>KK502462.1:610072-869322 GCA_000688735.1 Glossina austeni | reverse complement strand
AAGCTAGCTTGTTGCTAATTAAGGGTGAGTTATTGACATGTTGCTCAACGGATTATAACTTGTTTCTCTACAATGTTTATAAGGCCATACTTATAATGTAAAGACTTATGTACAGTGTTTACCTATGTGCTACTTAAGAATATACTTTATTTATATACATTTGCGGTCACTAGCGTGTGTGGGCGAAGGATGATCGTAAGGAGAGCCGATGTGTAAGGGGCATTCATGCGGAGCTACAATTCAGACGGACTGTTTTTGGGGTCTAAGGATAGGCATTTGCACGAACGGATTTATTTTTAGTAAGGAAGCAAAACGATTCGTTACAAATTGTAAATCGCTGTCTACCTTTTAGTTTACCTGAAGATACGTACCATTCAGCAATTTCTTTATCCTGTCAATGACCTGGCTTCGAATCCTCTGGCGATATTGAAACTTCGAATTTTTTTATTGAATACTTTCGACGAAACTTTTGTACAGCTGATTTCAACATCGCTGACCCATATCTAAACCATCTGAATCTGAGTCTGATCATTTCGGAAAATAATGTGTCGCAAAGTTTAAGGTCAGTAAAATATAGTGCGCCAGGGCATGATGACATTCCATTATATACATTCAAACCATGCGCTCATGGACTATTATCTCAGAGATTTTTGGTTGGAGCACACCTTTGTTGCATGGCCTCTCTTTTCCATGCGCTATGTAAATTCAATAGAATTCGTTCAAAAAATTTCTGCTCTTTATCCTTAAAAATTTGGTTGCCTCTTTGTATCCTTGTGAAAGTGGGTTGCTTTTGTTAGTTTTATTAGTTCTGCTAGAGAAACATAGATTTATTTTTGGTGTTTCTTTGGGTTGACCCGCCGCCTTTACTGAGGCAGATAAATTTGAATGCTCCCAATCGATATAATTACACGCTTCTTAAACTTTTCAGGGTCTTTTGCACATATCTAAATGATATTTACAATTTAGTCTTATTATCGGATTCTTTACATTCTATCAAATCAACTTTAGTTTAATACGCGTGCCTCGTCTGTATTGTATCTAAATTAAAGTCTAATTTTGATGTCATCGCACGATTGGAAAATTGGACTGGATGTGTCTACTGTTATCGATGCGTGTTGCGTGTTTGCAACGGCTTAGGGATTCATTCCCAACTCGATTTTTTTTTTCTCTTGGTTATATTAGAATCCTCTGAAAATTGCGTCACAGAAGCGCACGAACTTGTGCGAACTATTGCGCCATTGATAGTCTCCAAAACCGCAAAACCCCCAGAGTAAGGTTTAAACGGATCACCGGAGGCATCTTTTTATGCTTTCCTTTGTACCAATTTTTCCTAAAATGTATTCAGAAACCTGTACATTTTAATTTACGTTATTAGCAACTGTATAAACTCAATGCCTTACACATTTTCGGGTAACGTAAAAGGATTAGAGGCGTTTCGCAGAACCCTTCTATGTCTTACAAGACTTCTCTCCCTCCAATATCGATGTTCTTCTACTGCCAAATAACATAATATGAGCAAAGGAACCATTCCGCCTGATGTGTATATATTTCTTAACATTACTTGATTATTTAGTAATAACATTTTACTTACCTTTTTTTGCATTATTTAGTAGCAGGTTAGGCCTGTTGGCGGTGAGACCAATATATCCAGTAGAACGCTGAGTTTTTATTATTTGTTGATTCTTTGCGCGTTATCAATGATAGTAGTATATGGTGACGCATGAAAAGATTGATGATTCATAATTGATTACAAGGTTGGTGAATTAGCAATATTAATTAGACAATGGGCGTAAAAAGAAAAAAAGAATTAATGTGCTTTCCTTTCACAAATTTAAAATAAATCCGAACAAAAATCTTTTTTTTCTTTTTTCCTTCTTATTTGTTTTATTATACTTATACTAAGTTTTAATAATAATTAATTTAAGATTTACTTTAAGAGTCATTTGAACTCGACTGTCATTTGTTTTAGTCGAGTTCCTGTTCAAGTAGAATAAATAAATAAATAAAAAAAAATAAAAAAAAAAATACTTGCGCCCTTTCCAATAAATATCTTAATAAGTAGGAGACGATTTTGTATTTATAATTTTGAGGGATGTTCATAATCGCAATTATGAAGCAGATTAAGCCCGAACTCATTCGTTAAATTTTTCTAGATATACTACATTTATCATGAATAGTTCGCTTGTAATTCGGGAAAGCACATTATGGAAGCAAGTATTTGCTTGCGAGAAGCGAAGATATTTCAAGGTCGGTGTGAAGCTTTAAGCAGATTGTGTTAAAGCAGTTTTGGAAAACGTTTTCTAGTTCCTGCAACTTAAGTGCTATACATTGCTTTTTATTGTTAGTTTATTTTCAGCATTTGTTCAAAAAAAAGGTGGCTATAAAAATTGTTACATCATTAAGTAATATTTGATGTACTTGATGAAGGCTATCCACTTTAATTGATGATGATGACGTTTTATCATTAGTCAAACTATTGATTTAATTCATATATGTTTTGAATTCCCTTTATTGATTAATAGTTATAGTTTCAACTGGAAAATTTTACAAGAACTATATTAGTTGCTTTGCCAAACATACGCAATGAAAGGTTTTAGATCCGAAAAAAATTTCTTGATGATAATTATTAATAATTTTATGTTTTTCTATATTTATTGTTTTTTTTTTGCCATTAAGTTATAAATGTCAGTTTATTTCGGTATATTAAACTTTCGCATCATCATTCATCATGTTAAATACTTATTTTGCCCTATCAGTTTCTTATTATAATATATTTTTATAAATTTTTCTTATTGCACTTATGATTAAAAAGTTAATAATTCATACACCCATGTTAGAGCACAACCACTTTCCGACAATGACAAACAAAGACCTTCTTTTTCTTATCTCTCTTCTTCTATTCTCACCAAACTCACATGATCAGTATTTATTTTCTTTGGATTTTTTTGCTTTTTCTCTTTCGCGAAAGAATACAATCAATGTTATGCACAACTTACCGAACGTACGGATGCAGCAAATAGTAAAGGCACTTATTGTCATGCCTACTCTATGGTTCATTGCATTTTTGATCTTGTAAAATGAAAAAATAAAACAGATAAATACACAGATAGAACTCAACTACATGCACACTAAACTTTTCGTACATGGAAAACTGACTTAATACAAACCTGAAAAAAAATCAGTACTTAAAAGACGGAAAACTATTTCAAGCCGAAGAACAGCCTACACAAAAATCAATAACAAACGAAAAGTTGTTATAAGCCGGAGAATAACCAACAATTAAAACAAAATTAAGATATCTATTTATTTTTTACCTGTTCTAATTACAAACAAGAAAGAAATAGTAAACATGAAAAAAAAATTATGTAAAGTGTACATGCCTAGAAGAGCAATAAAAGTGGGAAACTGATAGCGAAGAGTAAAATGAACGAAGTCACGTTGCGGAGAAACAAGAGTCAGTCGTTAAGTGGAAGACGGCTAGTCAAGTTCCACAGTCATATAGTCGTTGCTTACTTTCATTAATTCTTTATGTTTAGTTAACTGTGAATTCTTTTACTTTACATTAAGCATTAATCTGATATTTTTAATTCTAATTTTAAAGATGTTATCACCATTCTTTACATATATAATGACATGAAGAAAAAGAATCAGCATTACATAGCAGACTTCACATACTCAAAAAATGAAAAGCGGTGCAAATATTCACCACATATTTACATTGAAGAAGCAAAGAAACGTATTTAGCCATTCATGTATATGTATATGAATGTAAACCTATATACATTATAAATAAATATGAATAAAAACCAAATTTAAATGTTCAATATTATATATATATTTTTTTGGGAATATAAAGCAAAATTAAATTAGAAGACCAAAATATATTAGAGGAGGCGTAAGACCCAACTTCGGGGTCCCCCATATAAAATCATGGGGCTTTGGAGAACATAAGTAGGGCAAGATGTAGAGTGCCCGGGAGCCTAAGTCCAGCCTGTACGGTAAGTAAGCTTCGTACGTCCGCTTGTCCGCATAAAGATTTTAGCATGTGTATTTCTTTAGTGTAATCGTATATGGAGTGTGTGTGGAATAAAAATTGAAACCCTTAATTACAGTCTCCGACCTTCTTAACTTTTTAGCATTTTTAGCATTTTAGTCTATATGTTAAAAAAACTATTCTGAGGACGCGTTTTGTAGTACGGCTCTAGGAGTGCCGTGAACATGAAGGCTATTCGGAATTCTTTCAGTGGATCGGGACAGTCTGCGTGTTATTTCGTGCATCGGAAGAACCACCGGAAGTTTCGAATGATCGAAATGTGAAAACAACTTACTCTGCAGAGGTAATTGCGATGATTGACGATCTAGCTAGTGACAATTTGGCGAAACTAGTCGGAGAGGCTCCAATGCATATTAAAATGGGAGGTGAAGGTCCATTAACGGCTTGCGGAGTTTCCACCTAACCGGAGCACCCGTCCGTTGATGGCGTGCGGAAACCAAGAGAGGATTGTTCCGTCTATACTTCGCTAGGAACGGTTTCATGATAATCTAGCCGCACCTCGCGAAAGAAGAGAAAGAGTTTGTCAAAGGAAAGCCAACCACGTTTCGTGTGTCTGTTGGCATGCGTCGCCTGCTTGTCTTTTCTCCAAATAGTTGCCTATGCTGTTATTTTACTCCATTCACTCGTAAATGATGAGCTTCATGATTCAAAATCATCACTTTTTATATGCCCTTTTGATTAATATAAGTGAACTAAAGTCTACTTTACATTATCTTAATTATTACTCATTAATATACTCCCACAAGATCATAGAGAAATGATATTAGGCGAAAGCGAATAACTCTTACCATCTGTTTTGCTTTCCGAGGTATGTTCTTAGAGAGTACATAACAAACACAAGTACTTTATTTGATGTGGGCGAAAATAATCAGCTGACGACTTTTCTGTCAACTTGCCCATTTGTACTATATGATTGCTCTTTACATTCGGTTCCTAATGTCATTTTCATTAAACTATTTTTCTTATCTTCATATACTTAAAGTTACTTGAAGATATTGTTATCAGTTTTTTGCTTCAAAAATGCATTTATTGCGAACAATTGGTACAATATATATTAATCAAAATATTTTCCATCGTTTTCTACAACTTTTCCCAACGTTCTGGCAACATAGCGATACCATGTCGAAAGAACGATATTGGTTTGGCAGCGATCCAATCATGGACTCACTTTCACAGTTCTTCAGCATTTCGAAACGTCGTCATGAGAAGGCACTATGCCTGATGAGTACGCTGGCGGGGCCTTCCCGTTCGAGTTGCGAGTGTGTACCTCACAATCGTTGCAACGTGTAGCCGAGTGTTGTCATGCAAGAGGATGACTTTGCGCCTGTTAGTCGCATTTGGTAGTCTTTTTTGCAACAACGTATTTCTCGGGTCTAAATTGTGATCGAAATAAATGTAAAGAATGAAGGTACGCCCCTGTCACACACCGTTCAATTTGTTCAATTGCTGTCGGTAGACATCTGCCGCAACAGTTCCATTTGGTCTTAGCATCTCTGAGTAATGCACTGCATCTTGCTGATCCCACCACATGTACAACAAAACTTTATTGCCACCTTTGGTGTCGATGTGGATGGCTCTCCTGGGCTATTGGCCATGACTTTTTGCACTTGGGACACTGGGAAAACTACTTTAAAAAATTGCCTGGCAAGTAATGAAACCGCGATCTTGAAACGGTTCGAAATCGCATTTTCACTCAATTCGTATGGTACCCACTTTCCTTTCCTTTTTGATCTTTCCCATCGCGTGGAAACGTCTAGAAACAGATGATTCATCAATTGATAAGCTCTCTGAAAGTGCCTTGAGAGTTTGAGCTGAGTTTTCGTCCACTAAATGTTGTAATTCATTGTCGTCGAACTTTTTTGTCTCACTATCACTACTTTTAAATTGTTGAAAGTAAAACCGACAAAATCGAAAATGCTATTTTGTGCGTTCCACGATTGACACACTGAATAACTCAATAGAACTAAATGGAAAACTATTTATTTTTTATTATTTTGTGGCAGAGTATATATATATATTTATTGTTACATTTGTTAATATTTTTGCATCGACAGATTACCATTGATGATGTTGATGTCATCTTGTATTTGTACATTATCACGATTGATTTCAATATCACCTTCCTTTGACATATTATACTTGCTGATATGTTTATATATTAACATTACGTCGAGTCATAAATAACTTCGGATGAAAGCAGATAGAATCTGTTGTTCGTATTTACCCACTGTAAGTCACCGAAACAAATGGGTTTTTGTTTTCACTATGTAGATAAGGATTCAGTTAGTCTTCAGTCAACTGTTTTATGTGGTGCATGTTACATTCAATTGTTTTTCTTAACCTCTTAATGGAGAGTCAAAAAGTGGATATTCGATATGTCGTGCTTTGGGAGTTCAATCAAAGTAAAACCGCTAAGCTGAAAAAATATGCAGTTTATACGGCGAACGACAGATAACTGATAGAGTAGTTAGAAATTGGTTTTCAAAATTACGCTCTGGAGATGCGATCTTAAGAGACGAGAGATCGTTCTGACTTTGACGACAACGTCTTAAAGGCAATATTGGAACAAAATCCACGCCAATCAACGAGAGTAAAAAGATTGAATACGTCACAATCAACTGTTAAATTAATATAATTTTATTATTCAATGAAAACCAAATAAATGTCTGATAAACGAAAGTTATTTATGACTCGACCTAATGTTATGGTTAATTCATATGTTATCCTTCTACTACTACTTTCATGGTTCAAACGGTTGAATATTTCTGAACATTGGTTTATTAATTCAACCAAATATCTGTCCACGGTAGGGTCATATCTAAGCCCTTACTTTAAATAGTAAAAGTCAAATCGGCTGCCTTATAGCAACGGTATATTATAGCTGCTGGAGAGCAGTAAGAAATCAATGTATTAGTAGGCCATGCATAGAACGGACGGGATTGTGAAAAGACAAGAGATTTAACTGGGTTAACCGAAGCATCTATTACCAGCAACAGGAACTGGAGTGAATGTCGCAGAGTGGGTTAATGGGTCGCGCGCGCGTAAGTGTTGAGAAAGTCAGTTGGGTTAGTTGATGGCCCTGCTTACCAATACATGTAGAAAATGAGTTCGGCAGAAGATTGCAATTGACGTAATCTTTTCGTAACTGTGAAGAATATGGTTGACGAAAAACACTTTACATAAACTACTTTGGAATTATGCCTTCAAAAATAAAAATTTCAATCAAGTCTTTTTTTTTATGACTTTGAAAATAATGGATAGACTTCGAATTGATTTTTTTGAATTAGTCAATTTTTGGATTTCGGGCAGCTTGGTTAAAAAAAAAAAAAACAGAAAATTAAAAAAAAAAAAATTGATGGAATCGTGATTGAACAAACGTCACTTGCAACCTTTTGCTAACGAAAGAACAATTTGGAGAGATTTTGGTTTTTGAGGTTAACGAACGAAAAAGTGCAGATAATTTTCAAAAAGTGGACGTAAATTGTCGAATAAAATTTCCGCAACAAGACCTTCTTAAAACAATGATTGAAAATTGGTTAAGGAGAAATTTTCAAAAAAAAAAAAGAAAATGTAAAAAGTTTATCTAGTAAATTCCGCAACAAGACCTTCATAAATGAATTTCACTAAAATAAGAGAGAGGTGTTTATGAACTGGTAAAAGAGAAGCAAATTCTTATTTGAATGAAAAAGAACAATTTGTCAAAAAAAAAACTCTTTTCTTATCTAGAATTATTTAATCGTTTCATTTTAAATTTTATTTAAAAAAAAAAATTTTAAAATTGCAGTAATTGTTGTAATTGTTGAATGTACATTCGGCATGATTCGGTGAGTTAATCTTTATTATATAAGTGTGTTATTTAATATTATTTTAAAATTTTTTTTTATTTTTCGTTATTATAAATATTGTCTTATTCATTTATTTTTTTTTTTAATTAATAAAATGTTCAAAAACTAATTTGTTTGAGTATTGGCTGGCGAAGTAGGTTCACATTACACCACACTTACAATACAACACATAAAAAAATATAAAAGTTCTATAGGGCAAATTTCATTTTGAACTCCCCAATTTCCCATGAGCTAGTTAAATTTAGATAGATCCCTCTTGGTATGCTACATACACTGCTAGGTGACATGTAGAGAATAGTAGTTAGGAAATTAAGGGCAGAACAACATTGCTGGCCGTTTAATCACAAAAGTACGGAGTGCGTCCGGTGAAATAATCCGGTTTTCTTTAAATTACGGTATTACAACAAAGCGTGGTGTTCAAGAGCTTACAGTAAATAACTAAGTTCGTAACTTCCTCCCCCGAACACCTTGTTTTGTTATCGCACCACGAAGGAGGGGATAGAACACATATGTGGGTATTAGCGGATCAAAGCCACACACTGCTCAGAAGGGCTGGATTTCATGTAGCAGTGTATATAATATATATGTAAGGACATATATGTGTAGTATATAAAAAAAATACGTACACGTGCATAAGCCTTTTAATTCTGCTTTCTTTATATTGTTATGTAGTTTTAAGTTTACAGTTTTTAAGACAATTAATCATTGTACTGTTGCCAATTGATGATTATGTGTCACGAATTTGTTATTTCTCGTTTTCCAAAAGAAAAGAAGAAAACTTTCATGTTCGCCGCTTATTAAGCGGTTGCTTAACTTTACAGTCGTATTTTAAATAAATAACCTCCTTCCAAAACAAATTGGAGAATATTGACCCAAACGGTAATGGGCGTACAGAAATCAATTTTATGTTTATATTAATTCTCGGATGCAACAACAATTAGTTGAAGTTGGGCACAACACAATATTTCCTGAATCATTTGGAATTCTAGATTTCTACATTTTGCTCCAAATTTGATCACTGTAGTCGCCAATGCAAGCCTTTAAAAGATTGGAATGTGGCGCTTAGATTTGGAAATGTGAAGAAAATTGGTCTTACATAAATTGTCTTGCTAAAGTAAATCAAGTTAATAGATTTTCCTTGCCGTTTATGTGCAAAATGTGTTCTCGCTCTCATCACACATTGCTCGACTGCGCCCAAACTTGTTGTAGGCCTTCATCTCTCTACAACGCCATTAGCTGTCGCTAATGAACTATCTGCTTCACTCTACGCGCATATGAAAGGATCTTCCCCGAATGTACCTGTTTCAACCTCCATGGTTTTAGTTCGAAATAATTCCGGCTCCTATAAATTATGGTTCTTACTCCCAGTTGAGTTTCTTCACCGATGACCTCGCAAAACGATTAAATTTACAAAAAGTTTAAAAATTTGATAGTGTTTCCAATTCGAAATTCGTTTACAGTAAGGAAACATAAGTGTTCTACAATAAATAAATAAAATAAATAAATAAATCTTCTGAGATTGCAAAAGACTTTATTCGCCTGGATAGTCACTGCAAAATATGATTCTTCTGGTAACAAAAATTATGTTGCTTCACATATGCTCTCAAAAGAGGATGGAAACAATATGAAATTTGAGCGTCTTTGGAAAATTGCAGAATTTGATACTAACGCAACGCAAATGATACCGAAAGGCCAGGAATGTGACACATTTCTTTAAAACAATGTTTCTCAAAAATCTTTGAGTAGGATTTATCGCAAAATTACCTTTTCAGAAATATTCCGATTACCTAGATCTACCGAAAAAAGAGGCTATGCCGCCCAACTACAACGGCAGTTTCGAGATGGCGATCTGAAAGCAAAATATATGGTTTTTATAAGGGGGTATGAAAATTCCATTAAAAGGCCTAAGTTGGACCAGCCTTATTACCACACCATTGTGTTTTTAAGCCCAACAGTACCTCAATAAAACTTAGAGTTGTTTTATATTTCGCTAAATGGTATCTTAATGGTTGGCCCTAAAATCCAAGAAGAACTATGTGTGCTGCTATTACGTTTTCCACTAAATCATTTTCTTCTTACTGATATCATCAAGATCTACAGACAAGCGCTGGTAGATCCACATGACAGTAAGTACCAATATATTTTGTGAAGATTTTTTGAGCCAAAGGAAGCTGGAACCTGCAAACTACACACCGTCGTTTATGGAACGTTTTTTGTCCCATTTTTGTCTGTAACTTGTCTGTATTAACTGACTGATATATATGTTAAAGTGTTCGGAATTGATGCAATCAAATCTTCGTTTTATGTTGTAATGAAGTAAGGATTGTGGTAGCAGAATCGCCATGTAAAGAAATAAAGTGGGATTGCTATGTAATAGAATAAAGCGGGATGTAAAGAAAAAAATGCAATGCAGCATTGTCGTGAGCGTGCAATTTGTTTTTGTATTTTATTTTGTTTATTTCGTCGATGCACGTTACGATATGCATGCACTAGAATGTATACGATTTTCCCGGTGGTGTGAAACTATAAAAGAATTGGCTTAATTTAAACGTCAGGGGATCGACAAAGAACATGTTTTAATTTAGATAAAAGAAACTCAAATAACGAAAGGTTTCGGTACGATAAATCTATTAGGAACTTGAATTTAGCAGACTCCTCGGGAAAAAAGGCTCTAGCTAATTCCTGGGACCAACAAAAAAATTTATTTTCGTTTTCATCTTTACACATTCCTCGCTATTGTTTATATTAGAATAAAAACCAACTCATGTAAAACTCTGTAATAACTGTACGCAACTGTATATCGTATAATCAAGGATGGATGCCCCAAAAAAAAAATCACTGTCGAATTTGGAGCTGCGTGGGGCTCACCTCGTCGTTACATTATATTCAAATATACAAAATTTGCTACGAATTCCGTGGTCCGTTTTCTGTGAACAGATTTACACATTGCTGTACTCCAGCTCAAACAACTTTCTTCAAGACATTCCGTATTTGTTGAAATCCACGAGCTCATTAATGGTTGTAATTAATGGCGTGTCCCGTCGCATTTGAATCCAGCAGATGTTGTTTCAAGAAACACAATTGTACAAGAGTTCATTTGTTCAATTTGGTGTATTGGTCCTGATTTTTTTGGAATAAAACCTGAGTTCTGGACTCAAAGTAGATGTGACAAAATAGGCCAAGGCGAAGTCAACAAAAGAAACCAAAAAAGACTACGTTATACGCAGAAACGAACGTCAACGGAATCGTTGAGTACATCGAAAATTGTGGCTCGTATATGAGAACGGTTCCAATCGTCGCTTGGATTTTTAGGTTTTGGCATGTAGTTCTATCTAAATTTAATAACTTCGATTCTGACTCTTTACAACTTGAGGAATTAGAACATGTCCTAACGGTAGTATGGCATATATAAGAACAATAATTTTAAGATATTTTGCGGCTGCCAAAAAGAAAGATCCCCATACTTGTCAAGAAATAATTATTGAGTGGACACATTTCTGAATGTGTTTACTGAATAACTTATTATAAGGAAAAAAAAGTATAAGAAAAACATACAAAGAAAGCTTTCATAATTTACTATGTTACTCTAAAATAATTGGACTTTGTTTAAATGTTACCATATATTTCCACACGCCTCCTCAACTTATTAAATTATTAAACCGAATTGAATAAAATAAAAAACTTGTTTATTTTTAATGACAGATTTAGTTAATGGATCAGCAATCATTTCTTTAGTGGGTAGATATTCTAAGAGGATTGATTTTTGTTCTACTACCTCACGTACAAAATGCTATTTATAATGAATATGTTTGATTCTAGCGTGATGGCCACCAAATACTGCCATCTGTTGCGCACCCTGAGAATCTGTATATAATGTTGTGGGTTTTTCATCCATAAAACCAAGTTCTTCAAGAATGTGTCTGACTGTTTCTATGGAGGCTTGCCTAAGAGCAACATATTCAACTTCAACGCTGGACGCGGCGACAACCGTCTTCGAGTCCCAAAACGACCACCTGCTACTAGGAAACAAAAAGTTCATTGAGATTTTCTATCATTAACGTCTTGCGCCTAATTTGAATTAGCGAAGCCTATAAGTTATGAAGTCGTGTTTTTGTTTGTTAGTTTTGTAAAGTTTTATAAGTATTTTTCAAGTATTTTATAATGTGCTCTGGCTGCATTCATATGTTGTTTGCGAGGATGTTTAGCAAACTGCGATAACAAATTGACCGCATATGAAATGGCTGGCCTACTGTGTAGTATCATGTACAACAAGGATCCAGTAATTTCTTGATATGCCTTCAAATCAACTTTTTATGCCTTTCCAGGAATTCTTTGCTTCATTTGCAAATTTAAACCTTGTTTTATGAGTATATTTACGGGTATGCGGTTATGCGGTAAGACCGTATTTCTTGATCATGTCTTCTATATATCCCGCTTGACTTTGTTTTAATTACGTCATCTATTTTCTTGAGCTTGCTTGCTTAACATCATAAATTGTTTTATTCAACTTTCGTACTGTATGGTTCTTGTTTTCTTCGATAAAGCATTCAAGCTGTCCCATATAGATTTCTTCGTTTAAGTCACCATTTCAGAATGCATGCGAAACATCAAACTATGTTAACTTCCAACGCTTAACGCATATAATAATCTTATTGATGTTTGTTACACTACAGGAGCAAACATGTCGATATAGCTTTGTCCATACTTTTGTGAATATCCTTTAGCAGCTGGCCTTGATTTAAAAATCCATTTGCAACCTACCGCGTTGCGATTTTTGGGTGAATCTGCTATTTCCCATGCACGATTCTTTATTAATGAGTTGTATTCATCTTGCATCGCATCATAGCATTCTTGCGCTTTTTCGGATGATAATGCTTCTTTCACCGTTTTGAGATCAATATCTGCAAATTCTGCATTCACAAATGTCCAAGATCTTAGCCTTCATTTGATGAAATTTAATGCGACGCAATTATCAATATTTTTATTTTCATCTGTAATATTCGCTTCAATATCGTTTTAGGTATGTTCTGAAATTTCTGGAATTTTTATTTCATTACCCCAATTAATATCTTCTAACTTTTTACGTACTGGTTTTATTTCAAAATCGTAGAATTGTATGTGTTCTTCGCTATTTGTATTTGCATACAATTCATTTTCAACTGCATTTCTGCTTTTGATCAATATTTTTGGTGTCCCTTTCGACAATCTTTAAACTTTGGATTGGCCTAAATAATAATTATATTTATTAGTTCTGAGTTCCTACTTCGACTTACTAAGTTTCTTATGCAGCGTAATTGCCTTGCATTCGATTTGTCGAAAACGTCCGACAGACGGAGACCGTTCCACCATTCTTCGGGAGTTTTAGTATTCAAGTGTGTGGGACATCGATAGCTGTGTTAATTAACTCTGCCTACAGTTATTGTACAAGATTCGCTTCTATCATATAATTTAACGTCGTTTCAACCAAAGTTTTATTCCTTCGTTTCGGGGAAAAGATAAACGAAACGGCTTCCACGAAAACATGTACTGCAAGATATGCCATATATTAGGCAAATGGCCTTATTTCTTGTGGCGAAGACCGAAATAAGTTTTTCTAATTTTTTGAACTATTTGAGTTTTATTATTTGCTAAGTAAGTATTCACTATGTAAAGTTCATTTCTCTTTCGAGCTCCAATTAAAATTTGATTATTCACTATAATACCGGCTTCAATTTTTTTTATTACGACACTGGAGTCGTTATTTGTAGCTTTTCCAGCCGATATTACATTACAATGTAATTCGGGGACATATAGAACACTTACGAAATCTACGGTTTTAAGTTGTTGGCTCATGTTTACTGTAATGCACAGTTCCAATACTTCTTTTTAGGGTTCTTAAGCCCTTTGGGCCATCTCGTAATAAAACCACGGACATAGCTTTACCTAAAGAAATCTTAATGTGAAAACTAAAACTTAATCTTTGATTGAATAGAACGCGTAAATCAATGAACGAATCAACGCTTTCCAACTTGTGTAAGCCAATGAAATACTCAGTGTTGAATGAGTTCCGTTCCTAAAATTTAATGAGCACCACGTAACTAAATTATTTAAATCAACTTAAAACTGATACGATTGCGATTCCAAGGAGAAAGAAGAAAACAGTTTAATATCGTCGGGGTACAGATCTGGCTGGACTTAATCACCGAGTGGAGCTCATTAATGTGTTAAGTAAATAGAAGCCGTCCTAAGTGGCTATCTTGAGAGACGCCAGACGGCACAAGATATTTATTGAAAGAAACCTGTGAGGGATATATGGAGATTTTTCTTTTTGAGCTGACAAACTTATATAAATGTTTAGGATTAACAAGCAGTGAGGGTTGTATAAACTGAACATCTTTCATAAATTTTTGGAAACACTTGTTTTTCCTAGTTTTGTAATATTTAATTATTTTGTTAAACTATGACGGGCACTTGCTTTGAGGATGGGATTGTTTGATCGGAACGGATACAGAAATAGCTAGGTTTGATACATTACTGAACGATGATAGTAGGATTTTAATATTCCCAGGAAAAAAATCGAGCATAATGTTTGAAAGATAAGACTTAAACAGTAAGATATTGGTTTTCTCAAAATTATAATGCTTATTTGAGGAAGTTGTATTTGACATATTAGAATGTTTCAACGGACTATCATGCCTGTAATAAAAAGAAATCCAAACTGCTGGATGATACGGATCCTCAGGTAAGCTAAAATGTGGACAGCGATTTACTGCTATCTCCGGGAAATTGGCAAATCAAAGATCTGGTAATTGGGAAGTAAATTACGATCAAATAATTCATTAAAAATGCTTGATCAGATGTTGGAGTGAGAACCACACAGCCAGACTAATCACCTAAACAACAAGAGACTTGTGGGAAAGTCTTCCAACGCTACGACTTTATCAGCAGATTTATACATTTCGGCGACGTCACAAATGAGGGCAATATGTTTCTTATAAATAAAGATATCTGCATTTGGAGGAATGTGGGAGCAAGATACATATAACTATTTATTAGAAATTTTCGCCCAAATGGCAATAAATTCAACGTCGGGACGAGTAGGAAATTTAATTGAATAGGACATAACTGCAACAAATATGGCAATTAAAACACCATCGCCATTGCGATCCAAACGATGCTTTCTGAAAACCTGAAAAGGATTGTGAAAAAGTTTCTAAGAATCAGGTGTTAACCAGGTGTTAGAGAAAGCCGAACAGGAAAACTCCGAGCTCACTGAATTTAGCAAAGTGGAGCGAAATTTTCAATTTAGGCTCCCAACATTGTGGTAAATGATACTGGGCCTGAAGAAACCTTTAGTTTTTTGAGGGCGTAAGAACTACCAAATTAGTATTACGGAGACGATCCCAAGGAATAAATTCCTTCGTTAAAGATCCAAACGGCCATAATGGTTTATGTCACTAAATTACCATATTTTCAATCTGAACTAACATCTTAAAAGACGAGATAGGTCTAAGTTGAGATGGAGCCAATATGAAAATGCTTAAAGGTTTCAAAATGACGGATTGAACTTTTGCTGCCAGATAACTTTTTATGTTATCCTCATAGGTGTCAGCCAAAAGTCTTGACACAAATATAGTCTTTCTGAGGGATACTGCCGACAAGCAGACTTCATCCCTACTACGAACGATAGGATTCACGGGTAGAGAGTTTTGAGTCGGCGAAAATGTGGAAGGAATGACCACACTTGCACGTGAAGCTTGTGCGACTTGCTCAGCATGGTGACCAGCAGACGCAACCGAACAGCTAGGAAGAACGCGGATTTGCTATTTTTATTAACATATACTTGAGATTTAAACTGAATAGTCGCAATGGCACCACTGGAAGGAGATACACTTGCCATTTCAGCATAGCTAAAACGAAGAGGGCTTCCCGGCTTATTTGTAACTTTTTTATTACTGGCCGACGCAACGATGTGGGAAACGCTAACGTTCCTCGCAAGCAAGGATGGAGCACTTATTTGAGTCGACGACCCATTTTAGGCGACCCAGATTTAGGCGAATGCGGGGGTGAGGTACCACACCTTACAAGATGAGTTGGTCTTTTAAAGGCTGGGAGAGAAGATGCGTGCTCTAGACAGCGACACTCATCGAACATTGTCTTGATTTTTTCATACTTTCCACACAAAGTCCCGAGATTTTTGCTTAATTCAGAAAACCCAGCCCTTGCCCCCGTGAAAAGCTTATAACCGTCAATATCCCGCTTCCTATAGTCGGGACATGCCATACGTAATATTACCTGCATACTTCGCATGACAAAAACGTCCGCAAAGCCAACAAGTAATGAATCGTTCAGAATCAGGGCCAGTTTTTATTCGACATGGAAAATTAAAAAAGAACAAGGAGAAATTAAAAAATTTCTCACGTTCACAAAAATAATCTATCCAATTAGACGCAAACTTCTCACTATTACAAAGACAGTAAACAAAGATCAAGCCAAGAGAAAAACTGTAAGCACGAAAAAAATAGCAAAGAGAGTTATTAACGAAAGCACTATGTGCTGATCGAAAAAACTAAAATGAATATGACGGCAAAAAGTTCAATATAATTCAATTAATTTAAGCACTTTTATAATTAATTAGGCTTTAAATGCGTATAAAGCAACAAAGCAATAAGATAAAAAAATAAAAGAAAATGCAGTATTTCTTCGCACAAACTAAAACAGTAAGATTACAACGCGCGCTCAGAATTCCAAATTATCAACATTCCCCACAACTAAAATCTGTAAATCATCGGCAAATGTGTAGCACTTACACGAAGCTAGGTTAAACGTATTGAGGAAATCATTCATATGAATGGCAAAGTGCAAAGGCCTAATCGTCGAACTCTGGGGCACCTCATTGCCTACGTTTGACGGCTTAGACTTGGAAGCATCCGCACAAATCGTAAGAGATCCGAGAGATAGGACCCTATCAGGGCAGCAGCTGAATCCAAAAGGTCAAAGTACCGCACGAGTTTATAGAGCAATAGTACATGCGGCTGTCTACCAGGGGCCTTAGCACTACAAACTTTTCCAAAATTATGCTCGCAGCGTAAAGAGTTATTGTCGGGAGGCTCATAATTTGCTCCTTAATTAAATGTTCAAAGACCTTTGAGAGAATAGGAAAGATTAAAATCGGCCTGAGATACGAGCGATTAATTGAGTTGCCACTTTTCCTGATAGGAATAATACGAGCACATTTCCAGGCCGGGGGAACTTTGACTTAGTAAGAATGTGGTTAAGAATATATAATATAAATAATATATTGTGAGGACCCAAAGTCGCCCCTTGTTTTGGGCTCACGGATTCTCCGTCACTGGAGAAGAGAAGGAAGTGCTAGTTAAGGTAGAATAGGAGATAAGATAATTTAAGAATATATTAGGGTAGAATAGCAATAGAACATAGGAATAGATTAAGATAGAATAGGAATAGAATAGGGATAGTTTAAGTATAGGGTAAGAATAGGATAGAGAAAATTAGTTTAGGTCATTCGTAGTTAGGCTTTCGAGCCAGTCAGTTCAAACGAGTTTAAGTTCGGCTTTCTAGCCAGTGAGTAGTAGTTAGGCTCTCGAGCCAGGGAGTCGAATTAGTTTTCGTGAGCATCGGAAAATGAATATCGCGATTAAATAGAAGTGATTGAGAGCAAATGACTGTTAAGATATGAGAATAAAATTTATAAGCCCTGAATCAAATTCACTAAATGTAATGAATTAAATAAAGAGAAGAATCAAGTCGCTGCGAATATAAATTGTCTTGTGTTTTCCTTCCCTGGGCCGCTGAGCTGCCCCAGCCAAAGGAAAGGGACGAAACGTCCTCACAATATATATACAACATAAATTTATGTTCAATTAATTTCAAGAACCCAAGAGAGAAGCCATCCACTCCTGGCGTATTAGACTTGACTTTATCAGATGCCACTAAAATTCCAAATCTGTTTATCCCACGAAACGAGAAAAGACCATACCAGTTATTGAAGTTTGGCTATGCTTTAGCAGTATTTAATTGATTGTTGAGAAAATGTTCATTGATGCCATCAACCTCAGCAGCACCCAGACTTAAACCTTCAGCATCCGTGAATCCAAGTTAGCGTAATTTACTTCAGAGCTGCTTATTGTTTGAACCTACGAAATTTAGCATGTGCCCATTTCTCCTGCATTTTCTAATAATATTTTTCGCTTTATCTCTTTGCACACAATATGTCTTCCAATTATAATCATTCTTGTCCCTTAAATATGCCTTGTAAGCTAAATTACGTATAGAAAGATCAAATTCGATTTCACTACAAGACTGCCAGTTGACAGCTGTTCCGCACCTAACTTTAGGTATAAGCATATAAATTATTATGAACAACCCAAGAAGAAAAATTTCCGGAAAAATTTTTTATTTACAGACGACTGGACCAAAACAATAATTTTAAAATTGTGAAAGGTATGTAAATAAATTTTTTTTTTTTGCTTTTTACTCCAATATCCTAATGAATACTCTTAATTGGTTAAAACTTGTAATCAACTGCGTGTTATGAATTTTTCATACATCATCATAAACTATAGTTATCATTGATAAGGCGGAACGAACGAACAAATAATAAAAACTCATCAATCTACTGGATCTTATCGCCTAAACCAAACAAGAAAAAGATAAGTAAGGCGTTATTAAATACTCAAGCAATGTTTAGAAATATTTACATTTATTTATACCATTTGGTAGTAGAGGAAAATCGAGACTAATGAAAAAGTGGTTGTGTGAGATGCAGAAGGGCTCTGCGGGACGCTCCAAATTCTCTTACGTTACCCGAAAATGTGCCAGTAAATAACAGTTGTCGACAATGTAAATTAAAATATACAAATCGTTATACGTAAATTTTGGCAAAACTTTCGTATATCAAAATATACATATATAAAGTATGAATATATTTTAGTAAAAGTTGTTGCGGCCAACTTCTATTTGTGGTTTTCATGTTCTTGTGCGGCGTTGTTGTACAACAAACGATGATTCAAATGTTCCTAATATTATTAGAATGTTCGAAAAAAACAGCTTCAGTTAAAGATACTTAGTTCTTATAGTTGTTTTACATTTAAATAATAATTCATCAATTAAAGTGAGTTTCTTCGTTTATTATCCTTAAAATTTCACAAAATATACAAAAACATAAACCAACTTCTCAAGAGATCAAAAATGTGATCATAAGAAAAGGAAACATCGCACGGAGAAATAGCAAGAACAATTGGAATTAATTGTGCTACTATTCAAACTATTGTAACGTAAACCTTCTTCTATGATTTTACGTTATTTGTTCAACTCCTTTTTGAAATTAAGCTCGTACCGCTGTAAGGACCAAAGTCACGCAACTTGTTTTACTGCACTTAGTTATATGTTACACTTATGTTTTTAAAGTACGGTAAGTATATTTTATTCTCCAATCATTTTCTTTTATAGCAGGCAATTTGTTATTCTCTTGTGAGTATTATCGGGACGCTGTAATAAGTAAGAACTATATAAGTAAGAACGAAATGGCATCGGAATATCACATTTAAAATAAGTTACTTGACATACTTCCAATGTGATCAACTAAACGATTGGCAACGCCAACTCGTGTAGAGAAGAAGATGACTTCCGACGGAAACTACAGTCCACTTCATTTGCTGGGATCGCATACTATCGTGCATTCTAAAAGGCGACCGTCTGTTTTATCTGCTGACCATTGATGTTAGGTCATTAGAGTTATGTAGAGACATTTTTCTTTAATTTTTTTAAGTCATAGCCACTAAATTGTTAATAGGTAATTACACCTTTTTTGCTATAGGACTACAATAAAGTCTTCGAGTATATATGAAGATGAATAAAGGGCAATTCGAATTGTGTTCTGACTTAACTAAAAAGAGGTAAGATCGTCTGGGTAACCCGCTAAGGCTACCCCAGCATATTGCATCGAATAGGAGTTTTCCTAAACTAGTAGGTAAAAATTCCCAACCTCACACCGCTCAATTGTGATTTCTAGCATAGTATAGGTTTTATTATTATTTATTATTAATTATTATTATTTATTGTTAATTATTATTTTTTATTAAATTAGAAGAGCTATTTACAAATTAATTACAGCAACTTATATTTACAACGCTTTAATTTTCGTTTTGGTCTTGTCCGTTCGAACATTGCAAGTCAACAGACTTGACTCGTTTTTCAACTTACTTTCGACTGACTCTGCCTTCCACAAATATTTTGCTTATGTACCGTTTTACCAAGCAACTTTTCATGGAAATTCAAACTCTATTACCCACTGTAAAGTACGATGGAGGGTTAGTCACGGTTTGGGGATGCAAGTCTATGAATGACTATGAAAATCATTGGCTCTTCAAACATTTCGAACGGTATGTACATGTTTCTGCATATACACATATAAATATTTTAGAGTAAACTTTTGATTTCCTGTATAAGAGTAACTATTTTGACGACGGTGTCGACATTCCGCTAGAGGAGTGGCAGTTGAGGCGAAAAAGTGAAGAAATACGAACCGGCATATCTTTAGCATTTTCATATTCAATTGTATTGAAATAAAAGATACAGAGAATATATCCGCTCTAACATGTTTTGTAAAAATTAAAAAATTGACTTCTATTTATATAGTACAAAATTAGCGTTCAATGCAATGCAATTCATTGCAAAACATTATAGATTCTTTGTAAGTAAATTCATATGTTAATGTATTAAATACAAAGAAAAGTTTAAAAGCATATGTTAATGTTAATAAAAATAAAGTGATATGTATTCAAAGTTCAAGCCCGAAATTCAAAGATTTCCTAAGAAATGAAAATTGAAATTGTATGAGTTATATGAAATTAATTCGCTTAATTTCATTTTGTCACAAATTTTACATTATTTTGTTTTAATTTGTGCTTGTGTGATTTTCTTATTGATTGTATCATTGTAAATAACCAAATGTCAAATTTGCGAACACCATAGATAACTCTCAATCAAATGTCTTTTAAGGCATATCGCTCAAATGAGAACTAGTTAACTAAAGGATACATAACCAGCGCCCTGCTATACATGTAAGTGATTATGTACAAAAAAGCACTAAACAACATATACTTTTCGTCGTTTATTTCACATTGAGAAATTGTAAATTTGCGAAAATTTACACATCAGGACATACGAAGAAATACTTTATTATTAAAAAGAGTTATGTTGTGGGATTTGTTTATTTTATTTATATATTTATTAGTTTTATTTGCTTACACATTTATATTTGCCATATTTTATCCAATTTTCCATATCACTATTGGGTTATTATATATGTCATCTAGTCATACTATATTATTATTGTATAATTTGTAGTCCAGACAAACAATTAAATAAATGAATACAATATTAAAAAGTAGTCCTTAATCCTAGCTTATGCAATTTGAACAATTTTTTACTTTTTCAATTAGTGCACTCTAAACCGGCATAATGTCACACCAAGAATTTCGAGTTTCTGTCCAATAAAACTCTTAAAGCAAAGTCCATTCAGTGGCGTCTGCACTAGCTGCAGCCATGGTTCGTGGTAAACCAATGGATCGATTTTCTCCATAGTCGTACCAATATGATCATATTTGCTGCGTACATTTCATAATGGTATTGGTATATTTTAAAAATTTCATCGTTGGAGTTTTGCAGATATGGCGTTTTCGCGCTATAGTTTTTGTGTTGTATGAAAGTTTCTAGCAAACTGTCTGTAAAATTTCACTCGGTCATGAAAGCCAAACATTTTTCACAGTGTACTTTTTTTAAGATGTTTGCATATACGGTATATTCTAAAAAGGACACGTGTCTTTTTTTGCGATTGCTTCGTTATAGACGTTTCCGATATGCCTTTTTCATCATCACAATCAATATTAAAGTCATTTTCATCGATAGGTAAATATGAACGGAGGGTGAAAACACGGAGAGATAATCCGTATTTTCGCCGCAGAATTGAACTAGGAGAGCTTGGAAAAATGCGATCTTAGTTAGTGCTGTGTCCATAACCTGGGAATAAAACCTCGGCTTATAACTTCATACTTCGTTTTATTTGAACTCTTATTACTATACTATATACTGTGAGGCCCTTTCGGCTCTATCCTCTGGCTGGGGCAGCTCAGCGGCCCAGGGAAGGAAAGCAAACACAAGAAAATTTATATTTGCAGGCACTTGGTTCTCCTTTTATTAATTCATTACATTTGGGTAAATTTCATTAGGGTTTATCAATTGTATTCTGTCTTTGCATTCGTTTCTTCTCAATCACTCTTGCTTATTCGTAACACTTCACTCTTCTTTATTTAATGTATTACATTTGGTACTATTTGGTATTCTACCAAAGTCTATAATTTGTATTCTGTGTTATCGGCTCGAGAGCCTAACCACGACTGGCTCGAGAGCCAAACTTCGACTTCTTGCCGGCTCGAGAGCCCAGCATTGACTGACTAAAACTAACTTTCTCTAACCTACTCGTAACCTATACTTATTCTATCTTATGCTATCCCTAATCTATTCCTAAACTATTTCTTATTCTGCTCCTAAGCTATTCCTAAGCTATCACTTATTCTATTACTAATCTATTCCTAAGCTATTACTTATTCTATCTTAAGCTATTCTTATTTTACCACTCCCCCTCCCCAGAGACGGAGAGTCCGTGAGGCCAAAACGAGGGTACGACTTTGGGTCCTCACAATACATACTACTATATTAAATATAAGTTGTTATGAATACCTATGTAATAAGAACATAAGAAACGATAATTCAATGGACAACAGGAGGAATATATATAATACTAAACCCTCCTCCCCCTTTAAATTATGTTAATAATTTACAATAATTTTTTCATCTAAGTCTCTTAAAATCAGATGGTTTGTATCGAGAAACTTCACATTCCTGTATTTCACTGTTTCGCATTGCACTTTTAATTTGGACTTCACCACGTTGAATACTTTCGGATTGATCTTCATAATTTTCTTTACGTTTCCTTTGTGGAACCGGATTAAACGAGTAAGAATGAATTTTAGATTCTTCATTGTTTTTTTTTGTTTTTAATCAATTTTAGGTTTATATTGGTGTACGCGATGTCTTTGACAACCTTTTGATGTTTGAACTTGATAAAGAACTCAACCAAAATTTTGAGCATATACAGTTGACTTTGAAATTAAATATATAATTTTTTGAAACGAGCTGTGTTTTATTCGGATCTTCAAATAGGTGACAATATATGGTTCTAGCATATTATCCATGAAATAATTCGGTTGGAGATCTATCTTTGGCATTAGGCATGAAACCATAAGTATAAAGGTACTTGCGTACAACATCTCTATGAAAGTCCACCTTCGATATGTGCTCGAACATTTGGTTTAAATGATCTAACAAAACGTTCGACTAATCCAGTTTGTTGCAAAATTTATTAAATGTTTCTGATATTAATTGGTGGTCGCCATGCAGTTGGGAATTGAATTGAAAATTGGATCGGCGAAGTCGAGGTTAATATGTTCCCATTATTGGTTTCGTCCTAGTTTACAATTTCTAAGGTGGGGCAGGATGTTCCATTTTACAAATATTACATTGTGAGGCTAAACGACGAATGTCAATGTAATAGATAATATAAATTATAACTTAAAATTAAACAATAATATACAGGAAGTACCACACAACTTTAGGCAATTTGCAAGAATACCACAACTTGTATTCAGTGCTTACGTAGCACTATAGGCAATGCTTAATTAAATCTTATAGCTAGAATTTTAAAACTAGGTCTAAATTTAAGACAATTATTTTTTGTGTTAATTAATTTTGGTGTCACATTTTACTATTAATTGGCTATTGCGAAATATATTCCCAATTTATTTATTATAAAGCAAACCTGTTCACTACGAATATAATATTCTTAGCCAACTTTAGAATCAAAAGATAACCTTTGATGATATACTCCAAAACATCATACTAACAATAACACACCTATTATTAATAGTCTCAAAGAAAATTATGTTAAATTCGAAAAATATATTGTATAAAAAAATTATTAACACACAAGCAGAAACTAGTAAAACTGTGGCAATCAGTGTCGTAGTATTTAAAGGTTTTGCAGAAATCCCTGGCCTCGTCGAACGAATGATAATTATTATTGCACTTTTTATAAAGAATATAAAAATTATTATTATCATAGTTACTACGGCAGTGCGACAACCTAGTTGGTACATAGTGCCGAGTATATTTGCTAGCATCATTAAAACAAATTTTAGTAAGCAACTGTGAGCAACATATATCGCTGCGTGTCAACTAAGTCATAAATAAAACACCTAGAAACTCACGTACTTTCTCTAACGTGAGAACATTGATTAGTTTTAATCTATGTTCATATGGAGGGAAGATTCGATCAGAATCGTATCCTAAAATACGAAAGGCAAGGAGCAGAAACTTTCTTTGCACTGGTTCAATCGCATCATTGTGGCACCAATAACTGGGGTTTTTAAGCTTTTGCAAATTTAGCACACAAGTTCATTAGTATCTATCAGGTCATTAACAAACATGGCAACCAAAAGCGGACCTAAGTGACTCCCTTGGGGAAATTCGGACGTAACAAAAATATCCCGAGAAAAAGATGAGTTCAAGAATATTTTTTGACTTCGACAGGTAAGATAAGACATAAACCATGTTTCCTGAGAAACCAATGGATTTAAATTTGAAAACTAATAAGCTACGACTGATTGGTTTTATCGAAAGTTGGTGTAAATACCACCAGCTTGTTTTCATTCTGAGAAAGTGCTATATATACAAGCCAGTTCCAATAAGTTCGTGGGAGATCACCGTTCTCTGGAGAAGCCATGCTGGCCGCAAAATAAGACATATCGGATTACCGGAAACAGTCTCTTAACTACAAACGATTCAAACAGTTTAGCTAGAACGGTTAGCTTTGCAATTCCCCTATAGTTTTCAATGTGCTCTCCGCCACAATTTTACACAATGGTGTAATAAAACTCATCTTCCAAAACATAGAAAAATAATCTTTCTGCAAGCTATTATTGAAAATACATTTTAATTCATAGCCAATGAACTCAGCACATGAGCGAAGAATCGAAGACGGTATACCTTCTGGATCAGTAGTAAAAGAAAATTTTAAGGCTAAACAAGAAGAAAGAACTTTTTCTTCCAAAAACACAATTTATGCGTTGACAGTTTCTTTAACATCTCCATATATACGCAATGAAGGATTAGATTTGCTTACAAGGACAATGGGAGAGGCCCTATTGCTGAGTTGAGAGGGATGTAATATACCTTGATTTACTGAAAGTCCACTTTCTTCTTTGAATTTTAGCAAACGCCCAAAAGAGGCGGGTCTAGGTCTAAAAAATTTTGACTTAACGTTAGATCCTTCTTAGATTTGAATTGAAAATTTCACTACATTTGTCACATATCTGTTTATTTTATTTATATATATTAGTTTATTCAATCGTAGTAACTTATTTAGTTTCGAAACCAAATGCCGTCGTTTGTTCGAAACAAATCAAATCTAAAAAGATTATTACTTTCTGTCGAAGCAACATTGCATTATATTTTCGCTTTTAGTCCGCCAACAGTGGAACTTTGATTTTCACCGAACATCTTCGAGAATTTCTATTGAATTTTCTTTGAGGGATGGGATGGTTTTTGTTGTGGCTTTATATGATTCTTAAATTAACAAGGTTGGCATAGGTTTTTGTAGAGCTGTATTTCCAACAGTATCTTGCGGTGTTCGGACAATAGTATGATCGCGAATCATTTCATCAGCAAATTCTTTACAACGTGGTTCAGCGGTGCAGTCAAACTTACATTGCCTAGCTTCTGAAGATCTGCATTCTTTATATTTATTGATTGATTTTTGTATTTAATTTAATCTCTGCTTATTAATTACATTACAGAATTCAACTATTTTCAAGACAAGGAGAAGAAAAAAAATCTCATAAAATATCCTGCCAAGAGTAGAGGGAAATAATCTGTAAATACCTTTAATCACAATATGAAGAACCACGAAAAGAGGGGAGAATGATAATATATTATAACATTAGAAATATTTACATGCGAATAAATAATTAATTAATATTTAATTATCAATTAATTATAAATTAATTAATTATGGTATTAATATCACTAACTAATTAATAGCTAAGCTTCCAAGCCAATCACTCCAAACAATGCAATTAATGTGATAGCATTGTCAATCAGATTAGACAAATAGAACAATCGCTAAATACTTGACATAGTTCACAAAAAGGGATGCGCACACTATTTGCAATCTTATAGACATACATAGTCTATAGAGAATTTATAAATAAATGTGTTAACATTGAGATAGATTAATCTTAAATAATTGATAGAGTTTACACGAATGGAAAATCAATCAGATAATCATGTTCGTATAAACAGTGCATTATTAAGTGCCTTTTAGCTACCGCCAACAACTGTGAGCGCATCAACACTATAATCCGGAAGGGATATCCTTGATTCTTTGGATTAAACCATGGGCATGACTCATTATATAACTTGAAAAGAACCTCTATAAGTTGCTGTAACTTACAATTTATGCAACATTAAGAAAGCTTAATCGTGCGTTTATTGGGAATGTGAAGATCCGCCAGACAAAGTAAAAACGGCAAATTCACATAACCTTTTATCATTTTCATCCCTTTGTTAGCAGAACAAGAATGCAACCATTCACTGAAAAAGGGATTGCAAAGTTCGCGCGCGCGAATGCCAAAATTTTGCGACCATAGATGAAAGACTGTAATGACGGGAAAAAGCACAAAAAAACAAAACAAGGTGGTGGATGGTGAAAAATGTGTCGCCGAACTTATAAGACGTGAAGTTAAAAAAAATTTCGGAAATCTAAATATATTAACGGCAAATAAAGCAAAAGGACATTGTTGGACGGTGTAAATATATATTGAACATTAAATACTTTTTGAAAACAATAAAAAATTGTCATGAATAAGTCCACGAAAGAAAAAATGAATTAAAATAAAGCTGATTTTAATTATCAGAGGAAAATAGATTAGCGGGGTTTTCGGACCCAACCTTTCTATGGGCTGAAGAAAGACCAATATGCAAAATAGTGGGTGAAGAATAGTCCTAGGGACAAGGTCGGTCGGTTACGGTTTTGTCCGTCTGGTATTCGGTAAGGGGCAAGTACGTGCAGATTTTTTGATCCTAGGAATGTAAATGCGCAAGTTAAAGAACCCCTCTACATCTCACGAATTAGCTAGCTCAGCTATGCCACGTACACTTATCTCATAGGACTCCATTCCTCTTCTCTCCTTTAGAAGACCGACAGAACAAATTATATTTATATGTTAATGTTAATTAACATACAGATCGTTAAATTTCTTAGCCCAAAGTTTCATAAAGCTCAATAATGATTTCGTCTTATTAACACAAGCGTTAATATGAAGGTAAAATCGCATCTTGGGATCCAGTAAAACACCAAAGTAGCCAAAAAACTGCAAGTTGACCAGCTTGTAACGTCCGCGAACAAATTCAGGGAGGGCAACTATCGGTCTGCTTTTACCAAAAATGTCTCTGTAACGGCATGCCGTTATGGGACATCGCATGATTTTGCGGTTTTTTGCAAAATAGCGGCTAGCCGTTAGCTATGCAAAGAAATAAGAGAAACAAAGTTATGCGAGGAAGAATTTTTGGTGGCGGTTTGGTCAATTGTGTTTTAGCTGTTGAGCAGTAAGGAAGGGAAGCTGAGATGGAGAGTTTGAGTTTGTTGGTCTAAAGAGAATTACTGATGCAATGGACAGGATGCGCAAAAATTTTTATTGTTATCAGAAGATAATTTTTTTGAAGAAGCAAAAATCAAGCGAACAAAAAAAAGTTAATGAATAAAAAAAAAAATGGTGAAATAAACAAATACGTGTATGCGTAGATTTTGTTAATATATTTTGACGACGCGATGTTTTGGTTGTGTTTTATTTTTCTTTCGTGGACAAAAACAATAAACGGAAAAAAAATTTTTTTATTAATAGAAATAAAGTCAGATAGAATATATTTCCTATTTTATCGTTTTGCAAAAGTGCATAAAAATGAATGCTTTAATAAATCAAATACAATGACAACAGCAACAGCGGAATAAAAAAAAAAAATGGTCATAAAAAAAAAATTCTTCCCATTTGATAAAGTTCAGAGAGTATAGTAATGGCCACCGTAGCAAACTCCGCAAACTCTTAGTAAAGTCCTGAGGATCTTTATAATTTATTTTGTTTATTTTGATATCTATAAACGCATATACATAAAACAAAGAAAAAAAAAACATTATAAATAATCTCAAAAAAGAAAAACTTGTTTAATTATAATTTTCTTGGAAAAATTTGAAAATCAAATTTGTTAACCATAGTAATAGACATGTGTGTGCATCGTAGAAGAATAACATAGCCCGAATTGTTATTGTAAAGAGAAGTACGGAGAGGTGGTTTGTGAAATAAAAGAGAAGTAAACGAAAAAGAACAAAACGTCTTTTTGACTGCTTTGCCATTAGCTTTATGAGAACTGCTTCGTTGTCCAGTAAAGCAAAAAAAAAGGGGGCAAAAAGAAGGTCATCAGGATTTTAGCAAACAAAAAAGGGGCCAAAGTAATCTGGGAACTGCATTTAAGTGATATCAAGTTAATTGTGCTGCAGCTGTTGCCGGTACCTTCGTTTCAAGTGGATAGCTACATGTCAAAATCGACTGTGGTGTTACACCGGCAATATAGGCGTTATCATCACCATAATCATCGCTATCACATTAGGCGTACGCATCCATATCTACATGCCATTCTGCCGGATGTGTATATGAGAAGCCTCCTGTCAGATAGTGACACGAAATCGAACCTACAAAGGAGATTGCTGTCAGGAAAAAGGGGAGAAAGAGTAATAAATACCTTCTTTGTTTTTATTTTTATATATATTTTTTTTTCATTTTATTTTCTTTTGTGAATCAATAAAGATGGCCAGTTAACTACGTATATTCCACTGCTGAGACGGGGAGTAGGGTGGTGCGCGTATGAGGGACAGTGAGGGGACAGGGACAGTTTCCAACAGATAAAATAAGGACTAACGAACGACATACCGGACAGACCATATTGTGTAGGCACTTTAAAAATCAGATTTGTTTCATAAGTTTTTTTATTCTTAAATTTTTTTTTTTTTTTGTAATGTGGCACTACGGGCTGAGGGCGACGGCTCTCCCGAGCTAGAGCTAGCCAGGACACGTTACAATCTATAAAATTATACGAAGGCTATTGGTCACACCAAGCAAATGAATTTATTTAGATTAAGTGACATGCAGTACAATGCGTCCAAAAGTCCAATTGGAGGAGACCAACATTTTCAGTAGAATTAAACGAGCAGAATATTTTTACATCGTCCGCGAACATTAGAATGAGCGTGCCTTTAATACACGTCAGCGTTCATAAATAAATTGAAAAGGATTGGACTCAAATTACCCCCCTGAGATATATGGCCTCCCTGAGATATATGAGATCAATTACCCCTGAAGATATATGAATTCTACGTGAAATGGTTGCATTACACTATACAAATTACTTTCCAGCTTTTAGATACGAGTGAAGCGATTGCACTAGGGACCTAGGAAACCCGCTTTTACATAATTTATTGAGGAGAGTGATCAATCCTATCAAAAACTTTCGATATATCCATGTAGATAACATCTGTTTGTTTATCGTCAGGAAATTTGGGAAAAGCTGGCACAAGTGGCTGTTCTGCTGGTTTTAAAAAATACGCTTGGCTTTGGAGTATGGTTTGCATCCAAGTCTTTTGTATTTCTAGGAGCAGTGTAGAAAATTGTCGCTGGTGCAAAAGAAGCTGTTGCATGCAGCCGTTATTGGCTGGCATTTTAAAGAGAGCGGGACGCATTTTCTTTTCTATTTGTTACCAATTCAACGCATTCACCAATTTTCAACTTTTTCCCTAAAAGCTATTTTCGTTGCCAATAATTTTGCGTCCGTAACCTCAAAATTGAAGTCAGCTTTCAATTCTTACTACTATATTATATAATTTAATTAGAATATAAGAAATAATAATTCACTGCATAGCAGGAGGAATATAAATAACAGTTAGGAAATAAATTATGGGAGTCATTGTACGAAATAAAGTTCTCATGTCAAGGTTATTGGCGACAAAGGTTATTCGTTCACAATTCGGCGGTATAAGTTTGAACTGTAAAGAGAACGATGATATATTTTTAGATTGGGCTACAGCTTGGCGAGAGAAAATAACACAGGGTCTGCAAATAACGAGTAAAGAATGGCTTGTGGAAGTATATCTATTGGAAGAAAATACCAATTATGTAATCAGAGCGTCAATAACGATACTTATATAGAAGAAAACGACTTTAATAGTGATCGTGATGATGAAGCAGCCATATGGGAAACATCTATAATGAAGCAAGCGCAAAAAAAGAGAGAGATGTTTGTCAGGATATGTCTTAAATGCAGACATCTCAAAAAAATTACACTGTGAATAATATTCGACTTTTATCAAGCGACAAGCGCGATATCTGCAAAACTCCAATGATTAAATTTTTGAAATATACCGGTACGCAGCAAAATGTTATGAAAATATGCATGAATTAGGTATTGGGAACGTAATTTTTCGTAAGATTATGGAAAAAAAACTATTGGTTTACCACCGACGATCACTGCAGCGAAAATAGACGCCACTTACTGGACTTTACGTTAAGCCTTATTGCCCCAAAATGCAAAATTTTTGATCCGACAGCATACCGATTTAGAATACACTAATTGGAAACCAAAAAACTGTTCAAATCGCATAAGCTAGAATTAGGGGCTAGTTTTTAATATTTAATTCATTTATTTATTGTTTGATTCTGAGATATAAATACTTATAATATGAATAGACGACATTTAGAATAACTCATATATGATATGGAAAATTGGATAAAATATGTCACGTATATAGGTGTAAGCATATAAAATTAGTAAATATATAAGTAGCAATAAAAACTCCGAATCTATTCAGCATTTCTTTAATTCTCTTGTTTGTATCATTCAACAATTTCATTCTTGAATCTTGCCGTCGTTGAGGATCCACTTTGTAGGGCATTAATCACAAAATTTTTTTCAAATCGATCGCTATTCTCTTTTTCTTTTTTTCTTGGCCTTCCTTTTCAATCTTTCTTTCCACTATACCATCCTTGCGTTTGGAAGACCCAAATATTTTTTCAATTGCGCTGTTCTGAGACTCGTCGGTAGACGGCACTGGACTGTCGACCGATTGCATCATCGGCTTAATGTTCAAACTTGTTTCAGTTCTATAATATACACAAAATGCTCGTAGACTCTTCGATGCTATGAATTGCCCTAAAACGGATATGTCGTTATAGTTCCAGGGGACGTGGCATGGCCTATTCCAGTTCTAAACAAAGAGATCTTTCAGCGATCTTCACATCACTTTCCGCTTTTCACACTATATTTGCTCGACATTTCCACTTCTTTCGATATAGCTTCCCAGGCTTTTTTTTACCATTTTATTCCGAAAGCCTGGCAAGCATTTGTTGCATATATCTTGCCTATTATAATTGATTAGTTCTTCCTACATTTCAAATCCATTTAATTTTATTTTAAATAATTCAATTTATTTTTCTGAATGTAATCTAATTTCATTTTTCCTTTCTTGTTGGTTCCTCGTTTTTACAATGAATTTTTGTAGTAAATACAAATAACCACTGCAAAGATTAAAACATTACACATGTGTTTATGGTTTTTATGTCACGAAAGCTTTGCTTATTTATTTTTGTTAATAATTATAGAATTATTAATACCAAAAATAGCAATTAATCTATTCACTTATTTTTCCTTCTTACTTGGAGTGCCATTCTCGTCCTCGCAATCCATCACGTGGGAATTTATAAACTTATATAAAAAACAATTATAAAGTAACCCAAAAATCTTACATTACAATTGTACTCACGGCTGTGTTCCACTTGTGAATGACACCGCTTCGTTTGTGAAAATTGTAATTGGGGCGCCATATGTACGTCGCCACCTCTAAACTTGTCAGTACGAAAATTTCATCTTCCTCTACAGTCAGTGTCACCTACTGGCTAGGTTTTTTTGCACAAACAATCGTTCAACATTAAATTTTCTTTATGGCTGGTATTTTTGGTCCGTCCAAATCTAAAAAGAATTTAAAAATAAAGCAAATGCATATAAAAGACGACTAGTCCTTGTAAACTTACTTTTTGTTTACTTATAACTCATTAATTTCGTGTCACTTCAATCATTTTGGTAATTCCATGCCACAAAATGTGCGTAAGTATTTTGTAGCGCCGACTCCAAAAGGAATGTAAGTCATTATTTGCAAAATTTTATTATTATTTTTTTTAAATGCTGATTATTTTATGAGAATATTGTTTTGCAGAATTCTTGAAAATTTGTAATAAATCAACAAACAACAATGGAAAATAATATATTTACAATTTTACTATTGCAATTTTCTAAAGGTAAAATACTTACGAAAAAAAAGAAAGAAAGAAAACAGTACGGGTGAAATACATTTGAGTTTTTTCACCATATTTAAGACTATTTTTAAAGCAATTGATTTAAGATATAAACAAAGCTAACAATGCAAATGGAAAATGTTGGTGGCATAAAAGCCGTGTAAGAGATTTTATGAATTTTACCAAGAACAAGAAATTGTTAGCTTGAAAGCTGTATCCTCAATTTTTTGGCAAGTTTCATAACTTAGTGTACCATGTTTGTATGCTAGACTCTATTTATAAATATACCAAACTAAACCAAACCAGAAGCAAATGTCGTAAAGTGACAATATATCCATTACAATATTTATGAAAATATTGATAATATTGTGTACAAGTACAATATCTTATTTGATCAATAACGTAGAGACAACAATAACAACCAACGATTTCATATGCACAAAGAAAAAGAAAAACGCCATAATTTATACGTCACCATCTATACCGCAATATCGTTATCTATATCATAAGTATAAGGATAAGTATCAACCCGTTCATCATTGGTTGCATCGGCAACAATTCCGCATCCTACAATTAAAATACTATATTCCTTTAAGTGTAGAGTAACATGTAACATGTTATATATATTATATATATATTTTTTTTTGCATTTTTTATATGTGACCTATATATATCTTTATCCTTCTTTTTCGTGTCTTCCACGTTGATGGCCTTAATGTAAATATATATTTATTTAAGTTTTTTATCCACTGGCTGTATATATTATTAGTAAATGAATATTCGCATTTTTGTTGTCACGAACTAAACATGTACCACATTTTTTTTTTGATATGAGAGGAAACTAGATATAAAGGGTTCATCTTTGGGGAGTGCCTAGTCAACTATACGTTCTATATAGGGTCATCAAAGAAAGTTTTTTTATTTTAATTTGTAACGGCATGAATCAACATGAATTTTCTTTTATTTTAGATACCGGGTCATTCAATTTTTATTTAATAAGGTCCTCGGCTCGTGCTTTAGTGGAGTAAGCCAATGCTCTAACGTAACCCTAAAATAAACAGTTCAATAGACCTACGAATGATCTTTGTGACAAGCTCACGTAAGCATTTTTAAGGATTGCATGGTCGTTGAACTTTTCTCGTAATAAATTGACGATGTCACGAGACGTGCAACGTCTTGCAAGTCGTCCAAGTCGAAATAGTCTATTTGGTGTCACAAAAAATAAGAAGGGTAACCATGTGAACAGACAACTGTCGCCGTGATTATCGCCTTGGTTTTCTTTTGGGACAGAAATGTGGTGGAACGTCGAAGAATATTGTTTAGTTTAAGTATATATTTTATTCAATCTGTATTTTTCATTTGCACATTCATGCTTATGCACTCATTAACATAACAATGTTCGATTGTTCATGCACTTGCATTTGCATATTCATGTTTCTGTGTTGGTCTGCTTTAGCATAACTGCCCATAGACAACGATACCACAAATTACATAATCCAGACCTTGAAGTGTGTCGTCGTTGTTTATATTAATTTGCTTATGTTGCATTTTTGTGGTACACTTTAAGCTGTTCATATTTCTGGGGTAAACAAACGTAAAAATGCATTTTATATATTCGTTTTATTGCAGTATTATTCTAAGTTAGTTTATAACAATTATAATTTATATGCCAGGTTTTTAAAAATAAAATTCGTCTCTTGTCAACACAATTGATCGTTATATTTTGAGTTCTCTTCCAATTTCAAGTGCTGGAAGAAACAATTGAATAAGTTGGTACGACCAGATGTAACATTTGGTCGAGTAATACCAACCAAGTTAGGTTTTACACAAACACTGCTCAGCATTCCTACACGCCATTGACCATTTTATCGATCAAATTGGCGACAAACATGTTAATAAATATTTCTTCATTTCTTTTGTTTACACTATAATTTTTGTTTGGACAAACCACGAACAGAAAGTGAAAATCAAACGGGCTGACAACAGATTGCTCTTTAAAAAAACGAGAATGGGGCCATGTGAGGAATTTAATTATTACAACTATTACCTATTACAATTCACTTACACGTTCCGAGGTAACGTTGGAGCTCTGCTGTTTCTTTTCTTGTACATCGCGAATCTTCTTCTTCACTTTAATGAATGAGCCTTAAAGGAAGTTACGATACATTGAGCTGAAAATGTACACATTGGTCAACATTCCTCAATTTAGCTCGAAATTAGAAAAAAGATGGTATTTGCTTTTCCCAAATTTTTTTCCCTCTCTTCTTCACAATTCAAAAAGTTATTCCCAAATTTGATTTCGCACATACTTTAATTTATAAATGAGAACTAATTCAATTTATAATAGCAAACCATAAACAAATTTTTGTTTCTATAACCGCAACTTTAAAAGAGAGTTTTGTGGCATCTTTTCTTGGCACTCAATAATAATACAAATTTGTTCCCAGCGACAGCAATGTAATTTTCTTCTGCTAATAATTTTTACTTTTCAGTTATCTTTTTTTGTGTATACTTCAACTCGAAGACTCGCAGAATCACAGAATCACAGAACCACACAGACAGAATCATACGACTGTTTAAGACACTCTTTAGGAGTGACTTTTGCTAACTACTCTAGTTAACTTGATATGGATAATAAAGCGAGTATGGTGGAAAGTTAGTTTGTGTTTGTAACCAAATAGAAAGGGCCATTATTATAATTTTTCATACCTGCACAAGATATTCGGCCTATACTCCGAACCTGGCACCAAACGATTACCATGTTTTTCTTCCATTGCAAAACTTCCTTAGTGACAAGAAATTGGTATCAAAGGAAGGTTGTGAAAATCGATTACTAAAGTTTTTCGCCAATAGGAACCAAGACTTCTATGAGAGAGGCATTATGAAACTGCCTTTAAAACGGTAACAAATTGCAGAGCGAAATGGTGCATATTTGGACCAAAGTTGGTAATCCGAAGCACGTTAAATAAAGTCTTGAAATTCGCGTAAAAATAATAGATTCTTTTTCTCCAATCTAATATTTAGCCGGAATATATTTATATATATATATAAATATTATTTATACTCTACACTGTATTTACACTGTATACTAAGTAAGCTGTATGGCGGACTACACGCAACGCATCAGATTGCGTTTTTTACCTAACATTAACAGTTTTAATTATTGCATGTTACATGGATCTTTGAGTATGTGGCTGCGCTTAGTTATGTATTACATAAAGCACGCAAGTAAAAAAGTGGATATTTTCCCAGTTCATCTAACCATCTAGAGAAATATGAAGCGAAACGGTTCGTAAGGACAACTGCGCAGTTTTGAGAATATTTATATTTCCGACCAAAGGAAATGTATAGTACTAGTATAAATGGTCATAAGAAAACAAAGCTTGTCTGCAAGTTAATGTCGGACAAATTGTCGAAATAAATTATCAAGTCCAGTTATGATCTGATATAAAAAATATTCTTGTAAATAAATTCGGCGAAAGGTATAGCCTAGAATGCCTAGTTCGACATGCTAAAAAGTATCACGGTTAAGACTGAGTTGAACACGGCGGATAAGGTATGTGATAAAAATAACACAATAAGAATAAAGCTAAATGTTTTTAGAGAGAAAACGTTGGGGTCATTGACGACGATATTGATCTGCAGGAGTTCCGACTCTTTGGGGCAAGCAATCAAAACTCTGTCAAAAACAGGCCAGCGACGGGAAATGCCTGTGCAATATTCATGCCGTAGGTAGGAGAAGAAAAAAAGCCTGCCATCAAGCAATAGCCAGAGCATGCAACAAATTCACAGAGGAGGAAAACAACACCTTTGCAATATTAGCTACAACAAAATGTTACTAAAGCAAATAATAATAATACTCCACGAGTTTTAACTACAACTCTTACAATAATAGTCAGTAAAAATTTTCTGGAATATATAGTAACAATAACCCTATGAGTTTCAATCAGGATCTATCCTACTATAACAAATAATAAAAATAAACTAAGGAATCCTAACCTCAATCCTCATAGTCGTGACCGGATACAACTAAACAATAGTCTACGACCTCTGTACGTTATCCATCGAATCTAGAGCCAACAATTGATGGCAAACAGCAATATGGCACAACCTGCTCGTGCATCTAAATTCGAAAAAAAAAACAATCACAGAAACACAACTCTCCTTGTAACACACTCTCCAAATTCGTAAGAATCTCTTTCAAGCTCAAAAGGTTTCTTTGCAAGAGCGTATTCAATTGATAAAGTTAATTTTTGAAAAATAGATAAAAGCTAACGAGAAAATCCAATTAAACAAAAGGGAGTTCCTCAAGAGCGAAATGTCCCATACATATAATAATTAAAATAGAAGTAAAAGCAAACCTCTCCACCATCGAATGGATGCTTACATTGTTGATACCAGATACCCTACAACTATTTAAACGACGACTCACCTTTACCACAAACCCAAAGACCTAAATATATAAGAAAGAACGCAAAGCTTAACGTCAGTGACCTTTCTTATTAAAAATGTTTTGATACACTCAAGATGATTCAGTTATAACATACCCTAGCTTTACAATAATGTTGACAACATAACAAGCACCAGATCAATTTCAGATCAAAGATTAACAATAATGATTATTACATTAAATGTACGCACCAGGAGCAAGAAAAGACAATACTATACTAAAACCGTTTGCACCACAATTGTAATTGCCTAAATGAAGAAAACTATTTGCGTTCTCGAAAACATACGCACGTTAATATCTTGCATGATGGAAAACAACGCTTTACTTGACGCCGTAAGTAAAAGTTTCGCATTAATAAAAGAAAGGAAATAAAAATTCCGTTTCGAAGTGTATTTCGGATAAGAAGACAAAAGAAATAGATTAGCTGATGAGCCAGATTTCGGAGTCACCAATAATGTCGTCTTACGATTAGCCACACTGATACCAAGAATGAAGAATCGTATAGTGTTTTTCGATCATTTTTAAACATCATCGACCGCCATACTATTTGCCGAAACAACAGATCCATTGGGTCGGATCTATACAACAGAATACATTGTCTAATGAATAATCTAATCAAGACTACGATTCTTAGGGGAAATTATCAGGAAAGATTTTCTTACCAATGTTGTTACTTTGTTGCCCCCTTATATTGGCTCGCAACACGTATAAAATATCTGTCGATATGATAAGCGACCAAAGCAATGTATCGATATCTCTTGTTCAAAAATAGTGCAAGAGTCTAATATACGCATGGAAGAAATCTAATTGATGGATAGCTACTTAGGTCGCTATCGTCTAAGAGTCAAAGGCCGCAAATGGTATCTCAACCTATCCTATCATATATTGGACCTTGTCGTAATAAATTCGTGGATTCTTAAGAAAAAAACTCCATTAAAAAGGACATCCCAAAGAAACAATTACCAAATCTTGGTCAGTGCCGCAACGATCTGGGTGATGTTCTTTGTAATGGGGGATCTTGTATGAACGACAAAAAAAAGGTCGGCGTAGTAATGGCTCGTTAGAGCAAAGTTTATAGACGAAAAAATCTTAAAGGTCATCTCACTCCTTGCCGTCTATAGATGCGCGAAAAGCCGGCGTTGGTTACTGGCCCATATTTTTAAAGAGATTGAGATAAAAAACTCCACTGTGTAAGGATATCACACAGTGGTTATGTAGCAAATGCAATGTTCCTTTATATTTAAACGCTAAAAATAGTTGTTACATAGATTTTCATGTTTTCTAATGTAATAAGATGCATTATTTATGTTTGAAGTATTATGTTGTTGTACGCAGTAAATTTGTGGAATTCAAGGAGCGATTTTGCATGATGATGTAGAAATACATAAACATGTTCTTTGAAAATTAAAGAAAAATAATTATGTGGTTTCAGTCGTTTTATTTTTCCCGTTAATTACATCCACTTTCCGGTTGATTTCAATTTTTTAAAATAAAAATTCATGCTTACAAAGGTTAAGCGTTCTCGGACCAACAATTTATAACTTTTAAACGGATTTAAATAAATAAAAAAGCCTAAACATTTAACGTCTTTTTTCGGACAACACCTTTCAAATTTCCGCGTCATAAGTAATACATAAAGTACCATTATGCTATTTTTAATCTATTTAATGGAATATAAAAAAACACATTCATTAAATTGCAATTAATTAATCATAAGTGTTTTTTTTATAGAACTCGCATTCAATTTTATTTAGTCTAATTAAATCCAATAAACGCGCTTGCTAAATCTGTTGTCATAAGTAGTCATAATGACATTTTCGTAATGATAGATTCACACTGATCGAAATAAAATTAATAGCGACGGTTGTTAAATTGCGAATTTATGGCTGTATTAACGGCAGAAGATGCAGCTTCTTGCACATGCTGATTCCTCATAAACTCGGTTGCAAACTCGACTTGCGCTTTAGCCATACTTGCCCCCGTACTGCGGTATATTGAATGGATCTAAAAATATTCATCATTAAATACTTGAAGAGAATTAAATTAACTAAAGTTGGACTAACACACTAACTACTAAAGTAAAAACCATTTTGTTTACCTTTGTAATCATCATAATATTTGCAACAGCAGTAGTAGCAAAGCAAAATGCAACTCCAAGTAATAATATTCCGACTACAATGCCCATAGCGGTGGAATCGAATTGGGAAAGAGCCACAATGAATCCGCAAAAACCACTATTGCGAAATCCAATAGCCTGAAACACCGAAAAAATTGTTTGGAAAAAGTACACGAAAAAGAATACCATAAAATTAAAACTGGAGTCGTTGCGAAACGCTTTATACGCTGGCCTAAACCTGAAATGAAAAACGGTAATTAACAAATTGTTTTTTAAGAAATATTTTTTTAAATGACAATCTTTGGACAAACTGACTGATGCTACGGTCTAACAATGACTACTCCACTACTGTAACAATGATTCGATTCAAAGCGCCCGTGAAATAGTATTTAATTAATATTTTGCGAGAGGTCTTGTTGGTAATCAAAGATCGGCTCAATAATTAATTTAAGCCAACTTTTATATTTAAGCGTTTTGAAAAATATTTCGTAAGCGATCAAGGTTGCTTCATTTATGTTATATGGCAAAGACACAAAGTTTTGTTTTTATTTAAAAGTTTATTTTGTGAAGCAATAGAAAACGAAAAACGTGTTAAAAATCCGATTGATATGTACAGAATGAAAAAATGAATTTCAAATTCATTGACGCAGGCATAGTTATTCATGCTATAGCGCCAAGCCAAATTCGTGCAGCTAAAATAATTTATTAATATTCCTTATTACTTCAAAAAAAGGAGAGTTTAGGAAGAGTTATTAAAAATTTTATTAATCCATTTCACAAATAATTGAAAAAAAAAAACAAATTTAAATTTTGAATTCCATTAGCATTTTTGTAAAGCGAAAATATAAAATACTACTCATTTCAATACTAAAGCCAAACTCGTACACTCTACCTAAATTTAACTTTCGTCTTAAATATTAATATTTTGCATGCATGGCTTTTTTATTTATCACTATTTTTAATCTATTTGGCATATTTTCAACAAATTTTTTGCAAAAATTTGGTTCAATTCTTCCTATCGAGAACATTTTACACAACTTTTTAATAGGGTTTGTAGGATTTAGGGCTATTTCGTGGCTACCTCCATATCTAACGTAGAACGACGACACTATGTCTGTCGCATTCTATAAGGTGTTTGTTAAAATTTTGATCAGCAACTTCTTCAGCTAAAAATTATTAAAAAATCAAAAATACAATGTACATAAAGGTCGAATTCGATGGATTTGACCTCCCTCCGCATAAAATAAAAGTTTTCCATTTAATATTATTAATTTATTCAGCATACGCCGACGCTAATAATGGAGCGCTCAAAATTCTTCTTCTTCGAAATTCATTACTTTTGTTGTTTATTTGAAGAAATCTGCTGCCGAAGTCCACCAAACACGTTCAAAGGCTTATGATGATGCTGCTCCTTCATATCCCAAATGTCGATTTTGAGTTCAACGGTTCAAAAATGGCGACAAGAACTGACTGAAAATGCCATTTTTTAGCCACTTGTTGCAAGAGTTGTCCCAAATACACTGTCGCAGCTCGAAAGGGAAGTTCTGCAACAGCCAACGTACTCACCAGACATGGCGCCTCCTTATCAGCATTTGTTCAGATCGCTTGCAAAGCTTGGCTGGCAGACGAGTCCGCAAATTTGAAGAAGTGCGAAAATGGGTCGGTGGGTGGATTGCTGCCAAACCAATATAACTTCTTTCGACACGGTATCACCATGTTGCCAAAAATATTGTAAAATGTTGGAGAAAATGATGGAAACTATTTTAATTAATATATATTGTACCAATTTTACACAATAAATCCCTTTTTCAAGTGAAAAAGTGATCAAAATTTTTGCAAACACCTAATATATTATTAAGAAAAAGAGAATCCGCCACTTTGTATCGCCCGCCACCTTTAATAGACGGGAAAATTGCCGGTATTGAATTGTATTTTCATAGCAACCAAAGGTAGGGACTGGTTTTAGTATGATCAGGTATAAGAAATTGCCCGAAATATCGATTAAAAGTTTCCTTGCCGCGGAATTTGAATGTAGGCTAATAAAAAGCGTTTAGGATCAGCTAATTTTGCCATCGTCTCCGGGCTCCAGGGCATGTTCTTACGACCTTGAGAAGCCTTGACAGTACCACTGATTCGGAGATTTATTATTGGAATTTTGAAAGCTATGAGAAATTGAGTTTCTTGGGAACACACACAAAAGAGTAATTTTTTTAGTAAAATTAAACGTTCATTATTTAGAAGAATGCCACGAGGTATTTACTTCAAAGTATTGTTTATCGAAACTGACCTGTAGAAACTGTCTTGTAGTCAAAATATATATTCTGCTCAAAAAGGACGTCTGATATTTATGCGCATAGAGGGTTAGGTATCGTAACAAGAATGTGAACTCTGTTCGAACAAATAACAGGTTTTCGATTAAAATCATAAATATCTAAATTAGAAAGGGTAATGTCTGAAGCAAACGAGAAGAATACTACATTCCCGCTAATATTCCATGGACGAGTTTTGTGATATCGCGCCGCTGAACGGATAGTGTGGTTTTGTTTTATGGGAGCAGCTCATATTGCATTGAGTCCAGTTGCTTATATGTACGGAGTTTGTTCTAGGGCTGACCATAAAACTAGCGTAGATCTAAATAAGATACCCTTCAATGTTTAAATTAATTAGATATTTTGCTGGAAGCTGTTATAATGGCTAGAGGACTTTATTGCGTCCAAGAAAAGAAGAAGATTATTGATAATTTAAAACATGTTGGCAGAAGTGCTTGAAATAGTCACATTGTTGAAGAAAAATGAAGGCTTGCAATGTCATTCAGGGGCAGGATATTTACTTAAAAAAATTAAAACACGCAGGCTGAAACTAAGTAAAACCGTTGCAATTCTAAGGTAATCGAATTCAAAAACGACCTAGCCCCATCTGAATTCTCTGAAGAATTAACGAAAACTTCCCCAGGAAGATACCAAATTAATGTACAGCTTTTAGTATGGGCGAGAAAGAATTTATTGCATAAATTCGGGGCTGCATAAGCACAAGTATTCTTATTTACTAGGGTCTATCTCACTGATGGCGTACATTTCAAAAAAAAATTTTTAAAAAAAGGGCAAAACGAAAATGAAGAGAATTGGACCGATTGGCAGAACGCTTTGGTACCGTCCGCAATGTCGCGTGCAGAATATAGAACGTACTCAAAATCCCAGTAAAGATGGGGCTAATAAAACGATTTGGCATGATATACAAGAATAGAGGACAAACTGGACAAGTTCAAATATTTCAGAATTTTAAAAAAATGCAATAGAGCTATGAACGTTCGACAGAATTTTGAATGTTTATGAACGATAGCAACACAACGTATTCCGCAATGATTATAAAGGAAATAATTAACTTTTGGAATGGCTAACGTAAAATCCCACCTTAATCGCGTTGAAAACTTATAGAAACTCATTAAAGTAAATATTGCGAACATTTTTTTAAAAATAACGATGAAATTTGAAAAAGTATCAACAAAGCTTGGTTTTCTATATTGCAGTAGATTGCAGGGTCCAAGCGTTAATACACAATTCCGGATACCGTACCAGTATGCAATAATACAGGAAGAGAATTTATTTTTAACTATTATTATAGCCTTCTTGAACTATTTTCAAGTATAATTTTGTGTGATCGCTCTGTTTAAAAAATGTCATACATTTGGGATAATTTTTATAGGAAGACTTTTTCTGTTGGTATTGTTTCATGATTCAAACTCAAGTAAAGGTTTTGCAACGCTTTATAAATCTCTTAATAAATCTTTCTCTGATGGTGAAGTATATGATTCCACGGACAACTAAATAACAAGATGGTCCAATATTTTGCGCAAACCAGAAGTTTATTACAGATTTTTTGTGTTTTTCTTATCAACAACAGTAGCAACGTTGTTAATTAGCAGCCATCTGAAGCTTGCTCTTTCATCGCCAATGCTTGCAATGGTAAAAGTTCTGTTGATAATTTCTTGATGTGATGTCACATTCTCTCAAACATTTGTGAAGGAGAAGCATATACAATTCTGTGTTTTTAATTGAATATGCGCTATGCGCGTGGTTAATATAGCTTGCTTACGTATAAAATATTACACATTTTATGAGACATTTTTACCCCTTTCCAGCTAACTTCAAGGGCATTTGCGGAAAGTAAACAAGACAGTCTGAAAAATTCTGATTTTGGATCTGAAAGAATAAGCATTCTTAGTAAAAATTTATTAATGACAAGACAGATATGCGTAAAAGAACAAACTGATAAGCATTTACCTAATAATGGGAATAGATGAAAGTCTATATTTGCATAAATTAGCACTATTAAAATTTTTACGATTTTTATAATTATAATAACGGCTTACCAGCATATATAAGAGGCAGGCGTGCACAATAACATGTAGAATATAGAAAGGCCAAGATCAGTAAAATTGCCTTTATGCAATAAAATAATGAAACCACCAGCAATGTTTAAGCACATCGTAAAAGTGTAAACTGAAATATTTACCAAAAAAATATATCGCAAAATATTTATTACTCGTCGTTAGTGAACTCACACATCCATGTGTAATACAAGTGCTTTATAAGTCTTTGAAACTCCGGAGGAATTTCTAAACTGAAGTCTTGATAGAAGCACGGTTTTACACAGAAATTATCGGGCAATGGTGGCCAATTATTTAGCTGCGGCATGTTTCCTTGCAGTTGTTGTTCACGTCTGTCCAACTCAGCTGCTTTGCGATCAAGCTCTTCCTGTCGGCGCTGTACAGAAAATAAAACAATTATTTGAAAATTAATAATCCACTTTTGAAACAATTTTCAATCGCTGTGTATTATTTTATATGATTTTCTCATTTTGCAAAGACTTAATATATATGTATATATGGGATTCCGTAGCACCATATTGGCCTAATAATAGCATTGTAAATAAGTATTTTATTATCAAGACTAGAATTTGAGTGTAACAGCCATCAGAATTCGTTCGTTTTCAATTTTACTTAACTTTGTACCCAAAGGGTGGGTCCAAGTGAAGCGGCTACCTAAGTGGATTTCCAACTATTTGGCACAAGTTTCCTGGGATACTGCAACACTATTATTCGAGCATATGTTCTCATTCTAAGGATGAATGTAGTTTCACATAGTAGTTTTCACATAGTTTGTGGAATTGAAATTTATTTTTCATTTTCGCAGTCGCTACTCTAGGGTGATTGTATGGCTTGGGGTTTGCGTTGACGCTATTATTTGCCTACGTGCTTACAATTGCTGTGTCATCTGCGAAAGGGAACGTGTAAAATACAATAGATGGAGAGTTGGTACCAGAATACTGGCTTTTGGGACGACTGCAGAGATCTTCCTGGTGGGGAATTTCCTAATAAATCATTAGATGTTATATAACATTAGATTTATGTGGTAAATTTTGTGCAAGAGTCCTTCGTCCCATGCTTTTTTAAATGCATGACATATATCGATGAGAAGTGCTGAGCAATACTCCTTTGTTTTTAGAACAAATGAGTATGAGTAATCATTAAAATGGTGGAATTGCCTTAACTCGAATTGACGCTATGTTATGTACATTGATATAGGTAGAAACATTATTCAGTAACATTATTTCAAACAGCTTGGAAGTAATTAACACTAAGCTTATGAGCCTTATACCTTATGCGTACTGTAACATTAACTTTTTGCTTTACATAATATTAATAACATTTTTTCAATTTAATGGAAAGCATATAGAAGGCGGCTTTGAAGATATATAATGAAATTTTTAGAGCCCCTTGTGATAATTCGCGAGTCATTTTAGACGTGATGTTGTCCACAAATTTTCTTAAGGTCGATAATAACGTGTATTAATTGTCGTAGAGTTGTGCGAACTGGAATTGGAATGGTTTCCGGAAATATCTCATTGGCATGGTTTGGCTGTCTCTCATTATGAAACTATTTGCCGTTACATTATTGCCGATGGTTTTCTTACGCCGTAAGATGTTATTAGTGAGTATTGAAACATCAGCGGTTGAGTTACCTCGCTTCAGAGGTGTAGACGTCATTATAGGTTGATTGATTGGGTATTGGTAAATTGTTCGTCATTGTAATATTTTAGGCCGGCATGATCATAGTGGGTGAGTTAGGTGCAAGTACAACTGCCAAATGATGTGCAAATATCTCACATATTTCAGGCCAGGCGTCCATTGAAATGTCTGGTCGGACATTCCCTTTTAATTGAAGGATTACAATGTTTCGTTGTTTCATTATAAATCATATAGGTGTGGATCCACTTACATTTTCAAGTTGAGACCGTAGTTCTTGCTCTCTTTATTCGGTAACATTAGTTTTCAATTTCCTAGTGTGTTGCGACAAATGTTGCGTCAACAATGGAGACCTAAACTTTTGCCATTGTTTTCTGAGCGCTTTCTGTTGTATTAGAGTTTGTATTATTAATATCAAGTGTGTTTGTATTATTAATATCAAGTGATCATTTGAATTTCCGCTACAACATCAATGTGTTGTGCGTTTTTCAAAGGAATGTTTGTTGGTACATGTACACTTATGTATTTTCTACGTTTACCCCAATTTCTTTCTTTATTTGGGAACATATCTGAGGTGTTTGGCACAGATTGGAATTTATTTATTTCTATAAAGACTGAAGAGTGACCAGAATAAAGATCAAATAACGTACTCGAGGCTTGCCCTTTTTTAATATTTTTTATGCTAGCGAATTCAATAAAGTCTGCGACTTGTTTTAAATCGTTGTGTCAGCACATTGGTGGGCCGCTTGAGACAATATCAAAGTTATTCTCCCTTATTTCTGTGCGGAGTGACCTTCCGCTTTGGGAGGTAATCTCGAACCAAAAGTTGGAAAACACTTTTGAAACTACTCCTTAGTGACAGAAAAATATTGGTTTAAACGTTGTAAAGTAGATAATTGTCGACTCAATAAATTCGTTTGAGTAATTTTGAATAACGTTTAGCATTACTTTTTAAAATAATAAGAGTACCACCGCAAGTTCGTCCACTAGGGTTTTGTGTGTCACATAATATATTATGCAGTTTGTTAACTTGAAACCGCTTTTATTTGCAAAATGTGTTTCCGAAATGAGCGATATATTTATATTTACAGTTTTAATAATCTTCGTCACTTCTTGGTTGCGTTGGCCGTATTATTTTTAACGAATTCATTTTTTATGTAAGAGTTTGGTTTAGGAGATTTTGGTTTTTTCGGAATGTCTTTTTGCAAATTTTTTACTTAATTTCATTTGTTTGAACTTTAGGCCTCAGTAGTTTACAGTGTGGTCGCTACTACACTTTTGTCTGCTTTGCTAGAGTTCAGTGCGAGGGTAGAGCTGCAGTGAAGATGCGTACATATAACATATAGAGTGGGCAAATTCTTGACAGTTTGTACATCGTGGGACGCTTCTACATTTCTGTGGTTCCTTCGCTGTAACTTTTCCGTGCAGTAAATATCTTAAATAGTGTACAGGATGGGCTTCCCCTTTTTGACATATTTACTTTAGAATTGATTTCAATTACGAAAAGTGACTGTGGTTGTATTTCGTCTTTAAGTGCATAGTAGTTTCACTTCAAATCTTATATATTACAGTATTTTTTGTTGAGGTTATCGAGAAACAGTTGCTAAATAATTTCTTTTCGTAACAAAGTGAATTTACGTGAATTTATTCTCTAAAAACTTTCTTATTAAGTTAATTTTCCCAGGTACCTAAGATCGTGAGCTAACGGCCATATTTGACAATTGCACCCTTACAATAATTCGTCGTGATTTAGGTTCCTTTAGCGGGTACCTTGCACCACTTTCAATGTCATCTTATTCATGCGGCAATAAAGAAAATTTATCACAAATATTGGTTGTTTAAACATTCAATTTGGATTTCCGATATTTTTTTGAGTGTCAGTCCATTTCAGCTTGTATATGCTCACTCGCATCACTTTGGCTCTATGCAGTAGACTTTTTTTGGTGAGTGTTTTGTTATTTGTCGCTTTATTAGGAACTTATAGAATCTAGCGCACTAGTAGAGCGAAACCATTAGTTGTAGTTGTAGACTTTGGCGTGCTTTTTGCTTTAGTCTTTTCTCCGCACGAATATCCTCTGATCAGTGCCTACTTCTCAAATGGACTTTTCTCCACTCGTGTATATGTGCACCACCGGTCTGTACGGAAAAAATTCTCCCCATATCCGAGCCAAATCAGGAACAACAAACGATGCAAAACTGAAATTTATTTCAATTGCACGCTGCTTCAGTATCACGCCAAAGTCTTCATATATATTAGATTAAATTACTCAGCTGATACTTGCTCGAACCACAGAACAAAACGTCCGGTTAACGCGAAAGCAAACAGACATGGTGAGGTCTAGTATATTTGAATCCGACATTCACATTGGATATTTTATGTAGCATATTGTAATTTAGTTTAGTTAGTTAGTTCATATATAAAGGACAAATTAGTGCGCACTTATACATTGTGGCCTAGCTCGTCGGCAATTGAGGTGGTTCAAGTCATTCTAATTGAACTATCTTGCTAACGGTACAAATACAATCTAAGAGTCTACAATAATTAAGACGGACGCACAAAAAAATCAATTCTCAAGCGGACCGACAGTCTCCTACACTCTGCCCACTTCGTTGCCTAGGAATATGTAGACAAAATGTCTTAACGCTTATTCAAATTACATGATTTTATTTTTTTTTTTTTTTAAATGAATATGTATATATAAATTGTGATTATTTAGATAGAGGTAATGAGGGAAAAAAATTAAAACTAACTAACGTAAACATTAAAGTTTAAAATGTCAGATTTTAAACAACATAAATAATTATTCTAGGGTTTGCTTCTTTCTTTTTTTAATTATTAGGAGAAGCAAAATAAAATGAAGACTTACCAATCGCCGAATGCATTTGTTCACGTTTTTATAAGTTATACAATATTTACAAAAAAAATTAATAATTTAAACAATTACATACCAAAATAATTAATAATTTTAATATATAAGTAATGGCTACAATGAACCCATTTTTTTTCTTTACTTAGTTTTTCTTTTTTCTTTTTGTAAAATGTGGTGTCGACTACCAATTTTTAAAACATATGATGTCGTCGACTACTTTTTGTGGATGTATATTTTATTTTGTTAGATGTCTTCTTCGTGATTAAGGCGGCTTTGAACACTGCCAGAGCTTTGCTTTTTCAGCTGCTGTTATAGGTCGCAACTATTGATAGATATTCAACTTGAACATGTAAAATTTCGTTCTGCAGGTAATTTGTGGCTATGGTAAAACGCTTTTGTATTATTCAAATTTTATTTTTAGTTTTCTTTTGTTTGAATAATTCTTTTATATATTTTGTTAATTTTTGAAAGAAATTTTTTTATGAATTTAGGAAAATTTTATCAATTTTTATTAAGAAAACCAAAAATTATTTTTTTACTTCTCTCCACCACAACAAAATAGACCATTCTCCTCCTTTTTCAAAAATTTTCTGTTTTTCTTCAAAACAAAATCTAAGCTAATTTGATAACTTTAAAAAAAAATTTGTAAAGTACTAATTGAGCTAGGTGCAGTTTGAGCTACCACTACTTCTACTACACATACCGCTAATTTGATAAAACAGCTCTGATTACTTTTTCTTTTTTGGCGTTACTGCGAGGAGATTTAAAGTCTCTCTTATCCATCTATTCGGATAGGGAAAGCTTTAGACATCAGTAGGTAAGTAAGGAAAGGAAGCATTTTTTTTAGTACCTGACACAACTTTCTTCCATCGTTAAGTGCGTTAACGTGTTTGTGCTTGCAAGTCTTAATTTAAACAAACATAAACATTTTTTAAAAATGCGTTATTTCGTTAGTTTAACTAGATAAATACATCGTCTTTTTCTCATGTAGAGGTGTTATTTTATCTTTTTAACTTACTTAGAATACGTACTCAATGAAATCTCATTTTATTAAAGCCCCTCATTGCCATTTTAATAACGCTTCTATTTTGAAAGGCATGTTTAAAGGTCCATGTTCCTGAACATACACATGCACATACTCTCTTGTCTTATTCTTTCATTTTTCCATAGTTTTTAATTTGATTCGTATTACGAACGCGAGGTAAAATTAGTTGTTGTGAAATTGCGTCGTATTGGGCAAAAATAGCAAAAAATTCATTGTTCAATGTATTTCTTGTTGACGTCCAGCTCCCATTTCTTCTAATTTTCCGGGCAGTGTACGAATTACCTGCTTTAAAAACACGACTCATTTTTAGAGGCAATCCAAATTCCGACTTATTATTTGCATGTCTTGGATGTGTGGAGAACACGGTGAGGAAGGATTTTCCATTGAATTAATTTGCACTCCAATTTGGGATTACGATGATGGTGCTGAGACATATTCTAGTGTAGGTCGTCCCAAGCTCACATATAGTGTATTCGTTATGTATGGGCCGTCACAATTTCTAAACCAACATTCAATAAAGACTAGCATTGATTTAGTTCTACTTAAAGATGCTTGCTATATAAATGTAACCCAAGATTTTCATCACACAGAATGCCTAGGTCAAACGGCTTCACGATTTGCATCTTGTATGAATCAGTACCAACTAAATTAATTAAACCAATTTGGAGAGTACGTGAGCAAAGTTCTGGTTCAAAGCAGGAGAATAGCTTAATGTCATCCGAGTGTATTAAAAATATTAGATTATTTAATGGTCGATGGAAGATCATTAATCTATAGGATAAATAGTAGAGGCCCTCACTGACTACCTTGAGGAACTCCTAATCTGGCAGGAATATCGTCACACTGAAATAAGTTGAAAATGTTGAAAGAAAATTGACCGCATCCTCAAATTTCTCTTGCTGCTGGCAGAGAATTTCTACTACGGATATTACTGAGTAAGGTGATTACAGTCATAACAATTATGTACCTTGCATTTATGAGCATTGTCCTACGACTTACAATTTGGATCACAGTAATAATAATTTAATTAAATTAAAAGAAAAGTACCTTTAATGAGCTGCCATCAAGAACGATAATCAATTAATTAAATATGGAGGGAAGTCTAAGCGATATAATTTCCGTTATAGTGTAAATTTGTCGAAGGCTTTGTTGAAATCGATTTAAATAATATTGACTTGTGTGCCTCTATAGAAGGCCTTAAGCGCATGGCAAATAAATTCAAGTAGGTTTGAGGAGGAGTAGGTTGGGGTTTATCTTTTAAAAATGCGCGCTGGCTGAGAACATTAACTGACTTGATACCGTAGCTTATTCGAGACCTTAAAATGTTACCAAGAAGTTTGGATAACGTACTAACTTTTACGCTGTAATTTTGGAAACAGTTTTCAACAGAATGTATATCATCCTTTGTATAAAGTAGGAGAACAAAACTACTCTTCCAGCAAGTAAGAAATTTTCTAGTTCCCAGGGAAAGGTTGAAAATGAATGCAATAGCACGCTATAATTCTACCGCACAATTTTTGAGAACCCAAGTCCAAGCGCGACTAGAACTCCTTTTCTGTGTTTTCAAACAACTCTTTAGCCACGAATTAACCTAGGCTGGATGTCAGCTATCTGTAATGGATTCTGAGGAAACGGCAAAGTTAAGGCTTTTACAAAAGGAGTATACAAAAGCATATGCGCCCATAACCGACCGACTTACACTGTGTGCTACTACACTTTTAAATAAGGTGAAATCAGTCTTATTGAAAGCAAATCTTTGTTAATTGAAAGATGAAGTTCGTTGGTCATTAAATCTGTCTAATGACCAGGCAGAAATTAGAACACATGTATCATCGTTAAAACGTTAGAAAAATTTGGTGAATTAAAATGATCAACAACAATTGCGATAGCCCATGGCTTCGTTCTTTTCACCAATTCGCTAATAAGAAAAGCATTTTTTTACTAATAATTTTTCTAAGCGACTACCAATCAGACCGCAATAAGCTCAACGTCTAACAATTTAAAAATTGAAAAGAACAAGACAAAGGATAGAGCTTTAAGAACGCCTACACCGATCTTATTCAGCTTAACGTTTCTGAATATTTGGAAATTAGAAACGAGGTGTTTAAAGCCGTGAGTTTCAGGGTCCAGTTAAATTTTGGTAAAAGCCACCATTGTAAGTTCACACCTAATGCAACGAATGTACAACTGACATGTCTTAGTATTCAAAATTTCTAAAATTTCTATTAATCACACATTTTGAATCGATTTAAGTGTGTTCGTCTGTGTAATGTCTACTGTAAACATACTCGTAACCGCAAAAATCAAACTAAAAATTAAGCAAATATGTTGAAATGCGTTAAAGGACACATGTCTATGCAACAAAAACTGCGAATACCTGAACCTTCCGTGTTTTTTGCTTGCTAATCATAAAGTACAACACATACATCATATAAATTTTCACTTTTATTCTAAAATAGCAAAGGTCTGTCCACCCAATTTTGCAAAGTATCAAAATTAAATTCTTTCAGTTTTTTAGTCGCTAAAATTAGTCCGCCCGCATGCTATTTACAAACAAGTGGAATGATTGAGCATTTACACCAACACTGAAATGCAGCACTCAAATCGACACTGATGAAAAAGATAGCAACTCTTTTAGCAACATGAACGCTGTTAGTTAGTCGTTTGTTTTTTCTTTTTCTCTCTCTCTTTACACACTTCAAACTACCAAGTTGATTTCTTTTCTTTGTTCTAATAAACGTTTTTTCATTACAAAATCGAAACTAAAATTTTAACAAAGACAAACTTAGCAATTGATATGATAAACTAGTTGTTAGTCCCAGGCTTGCGATCAACATTTAAAAATAACCTAGAAGCCACACCATATTGTTACGAAATTCGCTTTTTTCCGATACAGTTCATATCACTAGATCGTAGATATTCTTTTTAAGAGAAATACAATTGCACGTATTCATTTTAAGATACTCTATTTACAATGAATTTCCTTAAGGGTAGGATTATTTCCATTTTACTTTGGCGATCGACTTCGCAACTCTACTATTCTTTTTCGACTCAAATGTTATTGTCCGACTAACTCTGCCTTCCGCAAATAGCCTATTTATATATATTTTAACAAACATATTACTATTACTTAAATTCATGGCTTCATTTTTTCATGGCTTCAACCCGTTAACTTGCTTTTCCGCTAATCGTTTTCCTCGGGCGGCAGCTGCATGACGCGCCGCGAATGTTCACTTGGGTTTTCCCTCTCTAGGGAATTTATTATTTGGGAAAATCAATTAGTTGGCATGAATTGGATTTGGGATTTCCGTAACATTATGTAAAAAATATCCGATCATCAAATAATTTGGTTGCTTCAAATCCCAATTACGTAAATTATATTTTAATAGGAATTGAACAATTATTCCAAAATATAAACTCAAATTTATCGCACCATTGGAATGGCGATGACAGCACTTATATGCCACAAGGTTTAAAAAAATGCAAACCGGCATTAGTTAAAGTTAATAAACGAAGGCTCCATAATCCTATAAAGTGCTCTACCTTGACACCAAATTTATTAAAGCCAACGTCTTTGTTTAATCTTCAATAACAACAAAACCTGCAACTCTGGGAAATAATACTGAACACTATATCCAAACTAAAAAGATTCGCTACGTTTAACTTATAATATAATAACTTCTGAAAGTGGTATTCCACTTCAGTATATTATATAAATACAAAATATTTTTACGTTTTATTTATACGTCTTTTGTTCTACTTTTGCTTTGTTCTCAATTTTCAATTCTAAAAATTGAAAAATAACTGTAAATAAACAAGCATATTAAATTAAAAACGTTAAATGTTATCTTTTACCATTAAAAACAAGTAAGAACATTATAGCCGCACAATAATTAACTTACACCTTTTCCCCTAAGACAGTTATTTGCTCACTTTGATAACAATACACCAAAAGTTACATATTAGTTTCATGCAAAGGCATGCTTTTCATGAAAGCCCGCATGATTTTCAGGAAAGGCGGTATCTGAAAAATAGACCTAGGTGATCCAAATTTAGTAAAGTTGTTTTCTATGTCAATTTACTACTACGAATTAATGGTTAACATGAAATTTTAAAACTTTTTCCTTTTTACTATACAATGGCTCAATTTTCGTAGGAACGGTTATATGACGGAAGGTTCAAAAATTGCCCTAGCAGCACCAAATCGTTCGTCCCAATTTAGAATGTCCAAATACTATTACCGAGCGAGTTTTGTATAACGACTTTCCAAAATAGGCCGATGTATGGGGAGCGGTCAAAAAAGTGAACCGATCCAAACCACTGTCAACAGCGTTCGTCCTTGGGTCAAAGCACGTCAGTGTACCAAATTTCATCAAATTATATCGCAAATAGCGACCTGTAATTTACATGTGCCGACATCAAACGGACAGGTAGGCTCAGATTGATTTAGCAAATGAGTCTGAATCGATCGGTATAATAGAAGGTAGGTCTATATTAAGCTCTTCTTCCTGTTACATACGTCCACACAAACTTAATGTCCCCTGTACCACAAGTGCTGTAGGATGTAAATATTTGATAAATTATTGCTAAAGGTCTAAACCAAAAAACCGTCAATGGGTGCACGAAGGTTAGGTGATACCTTGAAAGCAGATTGTATATTGGATTTTTCAACTACGCCAGTTATTGATGAAAATGCTAGCCAAATAAAGCATTTTCATATTTCTAAAAACGAAACTCGCAAATACAGAAATTTGGGTAAGTTTGCATAGAAATGTAAGTTACGCACAATGCAGTGTATAAAAACGTGTTGGTACAGTGTAAAACGTAAACATGCTGAGTTTATTTCTACTTCATTGGGAAAATCACAAGACATTCGTCCTTCCGCTGAAGTAGAAATATCTGGTAAAAGGATAAGTGGTCTCTTAGATTAGGGAGCTTTTATTACTTGCATAGGAAATGAGGTAGCTAAAATGTTCACTTAATCGGGGAAACCTTATAAAAACATTATAGGTTATTTTTTATCGTTTTTAGGATAACGGTAATGGGTATAAAAGATTCGGAGTAAATTTTGTGTCACGATATACGTCTAAGACCAAGGGCTTTGAGCAAACGTGTAAATCGATTGCTTATGATTAGTAAGTATATAAGTCTTTGACTTTTTGATAATTTTGGCAAGTTTATAACCAAAGATTTATTTGTTTGGACATGTTTGGCTGAAAGTATTTGTTAGCAATAACTTTTCAGGTAGCTCTAATGCCGGTGTGTGAAAATCTATGTATTTTTTCAAAAACGGTGTTGCGTAGGCAACACGGTAGAAAGTGTCTATAGTCATTGGGGCTTTTCCCACGCCAAATGTATTAAGTGCTTGCAAATATTACGACTTCTGCAGATAAAAATGATAAACAAATGGGAAATACCAGTACACATAATTATTAAATTCGATGATTTTGACCATTCTCTACCTAAAATAACAGTCTTTAATTTAGCATTATTGGAATATTCAGGGTATAAAGATGGTAATCCTACAATGCTCAAAATTGAATTTTCGACATTCATTACTTTTATTGCTTAGTTTGAAGAAAGCTGCGGCCGAAGCCCATCAAACACTCTCAGAATCTGTTGGTGATGCTGTTCCATGGTATCCCATTTGTCTGTTTTGTTTGCAACGGTTTAAAAGTGTTTATTTTGATGTCAATGACAAAGAGCGACATAGAGGATAAAAAGAATTCGAAGACAATGAATTGTAAGAGTTATTGGACGAAAACCCAGCTCAAAGTTTTTAGAAACTTTTGAACAGCTTAACATTTGATGAATCAACTGTTTCTAGAAGTTTACATGCGAGAGGAAAACTTCAAAAGGAGGGAAAATGGCTAACATAGGAATTCACTGAAAATGCCATTCCAGGAAAAAAAAGGAAAGTTTTCTGTGGCGTGTTGTAACTGGCGATGAAAAGTGGATCTACTAGAGATCTATCCGCATTGATAACGACGTTGAATATTCATGGCCACAAAGTTTTGCTGTGCATACGGTGTATCCGAAAGCTGTAGTGTATTACGAGCTGCTAAAATCCAATGAAACTATTACTCCAGCTGTTTACTGACGTAAATTGAAAAAATTGAACGATGTATTGTTGCAAAACAGACCAGTAATAACGGTTAACACGCGTAAAACCATTCTCTTGAATAACAACGCTCGGCCAGACGAATGGGAAGTTCTGACGTACCCAGCGTACCCACCAGACATGGCTTCTTCTGACTACCACTTTTTCAGATCGATGCAGCTTGGTTTGCCTGGCAGGCGATTTCGCAATGTTGAAGAAGTGTGAAAATAGGTCGATGATTGGACCGCTGCCAACCCAGTATCGTCCTTCCAACGCAGTATTGATACATTGCCAAAAAGATGCGAAAATGTTGTAGAAAATGATGGAAAACATTCCGACTAATACACAGTATATTAATTTTTCTCGGTAAACGCCTTTCTCAATTGAAAAAATGGCCAACATATTTGCAAACACCTAATATAAATTAAGAAAAGAAACTTTAATTAATCCGAGATTGTAATAATTTAGAGTTAATAGTCTTGTCGCCTTACCGAAATGAGTGAACGAAGCTCTATCAGAATCCTTTTGTTTAATAAGTTCAAATGCCTTACGGTAATTCTCTACTTCCCTATTTCAGTATATTAGCTTAGCAGTATCTTGTTAGCTTCGTTAATAAGACTGAATGGGTGCATTTAATTTAATTAATCTTGACTTACACCTGCATTAATAATTGACTACTTCTACATATTTTTGCGTTTGTTTTAACGTAGTTGGCGGAGTTGTGAATGGCGTTATCTTTTTCTTCAAGCGGCTTAACGCCCACTGTAACGAAATCGACGGATGATTAGCCAAATATACATCTAGTACGTTCAATGCTTAAACCGGGTTCTCTTAATCGTTAGAAGCTGTTAACACATCGTCAATGTAGACAAACACAAATTTCAAAGAACTAAAAAAGTTCATTTACGAATCTCTGGAAAGTCTTTACAAAATTGCTGAGCCCGAAAGCCATGCGAACAAACCCAAATAGGCCGAGGGCGTGTGTATTTATGCATATCTTTTTCGGCCATAGGTACGCTTTAATATATCCAATTTAAAAAATATAATTTTGTTAATTATATTAATGTTAAGGTCGTGGATATGCGGAAGTGGATATCTATCAAGCACTGTGACGACGCTACGTCTTCTGGAATCGCCGCAAGAACGCCAGCCATTTGGTTTTTTCTGGGGAATGAAATGTAATGATGAACCACATTGAGGGTTGGATACTCTACAAATGCCGGATTTAACTAAAAAATTCTGTTGTAGCAGTTTTGTATTTAACTGACTCGTCGTTGTTTAAAGAATGGATATGTACTGTCACATCTATAACAAGTGAAGAATAATCTGGTTCCTAAGTCAATGATGGGAAATTTTAAGTAACTGCGTATATTCATTATCGACCGAAAATAATTTGGATGAAGGAAGATTGTAAGTCACTGAAATTGCGTAAGTTTTCAAATTAATTTGTTTTTTTAGATCCACCAGAATTCCATATGTTCTTAAATATCTGCGCCTATGATAGATTTTGCAATGTTAATAATAGTGAAAATGACTGGAAATTCTCTTTCAGACCAAAATTTACGATGAGTTATTTTTATTATAGGTATACCACTTGCGGCTGTTTAAAAAAATCCGAATCTCTTATATAACTTTTGAATTTTGTTTACGGCAGAACCGAAATTCCATCGCCATTGTCTATTAAATAATGAATTTTGTTATTTTTATCATGTACAAAAAGGTGACGAGAAGTACATTTGCTATTGTATGTCGCCGCTACATCTGTTAGTGTGGCTATCCGGTGTGGGACGTGAAAACAAACAAGGCATTCCCTTGCCTTACTGCCGTATCTATAAAGATAGCGGCAGACCTATTTTCTTGTATCTTGCGATCGTCTTCGCGAGGCACTCTTGCCTCTGTTATAATTCCTCTGTCTTTGCGAGTTGTAGAATTTTTTCTAAGATCTGCCACGTCTTTTGAAAGTTTCACGAAGCCTTTATGGGTATTTGAAGTAGTTAGAAATAGCTTCTCAACAATCCCTTCAAGGCGATCGGTTGACGACTTAGGATTCTGAATTGTACCCTCCTCAAAGGAAGCTATTTTTCTGCTATGCATGATTTTTTAAATGTTATCGGTTAAGCAAAGTAAGTTTAATCATGAGCGGCAAATAATCATGCCCCACGATTCACCGATCGCTGATCACGTCGAAATCAGCCGTTAGCTTTCCCCTCAAAAAGTTTACTTACGTACTGGAATAATAGATTTAAATTATCTACGAGGATTTGCTTGGTTAATGCTCGAACCCTGCGGATAAATGACTCTGCCCATAAGCCTGAGCTATTATCCGTCAACTGGAATTTACACTTAAACATTATCTGACTTACTTTGTCAGAACGAATATTTAAATAATTGAATAGCAAAGGCAAAGCGTCGTGTAAAGCTTCTTGCGATGTAGTTCTTTTTTTCAGCCAAGAAAACGAAACCCAAAATAGTTGCTTCCAAATGAAAATGTAAAAGGATGTTTATTTCGTATCATTAAGATATTTCTAGAATGGAAATTCTGTAACAAAGAAGGGAATAACAATTCACTTCACGCCATTGGAGTCGATTTGAGTGACTGAATTAAATAAATCAATTTAAACTCAGAGTATTAAATAAATGTAGAAAAGGATAGACAAGTGTTAGGCGTAAGGTTGCAGTGAATTTTAGTTAGCATCTAAGCCAACAAGTTGAAACCTAGAAACCCACTACGACCCATGAAAGAATTTAGGCAAAGAAACGTCAAAAGTAAACCCAAACTAACCGAAGTTACATTGATGTTTATTGAAGCTGTTGGTTTTTCTAACTTTCCAATAAATAAAAAAAAAAAATGTATTCTTTTTTATTCAAAAACCGAAAATTTTTCTTTAACAACTAGAATTATGTTACAGCTAGTATTATGTATCACAAATAGATGTTACCATCTGCCTACTTTTATTTTTGTATTTCTTTAATGCGGAAGTGAAGGATAATTCGATCACAAATTATCGAGTCTTTTTCTTTAAATCCTGATAAAGACAGTTATGAGAACGAGCAAGTTGTATCAATGCCCGCAGCGACAGGTTGAGTCGAACGCTAGTTAGGAGAGGTGTTTGGTGAAGTATGAAATTGAGTAAAAGAAGTACTAGGCAAAGAGATTCATATAAAAGAAGTTCCTCTGCAAGCGACATCGCGGGAAAATTTAGAACGGGTCTTTTCCTTAATCTTAGATTTTTTGAACATGCTATTTTGACTTTTAAAGCTGTCAGGAAGTATGGTTAATTTTTATGATAAGTCCGTGAAGCTGTGTTTTGTCTGGATAACAAGGCAAAAAGGTTTCCTTAGCCCTGCAATAAGAGCACAACAAGTGGATCGATAAGTCACCCAACACATCAATGGTTCTGGCTACTCCACTTGCTCCGTTCACGAAGCGAGAATACTCTATTCGAGGTAAATTTGAACATACAATTAGGATAGAAACAATCCATGATCGAAATTGTTAAGTAGAGTACATAGTTGTTGATATAGTTGATGCTGCGGTTTTATTGCTACTGCCGTTATACTAGCTGCTATTGTTGTGAGCATTTATTGTTGTCAATGTTCTTAAGTACTTTCTTTTCGTTGTTACTGACTTTGTTGTTATGGTTTCTCCCAATGACTTATGTGTCGTCGACTTATGTGTCGTTTTATTGCAACTTCTTTACTCGTGGTTAAACAGCTGATGCTGTTGTTGTTTTGTAAGTGTTCGAAGTGCTACCGTTTTACGTCATCACATTCGTTTCGTTGTTCCTATAGCACGCAAATAACCTGTATTTTATCATAGAAGTACGTCTATTTAAAGCTTCAAAAAATTGTGCTGTTAAGCATACTTTAGCGCGATAACCCATAGCCATAAGGCATTACTTTCAAATGAAAAAATCAGTGTTTTCTTCAGAACCGTATACAGTTCCACTTTCACACTCTCTCACAAAAAGATCACGGTTTTATCTTGTTATTATCCACTGATTCTACCGCTCACATTTGTTTACGCTGCCTTGCTTTTCACATGTGTCCAATGATTAGCTAGCTCTTTGCTAATAATTTCCTAGTGCTGATTTTTCCACTCTCTACAGCTACAGTTTTTCAACTGGAGTCTCCTTTCAGCTCTTACACCAACGGGTGTTCACACCACGGTCTTTTCTTCCCCTTATTAGATTGGAGTTCTTTCGTACCTCTGTTAAAATGAAATGTTGATGCACACGATGTCTCCCCAAAACAAATCAGAGTTTTGATCGTTTCAAAAGACCCAGGCCGTCGGTGATGTTTTGACTGAGTTAAATGGCTCATAGATTTTTACAGATTTTTGATGTAGAAAGAAGTGATTTTTCTGAGATAAGCATTGTCTTCAATATTTGAAAAATATACAATCCTGTTTGTCTGTTCACACAGTTTAGCTTCGTCTCAGAAACGAAGGCGACCAACATATAACGTTGCTTGTGCTCGTTTTCGCCCGGCTCGACATAAAACTCACGCACCTTTCCCTTTGCCTAATATCCAATAATAAGCCTTAAGAGCACTTCACCGTATAACTTTCTAATGGAACCGATTCCTCCACGCGTGGCACTACAACAGCTATACTTCTTCTAATGCTAGCAAGGCTAAAAGCACCAATGGTCAATAAACCTGCTAGTTGGAATGCCTTTTATTCGTTTGTTTTAGTTGCTGTTTTTTTACAACTTTATAAAGTTAACTCTCAATTTGAATAGCCCACTTTTACGTAATTTGACAGTCATTCGATTCTAGTAGAATTTCATGTGTGTAAACACTGTAAATATGCTCAAACAGGAAGTAGAAAAAAAAGGTGCAGAATTCTCGATCACACAATTACAGATTTGTTTAATTTTAAGAGACAGTATCGAGAACCTCGTGATCGTTTAAATTAAAAAATAAAAATATACAGATTCGGTTGTTGGAGTTCGGTGGTTGGCACAAGTAACTTGGCAAAAAATGTACAGCGGAAAATGATGGATTAAAAACACACGAGCAAATCAACGGAGAAAGCAAACACCTCTTTCTATGATAACAAAGAAATACAAGGAAAACTATATATATATTACTAACTATGGGCAGTTACAGGCCACCGTCCCCTCTACGGCAATTTACATAACGGTTTTTGAAAACAAGACGTTATGTGGGAAGTAGTAGAAAAAGTAATTCGATCTACACCATTTTGAACATTGGGCCCATAGGGCAAAACACGGCAGAGTACCAATATCTCAAAATATGCAACCTGTAGGTTGTACACAAGAAAAAAAGACGAACAGATGGACAGGCAAGCTTCGGTCGTTTCAGAAAATGACTCTGAATCAATCAGTATAGTAAAAGGTGGGTCTATCTCAAGCCCTTTTGCCCATCTGTACAAACCCTTACCAAAAGTAGTGTAGGATATAAACATTTTTCAGATATGACAATTTATAAAGATCATAAAGCAATCAGCTGTAAAAATTTCTCTTTTTGTAGCAAAAATGGATAGCTTTGAAAGATATGTATTGTAAGGAAGCAGAAGGACCGCATTGTTGCATCTTTTCTCCATATACCAACATAAATAATCCTGCATATTTCCACGTTTTTGTACATATTGTTTACAATCATCATATTTGAGTTTATACTTACAAACTTACTGTACATATTGTAATGTATGGCTTACCTATGCTTATTTTTTTACGATCTGTGCCCCTCACAATTGAATTTACATTGTAATAAATTATGAATATATTCATACTTACACATGTATTATTATAATTTCATTTACGTATATTTGAACTTTTACTTTTCCTCACTTATGTATACGCGTACCCATATTCACATTATATTATATATTAAGTTTTGAACTTCCATGTATTCGCCCAACTTAAACCATCCATTCCATCCGTTCCCTTCTAATAATAAATCAACGTGCGGTCAAATTCATTTTTGTAACTATTCTCTAACCTATATAGTTTGCCTAACTGTTCAGTAGCAGGCAAACCTACAAGTTAAAACTTTTCTTAGACTTTTAAATTAGTAGTCCGTCCGTTGCCTTATTCGCCCGTAACGGTGTGCGTAAACTAATAGTGTGCGTTTTCATCCTTACTTTATAGAGTCTCGAGCCGAAAGTAAACCCTAGTTTTATAAATTCTTAACTTCGTCTCGGGTCGAAAAAAAATTCTAGCCGTTTAGTAACCTACCTGTCTGCCCGCTGGACTCGATAATATATAAATCATAAACTAACCGTGATAATCTCAAATCGAGTAAGATGGAATAATCGTGTTCCACTACGAACGAGTCACCTTGCCAACTCCAATTGTCAACTATAGTGGCTGGGTGCTAACACGAGTTAGTTTTTCTTCCTACCCTTGTAACAACGTAAATTGTAAACGCCGGGACTAACGTAGTACCTTATGATCATAAGCCGCTAAATCTGCAAGCTCTTCGGTGAGGGTCCAGAAATAATACAATACATTGTAACTAAAACAAGTAAGAAAATTAAATTCAATCCGGACCGAGACAAAAGAAGTAAAAGAAAATATTTTCATTTCAAAAAAATAGATAGTAGTTAGCAATATAGGAGTTTTGTTCAATTAAGTCGAAATAGGAAAACTTTGGCAGTTTTCTGTATTTTATCTCGCCTCTACATAATAATGTAAATAATGAGCGTTCTTACATTAGGCTAAATATAGCGCCAAAATACTTCAAAGTACGGAAATTTTCTTGGATGCAGAATTGGATAAATACGCTCTAAGAGTATTTATTTCATTTCGCTAACTGATATAAATTTAAAATATTTTTAAGTATGCTTTTGTTTCATGCTTTTGCTTTGTTGTAAATTTCAATAAGTAATAAAAAGAAATTATTACTTCTTCAAACCAAATTCAAGCATTAAAAAAGAAATCAATGCAAATAAAGATACTAAATTGATAATAATCAAAGTTGGCTTTTATTATTTACGAATTATTTAGTAAATTATCACTAAAGTATTTAACCATACCGCTTAACACATTTAACCACATCGCTGCTATATTGAAGGGAAAAAAACAATTTGTGCTTATATACTATGCATTCACTAACAGAGACGCTGAAAGGTTTATTCAAACACTGAACTACAAGTTGAAAGCAATTAATAAACTAAGTATCCTTACCCACAAATTAACAGAAATACTATTAGCAACACCCCATTCGGTAACAAATAAACTTTCAGAAATGGTTGGGATCGTACATAGCGAGTACCTTGCATCTGGCCCACCTTACAGACGGTCGCAAGTGAAACGTATCACATTTGGTTCGGACAACTTAGCTAAATCCTGCACTAAAAGTAACGATACCCCTCCAAAATGTGTTAATTATTTGCAAAATTGTGAGAGTTGCCCACATTTTAAGTATGTTGATAATGAAAAGGGAGGCAAAGCCTAGCATCCCTAGAAATGTTAAAAAGGAAGAAACCAAAAATTCGATTAGAAATTTTTGAATGAAAGCAAAATAATTGCTTGCCACATAAAAAATTATAGCAGTATTTTAAGAGCGGCTGTTGAAGCGTTTGTGCCGCTTTCATATCTTTTATTACATATTAATATGCTTTGAATAATAAAATCTGAATATCCTTAACCATAAAAGCATTAGAGCAATAATACAAGCACTAGAAAAATAAAGTTTTCACAGTACAATTGAATTGTAAAAATTGTGAAATTCCCTAGTATAAATGAAGGTAACAAATGACCAAATCAGAAATTTATTAATCAAAATCAATGCAGGCATATTTGGCAGAAGATATAATGAACTTTCTAAACAGCCTATGTCCGCACTAGTCATAGGCTGATATACAATTTAATAATAAGGAAAACAAAGAAAGAAATTAAGAAAGTAAACAAATCTTGTGATTATCATTTTTTATTTTTTTAACGTTCGCTTTTAAGAATAGTTAAGATCGAATCACTTTTTAACTCGTTTAGGTCAATTAGTTTATTGGTATCATTTTCTAAAACATTTGAAAGAAAATAATTACGAGGATTACTTCTATTTCTGAGATATAAATTTGTTATTCTTGCCATGTTTCGAGAATAAACATGGTACTATTGATAAATGCCACAATGTTTTGTCATACATTAGAATATATTAAAAATAGAAGTCCCATCGACACTGTATACATAGATGTTGCGAATGCTTTCAGTTAAATCTTGCCCGATCAGTTACTTTTCAAATTTCCACTTCCACTGACTATTTAAACTCTATCTACACAGCAGATATTTTTATGTTAGAAGACTCTTTATAATTTTCATTTCAGCGGCAGTTTTTTAAAAAAAATTTAAAAGCAACCTTTAAGTGGTTTTCTTCACACAGTCACTTTATTATTTATTTGTTTTTCTCTTCACAATAATATTTATAACCTGTAACATGTGTTTGTTTTCAATTTCGAAGTATGCTTAATAGACAAAGTTGAGAAAAAGAAGAATATGGGAAGGGAAATGTTTACTTAATGTCTACTGTTAAAGTTCACTGACTTAGGTTTTGGAAATTTTGAATGTGGCTGTGTTTGGGTTGATTGGTGGTGACCGGTGGTGGCGCCTTAAAATAAGGTAGCTAGAGGGTCTTTGGATGATCTGATGTCGGAACTTCATTATTAACTCGTTTTACCCAACGTGTTGTTGTTGGTCTCCCTAAGAACATTGTGATAGCTGTTGTCGGGACTAAGATGGTTACTGCTCCCAATGATATATAAATTATGTTTTTGCTTTTCTTTGTATTTATTTGTAGTTCCTTAAGAATTTTTGTATTTCGGAACTGTTATGCCCTCAGTTTTGGGACCGTTACCTCGTTTCTTTTCGAAAGTGGTACAATGTAACTTCCGTTTTGAAGTGGGATTTTAAAAAATTCTTATGGTTTCGTTACGTCCATTTTTTTCCCAGCGTCTTGTAGGTAAACTCGTTATCATCTGAAGTTTTACAATAAAATACCTTCGCGATTAGTTTACACTTCCGATCTAATCGAAATAGTTTATTTACACTTGTTAGTGCGTACTTATTTGTTAATACTTTTAACGTTTTATTTAATGGTTTTGGGATAATATGGGAGAAGATGAAGGTTTCATCAGGTATTATTGAGGCTTGTATGTTGAATGTAACGTTTGTGTTGTTAGTTTTAATATTTCGCATATGAGCTGTCCTAATATTATGTTCTTGTACTGTTTAATGTATTTTGTATTCGTGTTAGTTCTGTTGGGTCTAATACTAATTTGGGAATGATGTTGAGTTTGGCTAGTATTAATCCTTCCGCTATGTTATTTGTTGTTGTTATGTTAATGTGTCAATGTTGTATTTGGTTTATTGGGTTGACTTTTTGGATTTGAATAACTGTGTTAATCGCGAGGTTGGGTGAGTTTCGTGTTTGTTCTTGGATGTTCTGCGTGGATTTTACTAAGATCTCTTGCTCTACATAAATATGTTTTGTTACATTCTGGAATCTATTGATCATATTTGTGTTAAGTATGATTTAATTGTCTAGTATGGTGTTAGTATTTTTGTTTTGGCTCGTTAAGTCATTTACTGCCCGTTATAAATTTTACGGTCGACCCTACGGCGTTTATAAACGCCCTTTTTTTCTACTTTTGGGTGTTAGGACATTTAATTTTGTTGTTGGTTCTCTGTATTGTAGATTGGTTGTGTCTATTGCGGCTTTTGTGAAATTTTTTTTTTAAATTGATGTATCGTTTCTCCTAATGCGTTTAAGTTGATGATGTGTTTTATATGTTTTTAGTCAGATATTGTTTTTACCATTCCTAACTTTATTGGGACGATGCCTTGAGTTTCCGGTATGGGTATTACGTCAATGCCTGCTTTGATCGCTATAAACCTAAAAGGTAAATATTTAGTTCTTATGGGAACGTCTTATTGTGTAATTTTTGGTCGTCAGTCTTAATCTATTGCTTCTTTTTACTATTTTCCTAGAATACCTGGGTGTTGGTTTGTTTCTTTTACATTGTTTTCTACAAACAGTTTTGTTTATTATTAATGACTCTGGTGTTTGATCGCAAACTAATTGTCTAGAGGCGCCGTGTAGGCTTATAAAATGTTTAAAATTTTTAAGATCGCGAAGCTGTTGCTTCACTCTAGTAGATAGGCTGTTGCAAATTTGGAAAATTTATCAATTAGGGTAAGGATATTTGTTTGTTAATGCAATATACGTCCGTGTCCGCGAGGTTGTATTGGCGCTTCAGGTTCTACGAACATTGGTTTGGGTGGTGTTCGTCGCATTTTAGGGTTTGACAGATATTGCAGTGATTTAAGCATCGCATGATTTTGCTTTTCATGTTAGGGAAATAATGTTCGCGTGTTAGATGTTCCAACATTTCTTGTATGCCTCTGTGATTAGAATTAGTGTGGAATTAGAGCCTTGACTGCTTCTTTCCAATATCATTTGAAGATTGAATTCGTTAAGAGGTCTTTCCGAAATTGGGATTCCATCGTTGCTATTGACATTGAGGTCTATACCTTAAACTGTTTTGGAGTTTTCTATGTTTATTCTGCTCAACGCATTTGCATTTGTATTGAGATTTCCTTTTTTGTAAACGATTTCGTAATCGACTTCTTCCAACTTGAGTTTCCATCTGATTAATTTTGAGTTTGGTTCTTTTAAGCTCATTATCCAGGTGAGCGGTTTGTGGTCAGTTATGATTTAAAATTTGTGGAAAGAAAGAAGATTGGCCAAATACTTTGCCGCCCAGTCTTCGGCCAAGAGTTTTTTTCAATAGTTGAATAATTAGTCTGTTTCTGTTAGCGTTCTACTACCATAGCGTACTCGTTTGTCGGCGTCGATTGGGACTTGTGGTAGTAAAACGTCTATGCCGGAATAGCTAGGTTTAATTGAATGGTTTCCAGAAATTGGGATATTGGAGTAGGGTATCATTGATTAACAAGTTCTTGCAGTCTTCGAAAGTTTTTAAGTATCTGTCGTTTAAAATTAGTTTTCTTCCTTAAACATTCTGTTATTTTAGAGAAATCTCTAATAAATTTTCTGTAGTAACCTAATAATCCTAAAAACGATTGTATTTCGTTTGGAGTCTTTGGCATGGGGAGTTTTTTGATACAGTGAATTTTTTCCGGGTTTGATCTTATTCGATGGGTGGAGATAATGTGACCTAAAAATGTGTATTCTTCGTGCAGGAATTCAGACTTATCCGTTTGATTTTTTAAATATGATTCACTTAATTTTAGAAATACTTTTTTTACATTTATTATGTTTTCCTCTAATGAAGTGCAGTAGACTATGATATCGTCAAAATAAAGCGGACAAACTGTTTCTATTGGCTCGCCTTGCAAAGCGGGTGGGGCGTTTTTTAGAGCGAAGTGCAGTCTGACGAATTAGTAGTGTCCACCGTCACCGCCGCAGAAGGCAGTTTTCTTCATGTCTTTTGGGTGCATTTCGATTTGGTGGAAGCCGCTAGCTAAGTCCCGTGTAGAGAAATACATACCTTTGGTGAGTTTTTCCAGTATTTCGATTATATTTCGTATAGGGCATATTGTTTTCTCGTTTAATTTACGGTAATCTATTAATAATCTACATATCTGGATGTTGCTCGAGTCGTCCTCTTTTGGAATTATCCAATTGGAGGCGCTGCATAGCGGGAAGATTGGTTGCTTTCCCATCTCTTCCTTGTGGACATGTGGGTATCGGTACGATATGGTGTAAATAGGGATGTTATCTGTAGTTTTGATTTGGAGTTTAATTTAGTTTGAAAACCTGAGCAAGAGGAAGTTTGAGCAAAGAATTTTTTTGTTCTATTCTTATTATATTATATATTAAAATGATCTGTTCTTATTAGTTTGGTAATGTTGCTTGTTTTAAAAGGGACATTGACGTTTATATTGAAATCGTTAATTTCTACAAAATCCTGTGCGTTTTATGGTATGGTTTTGCTAGGTTGTTCGGTGCAAACGGTTTCTTCTTCGTTCAAATCGTTTGTTATTCCTATTTTTTGCTCGATAAATACCGAAATAAATAGGCTTGGTTGGATAAACGCTTTTTGAAGGGAGAAGTCGCCATGCTGACTGTCTGCAGAAATTTTTATACCTTTACAAAGCGCTGAAATTAATAGTTGTCCTGAAATTAGATTGGGGTTAAAATAAAGTGGTATTTTTTAATTACTGGTGCTAAGAATCTTATTATTTAGGTTATCCTAGCCTTTAAGTTGTACAGAATGTTGAGTCCTATTAGGATTATGGAATTATGGAATTTGAAAATAACAAAGTCCATTTATTCTTGTCTTTTAAATTCTGAAAAGAATAGTAGTGTGGCCTTTTTATTTAATGAGTGTTGGCTTAAAATCGTAGTAGTTGCGATTGCGTTGCAAGTTTCCCATTCATTGGAGCCTACAAATTCTGGGTTTACAAACGAGCACCGGTATCGATTAGGTATTTTAGAAATCTGCCGAATGGTGATGAAATATTTACATAAGGTGTTGTGTGCCCATGTTTGTTGATATCTAGGTATCCTGTCACGTTGTGGAGGCGAACCATCGAAAATTTTCGTCTTCTTCGGTTTCGTTGATTTGGTCACAATTTTCTTGTAATGGGGTATCTAACACATAATCGTACTTTAGGTTTTGTACGTTACCTTGATAGAAATAATGTCCATGGAAGTCATTTTGTGGCACGTCCTTTGTGTGTAGTGTATCGATGTTGTGTAACTCGTGATGTCTGCTTTGATGTGAGTGCATGCTTATTTGTCTGTTCAAGTGAATGAGTAAGATTTATTTGACATTGTTCAAAAGCTCATAGAGAAGTCTTGAAGTTGAATTTAGACAGGTCTTTTATGGCGTTAGATATCCTTAAGGAATCAAAGATTTGAATTTATGTGGTCATTTTTTCGAGTTTTAGCCTTAGTGTGAAATGTAATGTATTGAGAGAGGAGAGGAAAAAATAAATTGAACGAAAAAATATTAATTTTAAAATTTTTTATGTTTTGTATGCATTTGAAGAAATAAACCGAATTTCGAGCACAATTTTTCTAATATTACGTAGATTTAATTATTTTCAACCCAAAAATTTTCCAGTGTTTTTAGGCAACTTAATGATATAAAAATTTTATGTATGTGTACATATAAGATTATTTATTATTGTTATGATTCGTTTAATTTTTTATTTTTTTATTTTAATATATATATATAGCTTAAGTTATACTTAATATTTACCTTAGTATCAGGATGATGATACTTATTATTTGCATGTTGTTATAATTTTGTTAGTCAATGTTGAGCCAGGTGGCAGAGTTGCTGGTAAACTGGTAATGCTGTTCACTACGTCGATTTTTTTTGTAGATTAGTTGAAAGATATATATATTTATGTGTCATGATGTAGTGTATTTTTTTTATTATTATATTTTCACCTCAGCGCATTTCTCTTCAAGATAAAGCGTACGAAAAATTTTAAGTAAGTTTAATTGAGTTCCGAGGAAATTTGTTTGGTATAGTTACAGAATAATTTCTTCTTTTCACTTGAACTAATGTCGTTCTAAATTGATAAACCGTCAACCTTATTTTGTTCACTATGAATTTTTTTTATTTACGTTGTATTTATTTATTTGTTTTTATTATTATTATTATTAATATTATTATTATTATTATCAACACAGTTAAACTTTATCTTAAAAAAGGAAATGTTGTAAATCACTTCAATGTTAATTTTTTGCTTAGGTTTACAAGTTATCTATATTTTTTGCTTTTCTGTCATTTTTTTGTTTTTTGTTGCACTTAAAATAAATTAGTTCATATGTAATTTTGTTTTTAAGATTTTAGGTTATAGTTTATATATATTTTTCTAATTAAAAAAATTAAAAAAAATCGTGCTAATTTAAGAGATCATACATGAATACGTGATCAACTTTTTGTTTTTTCTTTCTTCGCAAACTCCATTTTCTCTATTGCTTTCTGACATGGAGCGTTTATTTACGTCATCATGTCGAACCAAACCATTCCCTAATTGTGACCGATTCATTACTTGCTGGTTTTGCGAGCGTTTTTGTCACGCGAAGTGTGCACGTATCAGTGGACATACTGCAGATGAAGTGCTAAATCCTTCAAAAGGGTTACGATGGTCATGGCCCGACTTTAGGAAGCGGGATATTGACGTTTATAAGCGTTTCACGGAGACAAGAAATGCTTTTTCTGAATTAAGTAAAAATCTCGTGAAATTGTGGGGAAAATTTTAAAAAACTAGGATAATGTCCGATGAGTGTCGCTATCCACCACACTCACCTCCAGGCGGTATAGACAACTTGTGACATAGCGTGCGGTACTCCACCTCTGTCTTTGTCTAAATCTTTTACCATCCATATTGTTCTCCACCATTCCTCATCGGTCTCATCGGCAGCGATAAAACTTAGGGACCTGCCATTGGCGAGCCCGGTTAAGGTTTCGAATGTTCCGTCTTTGCTTCTAAAAAACATTAGCGTTTCCTCTACCGCAAATTCAGTCGGTAATACAAATGTCACAAATAAGCCGGGAAGTCCTCCTCGTGTCACCTATGCTGGGGTGGCAAGTGTATCTCGCAGCAGTGGTGCCATTCAACGGTGTCTACATCCCCAAGGAATGTTAATAAAAATGATAAATCCGCCTCTTACCCCAGCCGTTCGGGTGTATCCTCTTGTCACCATAATGTGCACGTCGCGCAAGCAAGTGTAGTATCTCCCTCTATTTTTTGCTCAACTCAAAATTGTCTTCCTGTGAATCCTATCGTTCTTAATACGACTGATGTCTGCTTGACAGCAGTACCCGCCAGAAAGGCAATGTTCGTGCCTAATATCTCGTAAAAAGTCCCATCTTTTAATTTGGGGCGTGTTAGCATTTCCATTTGGCTCCATCTCAACATAAAGCTATTTCGTCTTTTAAGGTGTTAGTTCTGACTGAAAACGTAGTAATCTTATTACATAAACCATTCTGGCTAATTGCATCTTTAACAAAGGAATTCATTCCTTGGGATCGTCTCCGTAATACTAATTTGGTAGTTCTTACACCCTCAAAAAACTATATATTTCTTCAGTCCCCGCTCTACTTTCCTAAATTCATTGGGCACGGAATTTTACTATTTGGCTTTCACTAAAATCTGGTTAAAACCTGATTCATTGGAACTTTGTCACAATTTTTTCCAGGTTTTCAGAGAGGAACGATTGGATTGCAGTCGGGGTGTTGTTTTAATTGCCATATCTTCTGCAGTTCTATCCTATTCAATTAAATTGCCTACTCGTCCCGACGTTGAATTTATTGCCATTTGGGCGAAAATTTCTAATGAATAGTTGTATGTAACTTGTTCCCACATTCCACCAATTGTGGATATGTTTATTTATAAAAAACAAGCTGCACTCATTTGTGACGTCGCCGAAATGTATATATATATATATATGTGTGTAGTCGTAGCGTTGGGAGACTTCAATTTGCCACAAGTCTCTTGGTGTTTAATTGATTAGTCTGGCTGTGTGCTGCTATTTGCTTTGCCAATTTCTCCGAGATAGTTGAAAATCTCTGTTCACCTTTTAGTTTAGCTGAGGATACGTATCATCCAGCGATTTGGATTTTCTTTTATTAAAGACATGATGGTCAGTTGAACCATCATATATCAAGTGCAACTTTCTCAAATAAACATTATAATTTTACGAAAACCATCATACATATTTTACTGCTTAAATCTTATCTTCCACATATGGTCGATTTTTCTGCTGGGAATACTAAAACCGTGCTATCATCATTCTATAATATATTAAACCTAGCTATTTCTGCATCCGTTCCGATAAAGCAACTGCCCGCCATGACTCTTTCGCCTTTTCTGCTGCAAGGCATAGATTTAATTGTCTCAACCACCAATGTTATTGCAGATACCTTCAGTTGATAAAATCTTCACTGTTTGTTAATTCTAAATATTTTTTTACGTTTGTTAACCCCAAAAGAAAAATATCTATATATCCCTCGCATGGATGTTTTCATGACTCCGAGTCCGTTGGCGACATCAAAACTTCAAATCTCTTTGCTGAATACCTCCGACGAAATTATTCAATTGCTGGTTCTTATTTATTTGATAACTTTCCCATATCTTATAACTAACTCGGTTTCGATTCCATTTGATATTGGTTATTTGATAAAACGACGTTTTACATGGTTTGAGATCTCTCAAATATAATTGTGCGTCTGGACCTGATGACATTCTATCATGTATATTCAAATCATGCTCTGACGAGCTATGTTTTCAAAGATTTCCAATCAGTTCTTGATATCAGTTGTTTTGCCGCTGTGTTGGAAGAGTAGTTTTCTTATTCCGCTTGACAAATGTGGGACAACTACATGTTGACAATGTTGACAACTACAGAGGCATTGCCAAGTTGAGTGTCTTACCTAAATTGTTTGCGAGCCATCATTTATTGATCTTCAAACTTCTCTGGCTTCCTTTTCTACTTATTGAAATGAATAACCTCTTATCTGCGTAACAGATCCTTCCGGGTTCTGCTTAACTTCGTCACCTCGGATGAATTTCCCGTGATATCTGGCGTCCCTCAAGGCAGCCACAGAGAATCCGTTTTATTTAATGTACACATTGATGGTCTCCCCTCCTTGATTAAATCCAGCTATATTTTAATGTACACTGATGATGTTAAACTGTTTTCTTCCTTCTCCTTGGAATCGCAATCGTATCAGCTTCAAATTCACTTAAATAATTTGGTTACATAATGCTAATAAATTTTGTGGAATTAAACCTAAAGAAATGCAAGAAGATTTCTTTCTTAAAAAGGAAGGAAAGGAAGGAAAGGAAGGATACTATTTCATTGATTCATAGAATTTGGAAAACGTTGATTCGTTCATCGATTTAGGGGTTCTATTCGTCCAAAGATTACGTTTCGATTTTCACACTGAGCTCTCTTTAAGTAAAGCTAGGCCACCGCTAGGTTTCATTAAGAGGTAGTCCAAAGGATCCTTACATTACTAAATGGCTATACATGTGCTTAGTTAGACCAATACTTGAGTACGCCTCTGTTGTGTGGTCTCCCTCTTATAGGTGTTTAGTACATTCAATACAATCAGTTCAAAAGCAATTCTTGGTGTTTGCCCTTAGGGGCCCGCTTGTCTCTCTTCCTTTTAATGAAAATAGGTTGCTTCTGTTATCCTTATCATCCCTTGAGAAACGTTTCCTGGTGTTTCCTTCTTAATTAATTTAATTAATTCATACCATCAATTCGTCCACGTCACTTGGTGACACAAGCTTTAATGTTGCTAACTGCTTCTCTAGGCACTTTATTTTCATTAAGCTGAGTCAGTGTAAATATAATTATGAGCTGTTTAACCCGTTTAGAGTTGGTTGCAGAAACCTAAACTATGTTTATCAGTTAATCTCAATATCGGATTTTTTAAAGTTTATCAAAACAACTATGCTTAATACGCGCGATTTGCCTATGTCGTACTTAATCTAACTTGGAATCTTAACAGCTCACTGTAATTCTAAAGTTAATTGGTTTTTTGGCTTTATTGCTATCGGTTCCCAAGCGTTTGCGTGTTTACAATGGGTTAGCGGTTCACTTGCAGCATGGATCTGCACTGGCTGTGGATGTGCCTCTCTGCTAGTTGTGTACATGCTTTTTTTATTTACTATTTTTTCTCTTCTCATTTATTTATACGTGCATTATTATTTAATTTTTTTTTCTTTACTTCTTCGCATATACTTTATTCTAGATTTTAATAATAATCAGTATAAGATTTACTTCTAAGAGTCAATTGATTTCGGCTGTTCATTTATCTTAGCTGAGTTTTATATGTAAATAAATGAATAAATAAATAGAAAAATTTAAATATATTAGCTTCACGCTAAATTAGCCTTCTTGTGCTTCACTTTACTCGATTGGAAATAGCGTTGTGTAACAATCGTGCATTTGGCTTTATGTATAAACTCAAAATTAAAATTGAAAGATTAAAGCCAGCAAACTGCACAGTGTGATTCCCCCAGAATCGTAACTTGGGGCCTGATTCAAGACAATAGAAATCTGCTATGGTATTAGAAAACAGTCAAACTTGAGAAAACCATTCATAGCAAGTTTGATATTCTAAGTAGGAGACTGTTTTTATGAATGATTGAAAAATTAGTTGCACTGCTACGTTTACAGGAATGATATTTGTAGTAACATGTTCTGAGAATATTTGAATAAGATTCTCTACTTAAGCCCTTAATCGAAGGAATAAATGCACATTATACAAGAGTAATTCATAATCCATTTGGAAGTATAATAGAATATTGTGGGCAACAGCCAATAATTTTATATCAGAATACTTCAAAAATGCCAATCTAAGACAATTCATACAATTTTTATGGTATGGAAAAATACGACGACTTGGATAACCTATATGTTATGTTTCTTGAAAGCCAGAAAACCATCACATACTAGGCCTTCCATTCAGAAATTAGTTCCCCAAGGACAAATGAGAATATACTTCTTTTGTAAAGTCGTTTGCAGTGTCCAGAACGGGGCCTTAGAGAGCCTATAAAGTATGTATATACCTGATTGGTACCGTATTTTTAATCAATATAACCATGACCGTTTGCAAAATGAAGTTGAGGACTTCATACAAGTTGGTATTGGGAATGGGCCTAATTAGTCAAAGAACATGCCCACATAATCATAGTCTATAATAAATTCGGCCACAGGCAAATGTAACTTTCTTATTTGTTATTCCTCAAATTATTTTATTGGTCCTTCTTAGTTTGTAGTTTCATAGCAATCACTTATTATATTTTTGGGTACATGAAAATATAAAATAAATGTATAATAATATCAATAACATAAAATCTGATAAAAAAAATATAAAAAATTCGGAGGAAAAATCGATGGAAACTTAGTAACAGACTTACAGTAACACATTTCGAAATCAAAACCTTGCTTAGTTTCAACCCGTCGAGTTATAAATCTAGACACAATTGCAACAATGCAATGTTCAAAGTCGTGGAAGGCATCTAGAGTTTATCTCGAAAATTCTTTGAAGTAATAAGGTTCCTAAATACGATCAAGTACATAATCAATAACGCCATGGCTATTATTAGGATTTGTTCAAGAGGACCTGAAAGCACCGAGTAAACAAGTATCAAGCAGGTATAATTGAATAATTCCTATAATTATTTTAATGTCCAATAAAAACTAAAACAATCCTTATAAAACTAAAGCAAGTCAATAATTATATAAAATAATAGGACACCCTTTCATTTTTCGCAGAGGCTATTCTGCTCACAGCAACCAAAACTAAGCATCGGCTCGATGCATACGTGCTCGATCACCATTTCGACTCGATTTGCTCACCTATTACTCCGAATAATTGAAATAAAAAGATAATTGCCGCTTATTCATAATGTATCCATTCGCTTATATACACGTAAGATATATAAGTAGTCAAGTAGGGTGATCTTTATTTAGACAAAATCAAAGAAAATTACACAAGCAACTATTTTAAAAAGAAGACGCAATTGGAATGAAAAGAACCTCTGAAAAATAGCAAGAGTTCAAAGCAAGTAGCACGTAAATAGTTATGTAAGAAACAGTCAGCAGAAACATTGACTAAAAGCAGCCAGCAAGTGGTTTCACTAACTACTATTGGTAATTGTATTTAATTTTATTTGATTTGCGGTCTTTGCCCATATAATGTAGTGTAACCTTTTCTTGTATACATCACAGCTGGTATATTAGATATGCGCATCATCTTTAACATACAAAAATAACATACTTTTTATCAGCATGAATAAGGGACAGGTTCGGACATTCTTGTTTGTAACGGTAACTATTAGTATTCCGAAGAACAGAACTGGTCTCGAATTTATTCTTTTCACTATAATCAATGTAAATTCCAAAAAATAAATCGATCCTCAATAACCAAAGCAGCAATGATATTTACTTTAATTACGATCGTCAAATTTTGTTTTAGACGTGGATCCTAAAATTGTTATTACTAAAACTGTGATTCAGATTAACGCACGCTTATGAGTTTGAAAAAAATGCATGTTTATATTACAAAATGTTGTCATTTCGTTTGACGAGTGATTAAAGATGAAAATTGTCGCGTACTAATATATAACTAATATCAATTTACGGTTATCCACAAACTTTAAAAGAAAATACACAATATAGAGATCATAATTCATATTAACATAAAATTACTTTCAACCGAAATATTACTTCTCTTCTTTTTTAATATTGTGAAGCCGAGTATCCCATAAACGGTTTAGCTTCACAAGCAAAAAATATTTCCCTCGAATATATATTCTGGTTTTATTCACAAATTTTAAGATGCTCCGAGCAACTGGAAAAAATTCTTGGTAAGTAATCAGCACCCACTTTTCATGACAGACCACTTGGGGAAAAGATATAATAAATTGACGTAGATGATACAAATTTCAATTAAATTACTGTCATGGACAAATTTTCATCATGAAACAGTAAAAGTGACTTTTTTGTCATATAAAGATTAATTTTTTATGTGAGGTTTAAAAAATTAAATCTAGGTGTTTTCAATTTCGTGTGGTAATTTCTAGTCAGATTGCTGTTATGGATTAATTTCCATCATGAAATACGGAAAATGAGACTTTTTTAACATTCAAGGTACAATTTTCTGTAGAAACGGCCACATGGCGGAAACTAAAGCGAAGTATTCATGCCCATAAAGTTGTGCTGCGCATATGGTAGGATCAGCAAAGCGTAGTATATTACGTGCTGCTAAAAACGAATGAAACTGTTACTGCAGATGTCTACCGACGTCATTTGAAAAAATTGAACGATGTATTGTTGCAAAACAGATCAGTGATAACGGTTAACAGACGTAAAGTCATCCTCTTGCATGACAACGCTCGATCACATGTTGCAAGAGTTGTCACGGATACAGTGTTGCAGCTCGAATGGGAAGTTCTGAAGTACCCAGCGTTTCCACCAGACATGACGTCTTCTGACTACTACTTTTTCGGACCGATGCAGCTTGGTTTGCCTGGCAGGCGATTCCGCAAAGTTGAAGAAGTGCGAAAATGGGTCGATGATTGGACCGCTGCCAAATCAATGTCGTTCTTTCGGCACGGTATCGCCATGTTGCCAGTAAAATGGTACATAGTTGTAGAAAATGATGGAAAATATTTTGACTAACATATGTTGCACCAATTTTTCTCAATAAATGCCTTTTTTAAGTGAAAAATAATCAAAGTACATGCAAGCACCTAATAGTATTCTTCAGCGAGCTTTGTCGCGAAATTCTAAACATTGCAATACTTTTTCACATGATGGTCGAAAAGGTAGTCCGATTTGAAACATTTTAAATGTACTTCGTCCTTGGATCAAAACATATAGTGCATCAAATTTTTTCAAAATGTCGCAAAAGTTGCGGCATTTTGTTTGATTGAATACAAGGATTAGTGAACAGACAATAGATAACGTTAGACCTGTACCAAAAATTGCGTAGGATGTAAAAAAAAACGTGCAGTTCATTGCAATGCCTTTGATCATCTAATACGAATTGTATAGGGCCACGTCTAGGATCACTCTCCATATAATTTTCTTTTGGGAAGTTGCCACATATTTCTTGATAAAATTCAGCGAAAAATAATATTTTGGTATGCTAAGTGAACGCAAAAATTTCAACGTGGTACGCCCAATTGTTAAATCCCTTATATGTATATAATATAATTTTTCTTATCGTATGATGAGAGTGGGCCTATAATAGTTATGTGACTTGCCAGTTTGGTAGTATTTATGTATTGGTAACACTTTGTATTCACTTCCGTATAATGTCTCCCCTCAGAAATTAGCTTTGACATAATAATAAAATTTATTTTTCTTTTAGTTTACCAGAAATATGTTTAAAAGTTGTGATAAGCAAAGGTATGTAGGGCATTTAGTGAAAAGCCTTGTTCAGTTCTGATGTTTGCCAATATGGAGAAATTCAGCAATCCACTTACGCCAATATTCTTGACTGGTTATTTAGTAATTTTTGGGTATACATGATTTTAATAGAAAGACTGACAGTCCTAGCAGACTGATTTTCTGATTGCTTCCCATTTTAAAATTAAATTTATATATGTGTATTGATTGGCTTATTAGAATTTGAAGTTAATATTAATATGTGTATTATGTGATGGCAGACATAAGAGTCTGTTTTTCTTTTTTTATTGTGTTGATATGATGATGCAAGTAACGTATGATATTCATTTATGTTTTAGTATAACGGTAAAAAAATTTTATTTCTATTATTATTGTTAATATTTATTGCTATTGCTCCTTGCTAGAGTTAGCTTTGTATTTCAATATGTTTGAAACCGAATGGAAAAACTTGAGACTTACATTCGAGAATTCAAATGAAAGAAAATATTATTGGCCACATTAAATGATCAGACTATTCAAACTGTTAGTGTAAAGTTAATCCGTTGCTGTACGTAAAAAGTAAGCTGTCTTTATACACGCTACATGCTTACTATTTAAGCTACATTTCAACTATAGTTAAAATTACGATTCATTTCCATATATTATTTATCTACCATAGAAAAATAACATGAAAATATCCACCCCACTAACCCCATACTATTTTTGGTAATTATAAATGCATCAATACGTCAATGAGGATAAATTTTATTGAATTCAGTACAAATATGGCCTGCACTTAGACTTTAAAAGAAAGCAAATGTGTCCCCAAACTTCGTTTCGCTTTTATGTTAGATGAAAATTGAATGGGCTGATTGCACTGAGGTACAAGACTTCGTTAGTAGTTTGACACAGTTTTAACAATTTAATCGATTCAATTAATTGAGCAATTGAAATCTTTACACAGTTACCTGCAACTCTTCCGTAGTAATTTGCACACTCGTATTGGGTGTGGTCGCCAAAACTCGCGGCTGAGTGGAAGGAATGTTTTGCGATTGTGGCTGGACAACAGCGGCATTATATGTGGAATTAATTTGTATCTGCGGTTTTACTTTTTCTTGTTCAAAAGGGTTATAATCCTCTAAGGAACTTTGCACGTTAGCATTTGCCCGAGTTACTTGTTGAATAGCCGGATCCTAAATAAGAAGTTTACATATATATAAATAACTTCCATTTTATATTAGGAACGTTTTCTATATAAAACTTATTAGCTATGTCGTAGTCCATTTCTTCTGGTTGGAGTAATCTTACCGCAAATGGATTATCTACCATAGGTTCACCAAAAGGATTTTCATCATACCCCGACATTGCAACGAATTCTCAAAGTTACGATGTAACTAATAGTAATTAGTAATAATGAAATTGTTTATTATATATTTTCACAAATTTTCAGAACCTTCTTACTAAATGCAATAAATCTATTTCGATATCGCGTACAATTTAATCGATTTCATTTGATGAGTAATCGATTATTCATGTATTGAGAGATACACAATGATTGCATTAAGAGGGCCGCACGAATTGTCAAAAGAAACTGTTTGTCTATTCAAATGTGGAAGAAAAAACACCTTGCGTTGACTTGTGTGGCACCAAATAAATTTACCAAACCTTTAGAATTTTTACGTGCGTCGTTTTTGACAAAACAAAAAAAAATTTTGGAATTTCCTGAAAAAAAAAAATAATGATTGGTTAGTATTTTAGTCTATGCTGTGATCATTTTCGTTTGCTAAAAAAATTTAACTGCAATAACAAGGAACAATTATAAGGGAAGAATTAAATTAAATTACAACGAGAAAATTCAATTGATTTGAAATGGAGGAACAACTAATCAACGCGGTATATAATAGTCAAGAACTATGCAACTATGCTTGGCAGACTTTCAGAGCTCAGTGATAAAGAAAAAAAGCTCTGAGAAGCTAATGTAGCGTCATTTTAGCTTTCGGGATAAAAACTCTCAAGTGGTAAACACAATGGGCAACCGTGCTACCATATTAGTGAACAGGAAAATGTTAACAAAAGCATATGGCTTTACGACCAAAAATAAGGAAATAAATGTACACCTAAACAACAAATTTATAAGAAATTACTGTCAGAAAGTTAATGTAACAGTAAATCCCTTGTTCATTAACTTGGGTTAGAGAAGATTGATTAGATATATTTAGATTTATATATTAGACATATTTTTGGATGTATATATATAAATTATGTAATTTGGAAACTAGCATTTATCATTCTTTAATAAAACGATTTGATGAATATATTTCAATTTTAAAATAAATGATCTTTGTTGCTTATTTTTCATTTCTTACAAAATAATGTTTAGTATAAACCAAAACTCTATATCACCTAATATAAAAAAAGTCTGAACTAATGTAAGATAAACATAAATTAGACAAATGATTTCTAAATTTAAAATGAATTGCCTTTATTTCTCTTGTGCGTTGTTTTCTTTTGTTTTATTTGCATATATACATGCAAAACCATATGATCTGTCAATTCCCATAAAGTTTTATAAAAATACGGCAAAGTTGAAGCAGCAATCCGAAAATAAGAATAACGCCTCAGTGTCAGGTTCCTGTTGAAGGAAGTGAGCATGTCCAGTAAATATAATATGGCAAATTTGCAAATAGTCGAATACAACTTCTATATTTTTCAGTTGAAAAGACAAGCGGAGGCGCTGAAATATCGCTTTACTAAGGATTACAATATGAAGACAGCTGCAGGCAGTGTCACTTCCTTCGGAATTTATGAGGCTAAATTGTTCGACGTAAGTATAGCACCTGTGCTAAGACGTTCACAAATAATCCATCGACATCCCGGCTTTTATATAAATATCTTACTCATTTCTTTTTGTATCTACGACGACCACAATGACGCCCTACATCATTTTTATTATCATAACTAAAGTAATTAAATCATCGTTATCCGTCTACTTTTGTCACTGAAATTTATTCCTATATTCCTGTTAAAGATTGGTAATTAATTTTAAGGATTATATTAATAACTATAGTGTGGACTTGGCAGAAATAATTAAAACTATCTTCTGCGTTTTTCTTTTGTGTTTTAATTAAAAGGACACTTTAAAGAAATTTTTCGCTTTATTAATTTTGAATTTGTGAGAGCAGAACACAATCATATGGTTTGAGACCTTAATATAGTCATTTATATTTTTAATATTGCTGCGAAAACAAACAGAAAGAAAAAAAAGATTAAATAAAATTAAAATAATTATTTGCATTTTTATCATGTGACAAGCAGCAAAAAGGACAATAAATTTAACTAAATAAATCAATTGAAAAAGAAATAAAAGTTAAATATATGAAAGCAAAAGTCAATTAGGTAAGAAAACCCGATAGAAAAATAGTTAATAAATACAGTATGCAAAAGGCAAGAAATATATGATAACCGCTCTCCAGGCTTTCGGAATGAAGCGACAAAAGAAAAAGAAAAGAAATGAAGTGAGCAGGTCCAGTAAGTATAATACATAGAATTTACAAATAGTTGAATCCAACTTGTATATTTTTTAATTAAAAAGCGCAAAGTGGGGTAGAGGTCGTGGAAAGATAAGCTTACTGAGGACTACAATAGGAGCGCAGTGCTTACTCTCATGGTACCACTAAATGGAAAGTCTACTGCACTGAGCAAGATATGTCAGAGCGTCGAATGAGTTGGTGTGACATAAGCATCATCATTATATGCATAAACAATTTGCTTTTTTTACAGGAATGAACTGAATTTGGACATTAAATCGTTGTTGGAATTGGTCGGAAGTCTACCACTTTTTACCGACGAGTTTTCGGAAAGCAACGTAAATAACTGTGGAAGGGGAGAAATTTTTGAAAGCGTTATTCAAATTGCCGAGCCAGCGGAAAAATGATTTCAAAGAGAAGAAAACGAGATTGACTGATTCGAAAAGTTAGTGTATCTGCACGTGGATGTGTGCAATGGTAACTATTGCAAAACCATACGTTGAGTGTGATCAGCTTTTAGAATTTAAACGAATCGTTTACTGTTGTTTTTCTTTTTCAATGAAAAATTTTTTTTTTGCTTAATTACTTAAATAAACTACTTATTATAAGAGTTTTTATAAGTATGAATTTTCGTTACCAACGCAGGATACGTGCTAACTGTACAGGGCTTTAGAAAGAAATTATCTTCCTTTTCTTCTCCTTGGAAAATTGAGCAAGTCAACAACAGACGATTTTCTCTTTAATGTAAGAAGATTTCAATGAGAATATGAAATTTTCCGTTTACTCCTTTATCGTAGTATCCTTAGATCGTCTTCTAACCCTGACATCAAACACATCTTTAGTGATAATTCACATATTCACAATATCTGTAACGAATGCAAACAGCTGGGGTTGATTTTATTATGCCTGACCATCGTATTGCACAAATAATAAAAAAAGAGGAAAATTTAACTTATGTCAACGTCATCATGCCGGTCTTATTTGTTTGTTATTTATCATATTGCTTGTCTGTCTTATCCTTTGTCAGTTAGTTTGTGTACATATGTCAGCTTGTCCGTCAAGTCAATGTCAGCTATTACAAAACACACACTCGCATCGTGCATTTCCTTCAGTAATCTACTTACGGGTTAATTATTAGACATTGTTTTTCTTTTCTTAAAAAAAAAATAATTAAAATACCAATTTAAAAAAAAGCTATTATTAATTTTTGTCTCACGGCACTCCACAGACGATTACATTTGAAAGAAATACACGTACTTTATCTTATGCGAATAGACGGACGAGCGGAACCTACCTTACCGAACGGGCATTTTCTAAGCCCAAGGACATTTTTCACCTTACCCTGGTTATGGTCTCCTTCAGTCCAAGATGTTTATGGAAGACTGCGAAGTTGGGTACAAGCATCCCTAAGGTAATTTCCTCTCATCAAAAAAAATATTTTTTATACAATAACTTTTATTGTTTTATATATATTATGGTCCTTTCTATTTTTTTTATATTGCTGAATTTTCCATATATTTTTACAATATAAATGCATTGATTTCAAAGTATTGTTACGGAAATCCCAAACCTAGTTCATTACAGGTCGAACATCTAGAAAAAGAGGAGAGGAGAGGACCTGTCCGCACTTGAATTTGAATATAATATCGAGGGAAGAGAGCAGACCGCCAACTTGGGAGGAGCAGAAAATACAACTGCAGCAAGGGAAAAAGACAGCGAAGAAAAAGGCGAAGATGTTGCAAGTATATCAAACGCCGTTGTTATGCAGTTTATGCAACAAATGCAACAACAAATGCAACAACAAACGTATCAACAAACGCAACAGATAGAATCAAAAATTGACGGGACGACGGAAAAGATCGAGGAAGTTCAGGATAATCAACGCATCCTGCAAACACGTATAGACGAAACGTACCAGAAATTCGAAGGAAAAGTTGATGTGCTGGAAGAAAAAGTTGATAAGGCGATAGGCCAGTTGGATGCCAAAATAACAGCGTTAAAAAAAGAAGTGGCTAAGCTACAAACTAATGACGCAACCATCAGCTCTATCAAAGTAAAAACACCCCTGAGTGACGCACGGAGGTAACCAGCGAGAACGATATCCGGGTGTGGTATGCGCGGCGCTTCGATAAGTCCTGCGCGGAAATAAGGGAATGCCGGCTTCAAAAACACAAAAGTGTTATGCCTGCCAAAAACCTGGTCATTTTGCACGGGAATGCCGATCAAAGCACAAAAAAACACATTCTACATCACCTACACGGAATATTAGTGAAGGTGCCATCGAAATATCCAACGAACAGGCGTTAAACTAAAAAGAGTCAGCATAGCAGGGCAACGGCTCCGAAATTTAGTAGCCCTAGGGTCGGTATTACTCAATCAAAGAGAAACAACAACAGCCTAACGATTGATGGGAAGATTCAGAGCTGTAATTACATCATCACGCTGGATACTGGTGCTTCTCATTCAATTATCAACAGTACAATAGTCAAAGAAAAATTCGACCCGTTAGTTGGAGCATGGTTTCGAACGGCAACAGGTGAGGAAGCTGCTATTAAGGGTAAAATTATGAGAAACATTTCGATTAGCGATGTTTCGATGGAACATGAATTTCTGGTAGCAGATATAATGAACGAGGTAATGCTGGGGATGGATTTCATGGCAAAGCATGGCTTCGCATTGGATATGAAAAGGCAAGTGTTACAATACGCTAATGTGACTTTGCCATTGACTGTGGGATACGACAGACAAGCAGAAGTGTTACAAGTTGTAGTGCAACGACAACAGAGGATTCCTCCAAACTCCGAAGCAATAGTGTAGGCCACAGCTACCCAAGAGATAAGGCTAAGCAAGATATGGGTTGTCGAGCCAAGTAAAGAATGTACAGAACACAACATCATTATTGGAAAAGCGGTTGTTTCACCGGCCAACAATTTAATACCAGTACGAGTATTAAACCCAACGAGTGATACAACAAAAGTTGAAAAAGGGGACATTATAGCACAATGCCAAAAAGCAGAATATGTGGTAAATCATCAAGTCGAAATACCAAAAACATGCTCAAAGATTTCCCCAGAGGTTGAAATTTTCATACAAAGATGGACTAGCAATCTAGATGAGCAGCAGAGAGATATGCCAAAAATCTTTGCTGGAAAATTGGTCCATCTTTGCCGGCGTTACAAGTTCGGGTGGTCGTACTAATATTGCAAAGCATGTAATCAACTCGGTAGGAGCTGATCCGATTAGACAACGGCCTAGAAGAATTCCACTGGCAAAAAGAGGAGAAGTGGCGGATTTGATCAAGGATATGCAAGAGCGGAACGTTATCGAACCATCGAATAGCCCTTGGCGTTCGCCAGTAGTTCTTGTTACGAAAAAAGACGGATCTACCATATTTTGTGTGGATTGTAGGAAGCTGAACAAGGTGAGGGATTTAGTATTATTATACAATCCTTTACGTAAAAAGGGTATGTCACCAAAACTGCGATGTAACTGGGAAGGCCCGTACAAAATCATCACAGGGGTAAATAACGTGGTCTATCGAATACGAAAACATCCCGGAGGCAAAACTAGATTCAAAGTGGTACACCTGGACTGACTGACCGCCTATCGAAACGACCTTGTTCGAGACGAAGATTAAGTGGAGGGTAGTGTTACGGAAATCCCAAATCGAGTTCATTACAGCTAAGCTAAGTAATTTTCCCAAATAATAAAGTCCCTAAAAGAGGGAAAAACCAAGTGCACATTCGCCGGCGCATCATGCAGCTGCAGGCCGATGAAAACGATTAGCGGAAAAGCAGACAGGGATTAAAAATAACACCATGAATTTTGGGTATAATAAAATGCTTGTAAAAGTGTATATAAGTAGAATATCTGCGGAACACAGAGTTAGTAAAAAACGAATAGTTGTGTTGAGCAGTCAAAAAGTACTGATAAAAATAAATTGTAAGTAATCCTACATTTAGGAATTTAATAGAACTTTGAAGTGCATTTTCTATTCAATATCCACGATCTAGTGATACAGACCGTATCGAGCAGCGGAAATTTGCAACAGTATAAATATTTAAGTACTTTCAGTAATTTTTATTTTAATTTAACAATTCTTCAGGGTATTTGTATGCATTTATTTTGTAGGTGAGTTGCTTAAATATTTTAATGTTTTTAACATAAATCTCGCATACCAACAGCTACGCTTTTCGCATTCTACTCTACACTTTTTTTTCGATACCCATATCGTTGGTGTTATTAAAAAAAAATAACCGCGGTGTGTACCATATTCATTTCAGAATTAATTCGTTTCTAGGCAGATAATCCATCTTTATTTGAGAAATATACCAAGTAGTTTTAAAGATTTTGTCTTGATTGCCTCATAATAAATAAGCAAAAAAGTGAAAAAAATAAAATTTAATTACTCGTAACTTTGTGTGGGCATTTGCGATTGTTTCCAATTTTGGATGTAAAGAGTAGAGTGCTTCGTAATGTAAACATGTAAAATTTCCTTCTAGCTCTTATAATTTCCGAGTAATGAACAAAAATCCAAAAATTTCCAAAAAAAATTTGGTTTGCGCTCAGTTTATGCTCCACTGCGCGGTCTTGACCAATTTGGCTCATTTTCAATACAATTTGAAGTCAATATCTTCAGTTCTGCGACCAGGAGATTGCCAAAAACACACACCACACAGACGGGCAGACATGGCTAAGTCAACTCAGAATTATATTCTTTATAGGGTCTCTGAAGCGTCCTTTTGGGTGTTACATACATTATGGAAAAAAAGAATATATCCCACCTTACAGTGGTAGGTATAATAAATGGAAATGAAGCAGAAAAAATGCATAGCAGCAGCAATAATTTCACTTAAAAATTACTATAGAACTTCAATTTTGCTTTAATATACGCAGATTTGACTGTACATTTCTACAATTCTGGTTGTTTATTTTAGTGCATAAATTATAATTACCGCTGATAAAGAAATCCCCTAAACAAGCGACATATAAGTTTCTAGTAAATTGAATACATTATTTAGTAAATTGTAAAAATATTAATATATGTGGAGCGACAGGATAGCTATGTAATGTGTTTAATGCGTATGAGGTGAAAAACAGCCATAAATATGTGTAGTTTAGCTGGTGTGAAGCAATTTTTATAAGAACAGGGATTATTTATGAATCTATTGTCATTGTATGATTTTTGGTAATAATTTTCCTAGTGATCCTAAACTGCTCGGTTGTTCCTGCCAAATCTGTCACTCATTTACAAGGCAAAATAAAATCGGCTATAAGCGTAACTAAAGAGAAGAATTAAAGATTTGAATTTTAACTTCCTAAGTGCTAAAAATAGCTTGGCAAAAGCGAGCAAACAATAATTAATTCTTAATTCGAAAAATATGGTGCTCATATATTAAATTATTAGCCTAAGTTTATTTACAATTTTATCTGTTTTGTTTAAATTATATTATGCTGATGCCAGTAATTATTTTACATGCGGCGCTTGATTATGCTTTCAGCGAAAATGAAATTCAGTATTTTCGCGAGCGTGCCATTCGTTTTGTTTATAATGCTTTACTTTCTATGTTGTGCGTATGTATAACGTAGCGTGCCACAAGATAAACACGCAACTCATCCAATTTTAGAAATTTATTCGGATACTATTCGTATACTTCCATAGGCATCTACTTTTTAATATTTAACATAAAGATCATCGAATCATAAACCACATATAGGAAAAGAGGGATCACATTCTAATTGCACTATTTGCTTAGAATAACCCATCGAAGCTAAACATTCTTTAGCCAAATCAAAACTCACTTGCGCATATTGAGATGATTTTTATTCAGTCAAGGTGTAGTCCATATCAAACCCATAGAATTTAATAATTTTCAAATGCAAAGAACGGTTAACAAACATCTGCGCTTTTTTTCTTTGCTTAGTAAATGTATATATGACCTAATTTGATGATCATAACGATGCGAAATTAAAAAAAGCATAAACTCCTTTATTTTTTTTTAGAAAATTCCGTAAACTAGATTTAGTGTTGACTTTATTCGTTTATTTATTCACTTATTTATTTATTTATTTACTTATACATGAAATTCAATTAAGCCAAATGAACAGTCGAATTCAAGTAAATCTTAATAGTAAATCTTATACTAATTATTTTAAAAACTAGTGCACAATGTATAGGAAGATGTGAAAAAAGAATAATGAAAACAAAGTAACTTACAATAATCATTCATGTATAAATAAATAAGAAAGAAAAAAAAAAGCATGTACACAGTTAGCACAGAGCACATCCATAACAAGAACGTATCAAGGTTGCAAATAAACCCCTAAACGATTGCAAACATGCATAAGCTTGGCAACCGACAACGTTAACAATACCATTTAGTTTTCGAAATAAAAAAAGAGAATTTAAGAATGCAAGTTAGCTAGAGGTGATGAACTTAAAAAAAATCCTGAATGATCTATTATGCTCATAAGAGCTTATCCATTGCACTAAATAGGAAGGGAAGCCAGAAGCTTGGAGTTTAAAGATAAGTAGTTTATGGTTTACCAAATCAAACGGTTTGCTAAAATGAGCATATATGACGCCATTGCGAGAACCACTAGAAAAAGCCTTGAAAACGTGGCGAGTAAACTCTAACAGTTTGGTGATCGTAGATCTTCCTTTTCGCGAGCTATGTTGAAATGGAGAAATATACGATTTGATGTCAAAGGTCAAATACAGTACAGTTGAGTAACAATTTGCTCGAACAGTTTAGGTAAGACACTCAACTTGGCAACGCGTCTGGAGTTCTCAACGAGTTGTCTACTTCCACTTTTGTGAAAAGAAATAAGCAGACTACTCTTCCAACATAAACGAAAAAGATTTAAATTCAAGGACTGATTGAAAATCTTTGAAATAACACCACATAGCTCGACAACGCATGATTTAAGTACGCATGATGGAATTCCATCAGGTCCAAACGCACAACTATCCTTTAGAGAGCTCAACCACTCTAAACCGTCATTTTCTGAAATGACAAATTTAGAAATTGAAACCGAGTTAGTTATTGTATATGTGTAGTTTACAGTTAATTTGGAATTAGTAGTCGAAAAATTTCGTCAGAAGTGTTCAGCAAAGAGATTTGAGGTTTCAATATCATACGAGGACTCAGAGCCATTGAAAGAAATATGCGAGGGATTTATGGAGATTTTTCTTTTGGAGTTAATAAACTTAAAAAAGTTTTTAGGATCAGTAAATAGCGAGGATTTTATTAGCTAAACGTATCTGCAATAATATTTGTGGTTGAGGAAATTAAATCTATGGCTTGCAGCTGAATGAGCGAAATAGTCACTTTTCGAAAATTTTTTGAAAAGTTCATTTTTTCTATTCTTGTAGTATTTAATTGTTTTATTAAACCACGGGAGGCACCTGCTCCGCAATCGGGATTGCTTGATCGGAACAGATGCAGAAATAGCTAGATTTAGTATACTGTAGAACGATGACAGTAGGCTTTCAATACTTCCAGCTGAGAAATCAAGCATAATATGTGACAGAGCAATTCAACGAACCATCATGCGTGTGATGAAAGAAAATACACATTGCTGGATGGTAAGGATGCTCAAGTAAACTAAAAGGTGGACAACGATTTACATTAATCCCGGGGAAATTGGCAAAGCAAAAATCAAGCAGGTTAGCATCACAATTACGAGTCCAGTTATATTCAACTACATTACAATTAAATAATCCGTTAATGAACCCAATAGCTCACTGAATTTAGGAAACTGGAACGAATTTTTGAATTTAGGCTCTTAACATTTTGATAAATGAGAGTTAATGAGCCTGAAGAAATATTTAGTTTTTTGAGGGAAAAAGGGCTACTGTAATAGTATTACGGGCTCGATCTCGACAGATAAATTCCTTAATTAAGGATCCAACTGGCCAAAATGGTTTATTTAACAAAATTTCCATGCTTTCAGTCGGAACTAGCACTATAAAAGACGAGATTGCTCTAGATTGAGATGCCAATTCGTAAATGCTAACATGCTTTAAATTGACTTTCACCGCCAGATAACGTTTTATGTTATCCACAAACGTATCAAGTGCCAGTCTTGACACAAACATTGCCTTTTTGGGAGGAACTGCCATCAAACAAATGTCATCTCTACTAGGAACGAAAGGGATCACAGGTAGGGAGTTTTGAGTTAGGAAGAATACAGAAGGGGTAACCACACTTGCAAAAGCAGCTTGCGCAATCTGCCCAGAATGATGACTATCGTTCGTACTCAAACAGCCAGGGGAAGAGGTGGATTTATTATTCTCTTTATTAGTTTTAGACGACGACGCCTGAGCAGAGTGAATGATGCCACTGGGAGGAGATACCTTTGCCACGTAGATAAGACCAGAAGTACTTCCCGGCTTACTGGTAACTTTTTTGTTATCGACCGACCCAACAATAGCAGAAACGCTAACGTTCATTGTAGACATTGTGAGCGCGGCAACTTGAATCAACGAATCAGAGTTGTGAGAACTCGGAGGTGATGTACCACACGCCGCGCTACGAGTTGTAACTTTACCTGTTGGGGAAGAAGATGAGTGCGCAATATAATGAAAACCATCGAACGTAGTCTTAATTTTTTCAAACTTATCATACAAGGAGCCAAGATTTCTGCTTAAATCTGAGAAACTATGTCTCGTCTCCGTAAGAAATTTCTAGAAATCAATGTTCTGCTCCCTACAGTAAGGACATGACTATCGTAATCCTTTTGGGGGATCCAGGGATGCATCTGCAGCACGGCTATTAAGACCAGCACACTTTGCACGGCACAAACGTTCGCAGAGCCAGCACGAGATAAATCGTTCAGATCGTGGGCCTGTTTTCGCACGACATGGTGTAAATAAACAATCCATGTCTAATGAAACACGACCGAAGGAGATTATGAAGAAAACAAAGAACAAAAAACTAAAAGATTCCAAGACACAAAAATTGTCAGCAAATTAAACAAAACTTCTCACTTTCGTTAACACTGTAAATATAGAGCGAAAGCAAAACAAACTCTAAACACAAATTAACAGAAAAAAGAAAGACTTTTACCAAGAGCTCCAATTGTTTATTGCACAAAACTAAATTGAATTTCACGTAATTTCAAAACTAAATTGAATTCATATAAATTAAATTGCACACTTTATTCTTTTAAAGATTTGCATACTTTAGACTCGAATAAAGCAAAGAAGCTAAGAGATACACTAAGAAATTGAAATATTTCTTGCAAGGAATTAAAACGCGACTACAACGCGCAGTGTTACCAAAGTGAAATAGTTTTTAAGCCTTTTCCACTTGAAATTTTGTGAAATATCGACCCGACAAAATGGCAATTGTTTGACAGTTCTTTTTTTTTTTTGCATGATTTGTACATGCACACATATGAAACATTTATCGAAATTTTTTAGTATGCATTACGCTTGACTTAGATTCATTGAATCTCGTTTTATTTTTTTTATTTTGTTTAAGTATTTATTTTAATTTTATATCATTGAATTTGTTACTCCCTCTAGAAAATTAAAATTTGCGACTACTATGTTCTTTTCTCTTTTTCCATTCATATCGACGTTGACTACAGATTTTCTTTCTCCTAAACGTGAAACATCTCTCAACGAGTGAAACCTCCGAACTCAAATATTACAGGGTTGTATATGTAACTATTCTTACATTATACGACGACATGTTACAAAACTCTTGACCCTAAGCCTACGTGCTTAACTAAATTACATTGTTGGAAACTTGAACCTAAGGTACTTAATTAAACTACAATTTAATTAAAACTAATATAAACGTAGATATTTCATATAAGGTCGACATGTTAAAATTTGGGTAATACTTATTTTTTGCTATAGTTGCCGACGGTATAACATTTTGCTATTCAATTATGATTAGTAAACATTTCGAAAATCAGCGGAAGTAAGATTTTCGTGTTATCTACACTTTGTCCATTATTTGAATTGAAGAGTCACTTGTTTTAATTAAATCTGTTATTCTTAAAAACATTGTGTTAGCACACAATTTAAACTTCTAGCAAATCTATAATGAAGTGCAAGAGCGAATGCTAAAATTGAGTTGATAGCAAAAGAAAATAATGTCTTTTTTTTAATACATTTAAATAGGCCTTAGTTCAGGAAGATTTCAATCTAAAAGAAGCAAATTATCTTAAATTTTCCTTATGGATTACCATGCCTTTAACGAGGACGCTTGTTCTCATATCTGCTTCTATTATTTCTTTCTTATATGCCAAAGGCAGTCTAGAAGAAGTGATTCTTTTTTTTTCTTATTATATACTTATTACGCAACTAAACCCTTTGCACTCGGCACCGTTTCGGACGTTACCTACCAGCAACTCGACGCCATTATGTAACGAAAACGTACATCCTGAGAACGTGATATTATACTGTATAATTTTAGAACCAAGTAAGGAATTGTAATGAAGTTTGTTTTATATAAATTCGCGGACATTGAAGAACACATATTTATAAAAAAATATCAAAATTTATTTTTTATAATTTTCTACAGTATGGTAAAATTTAAAGCAATTCCCAACATGCATAGCGGGTTGATTTATATATGTTTCACAATAAAATATTGTTTGCCGCCTTCCGCCTGGTGTTTTTCTGTCAGAACAGACAATGCAATCCCCTTTTCTTTTTCCCACATTTGGAATATGCAACTTATTATTCAGTCTATTGTCTGACAACGATGTAGATGGTGATCGAGATTCTCGAAAATCTGTCTGTATAAATGTCTATCTGGAAATCAGCTTCACTACTGCTTACTTCACGAGATTCATTCGTGCTTGGTCGTTTTGCCATTTTTAGAAAAAAATACTTTGATTATATTGTTATGAAATTCGCTTTTATACTTTAGGGTTCGAACTAGATCGAACTAGATCGTGGTTATATTGTTTAAGAGAAATACACTTCAAAGTTCTTTTATTTACAATTTTGCTATTTACAATGTAGGATTATTCATAATTTATTTTTGGCAATACTTTTGACTGCTAAACGCAAATATTCTTTTTCTACTCACTACTCTCTTCCACAACTATTCTATGTATATACATTTTTACAAGAATATTACCTGAATTCATAGTTTTGTATTTAATTCGTTAACCTGCTTTACTGGTACTTGTTCATTGAGCCATACCCTTATCCACTAATCTAAGCCTAATCCACTATATCTACAATTTGCTCAACGGATCAGACACTCCGTCGTGAATGCACGTTCTTTTTCGACGTGTAAAACGGTTGATTTATTTATCATGCATCTTGTTAATTTTATCATGTTTCGATTACTTTTTTTGTGCCATTTTAACAGAAAACTGCAGGAGAACACGTGTTTCTTAAAAAATCGCGGTGGAATAATTCATTCATTTCATTGTCCGTAATTGCTATTATGTCCTCTCAGAGGGGAGAGCCGTGTGCAAAGGGTTAAAATAGACTCGCCAGTCAATATCATCAAGAGACTGAGAATACCGTCCATGGGTAATGTGTCTGAAGGATTTTTCATACGAGATGTTGGGTAAATGAGCTCACTTAAGAGTGCCCTTGTCAGAAGAATCTTTAGAATCGGGAATAAGATGTTGGATATTGTGCAATGTACTGGTTAGAAAGTTAAGTTGAAAGTCCATGCAACTTTAACAATGTATTGGATTAAAATCAACTCCTTGTAAATAACTAATCATTGTATTAATATTGGCTTAACATGTTTTTATAAAAGACTTCACGTCCAACCAGGGGCAGCAACTTCACAATATTGTGCAGGAGTGAGATTCTCAGTTATAAGAACGTATTCGACAATTGAAGTGGATCGTTGCTGAATAATATAATGAGACGGTAAACAACTATGTCTGCAACAGACACCTTCTCTGGAGCACTTGGCGCGTAGCTTAAACGTTTTACCTGGGTGAAATAAATCCACTTATTATGCTATTAGGGTAGGTAGCACCCAGGTTACTGTGCATCATTTGGAAAGCGGATATATCTTCTCTGAACAAACAGGCCACACCAACAAGCAATTTCTTATTCTGGAGACTCACTTCAAAGAAAAGAGATTCACAGATTCTCTTCTCCATAACTCGAAAAACTATTCTGAAGTGCAGTTTAGACGAGATGTATAGGGCACCTCCCCTCTGGACACTCGTAGGTCATTTCTAGATAAGTTAAACTGGAAAACCTACAGCGGCGTCAAAAATATAATTCTCTAGCCAAGTTTCACTTACGGGAAAACTATCAAATATATGACCCTCAGAAAGATTGCCAAGCCCATCAAGTTTCGTAGACTTGTTAAATGGAGTAACACTTTGGCAGTTCAGATGTGCAACAGATGCTGGTAATTGGCCCAAGACTCACGTCTAGTGCCATTAAAATATGAGTTACAACAGACCATGATAGTTATTGAAAAAATTCAGTATAAAAATACTACAGTTGAGTGCATAAGAAAACCAACTACAATTATTTTAATAAAAAAGGCTGATATGGTAAGAGCTACAAACAAGATGCCGGAGAAGTATTAGATTTCCTTATAATTTTATAGAAACGTGCAAAGAGCAGAGGTAGCCACAGCGTCATCATTATTAAGATTTCTGGAGGGAAAATCCTTGTTTAAGGTCTTGAATTTGGTCATTTTACCATTTCGTAAGCCTGATACGATAAAGTTAGTTCGACTATAATATCGAGAACGTTTGATCTTCATTATTTCTAAAAATTGCCGTATTTCACTAGCCATTGTAAGTCATTAATGCGAGAGTCAAACTTCTCCTCGAGTTTGATTCCTCCTTTCTTAATCTTCTCGTCAACGCTATCACACAACTCTTGAAACCTTTTGTTGAAGTTCCGTGTGATTTGTTCGTGTGCAACTGCCTCTTGCGAACAATTCAAGCAACGAAAGACAGCATGGAATTCGCAATTAACATTGCGTATTCCTTTTTGTGAAATCTTGGCACAATTTGTTTAATAGCCTTTGCCACTTTGGAAGCAGCGCCCTGGTAGTTGTGCCTTTTCAATCACCCTCTTGCGCAAGACGTAGTCGAGCTAGGGCCTCACAACACAAGCAAGCAAGCACGTTTCCAGCAAATTCTTATATTCCAAGCACAAAGCAGGAAGACAGTGCAACTCGAGGTGGATCACTGTACACAGATAAATGAATAACTAGAGAAATACATTTTCTTAAAAACACACAAAATTTCTTATCTACTCAGAATAGAGTCCCCAACCTTAGATTAGTGTGTCGAAACGTTGGTAGTTCACAGTGGTATGCATTTACGATATTCATGTTTATCACATCTGTGTGCGTCAATAAAAGCTTTCTATTCCTTTATCTTTGCATTAGGATTTCGATAAGAGACTGAAAAAGTAAGCTGTTGGTAGTCGGTAAAAATATTGAGGGTGATTTAATGCCGAAGGATCTTTAAGGCAAAAAATACAACCAAAAACTCCCTTTGATTTATTGCTAAATGTAATTGCTTTTTCTACAATCTGTAGAGATCGGTTTTACATATATTCTGCGACAGAACAGTAACAACAACATGATATGAAACATCAGTCATAAGGTTAAAAGTTTTTTTTGAAGTCGGGATATATTAGTATATCTCTTTTAATTTTTCAAAGGGCCTCTAATTATCGTCGTCCGAGTTTAATTTTCATTTTGTTAGACTGAATGACACGTACTTTGCAGCTTTCCCCTTGGAGTGCCACTCTGGCATAGTCCTTAATAATACAATGATAGCAGTTTGTCAAGCCTATGAATGATTTAGTTTTAAACAACGTGGCAGGTACAGGCTAATTTTTAATTGTGTCTACTTTGGATAGGGAAGTTTCAGTGCCCACTTGATACAACGAATCCTAAGCATTCTACTTAAGATTTGAAATATTTAAACTTCTCAGTGAAGATAGTTATGATTGACCCATGTAATTTTTTAAGAACCCAGTGAATGTATGTGACATGTTTTTCTTTAGTTTCGGAGAACATTATACATCATTGACATAGACGTGGCAAAATTTGCCAATTTGTTCTTTGCGAATTTCACCTGTTGCTCTTTGCAACATACCCATTTTTTAGCCCAAGGAGTCAACAAAGTTTATATTTTCAATCACTTACGGAAAAGGAGGTTTTTCCCCTATGTCTCCTAGCAAACAAGTTTTAAATCGAACTTTGGTATGGGGTATTTCGTCCACCATTCGAATGGTAGCGATAATATTTGACTTATTAAGCGTTTCTTCCTTATTTTATTCTGGCCGTGGATGGCCTCGACCATGAAAATCTTATTCATACGTGTTAGCCCTTCTAATTCGCAAAATGGTTTAATGTACTTTTTTGAAGCTGCTGCATCGATTAAAATCGTAAAATTTCTTTCTGCTACAGTTCAATCTATGAACAGAAACAGAGAGTCTCCTTTCCAAAGGTTAACAATTTCACTATGTTCGGTAGTTTCGTCCTCTACATTCTGTGGTTCACTTTCAGTCGTGTCATGATATCGGCTTCTTCCTTGATAGTCTTTAGAAGAAGTTTCCTGAAAAATGTTAATATTTTGAAATTTTGGACTAGTAATTCTATTGGATGTTGCCCGTTTCTTAAATTGTTGTTTCTAAGACCAAGTGCCACCATTATGTGAATTGGTTGGTTTAAACCGAGAAATTGGTGGATCAATGTCCATAAATTCAGTTTGATCACGCATATTATTTTGAAACTTATATTTTCCGTGGTTTTCAGCGTAACAAGGGGTTTTCTGATTTTTTCTAATCGACCTCGCAAGTCGTTTTTGGCCTTCAATTGTATTGATAAAAGTCTTTGCGCAAGAATACAGCGTTCATGATTTGTCTCAATATCTTCAGATGGACGACATGAAAAAAGGATGCCAGAAAACGATTTCTTTAAACCAGAAAGGAGTTCGATGCGCATCTTGTCTATATTTCTCATTAATTCGTAGTGCATCTAAGTAAACTACATAGAAAACATTCATTTCAGAATATAATCAGGCGCTGAATTGTAGACATGACATTTAGATTTAGAAGTGTGCCAAACAGTAACTTCCCAAAATGTTCTCCTTTCCCAGTAAAGTACATAGTTAAACTTGATTGATTTAATAATAAAAATTAAAATTGAAAATTTTTTGCTAATAATTACGTCAATTTCAGATAGGCATAACACATACAATGCTACTATATTCATGTATATATATCTATTATATATATATTATTTATAATTTTATTATTTTATTTTTTATATATTTATTATAATACCAAATCATATATTTCATATCTTTTTATGTAAAATTTAAGCTGGTTTTGTTGTTGTTGTTGTTGTTGTTATTTTATTTTTTTATTTTATCTACTTTTCATAATTGAATACTATGCATTAGTAATAGTATCAGTTAAGCTATTTGATGACTTCAATTTAAATATTGAATTTTAAATTTTGTTTGTAATTACGGATTTTGCTTTTGGATATTTGATTGCTTTCAAAAATCTAATCCTGAAGATTATCTTTTGCCAACACATTTATGTATGCTCAATTACTCACTCTTATATTTACATTAAAAGCTAGAGTATATGGTAATTGCTCTCAGCAAAGTGTTTCCAACGTTTAAGAGTTTTTGTCTCTAACTCGTTTTTTTCTTTCGTTTTCTCTATATAACGTTTCAAGAACAGCCACCAGTAGTCAAACCTAATCCACGTGAAGGATTGAGACAGTCAATGCTTACGAGTGTAGTAGTTTGAGATGAATCTTGATCGCACTGAAGATAGGTATTCAATTCAGTTATTTAATGCATCCCCAGCGATACTTCAGAACTTCCAAAACTACCAAATCCGTTCCGACAATGTAATAGAGAAAAGCGTTCACACCTAGGTTTCAATGGGAATTTTCACAACTTTTGCAAATAAACTCGACAATATTGTTAACATGTCTACCCATAAAGCACCAGTTTTCGCTGAGGCTTCTACATCGCCCCCGTAACAGACGATGCTGGCACGATGTAACAACCACAGACTATTTCACAAGGAGATTGGCTAAAACAAAAAAAAGGCTTTTGATGACATACATGGCGGACATGGGGAACATGAAAGTTCGAGTGCAGAACGTTGATTAAACCAAATAGAACATACAAAAACAGGGCGTAGACCAGAAGAACGGCCTACAATGTCAACACCCAGCAGTATAGATCGCACAAGAACAAAATAACCAACACGTCAATCAATAGCTGGTTCAAATAATTACAGTTCGAAGAAGAAACATTCATTTAACTACATGCCATCTCAAATTTGATGGATCTCGAAAAGGTGTTACGGTTGAAAGTTTTATTTTCAGAGTTGAGAAGCTACGAAAACAAAACCAAGTGACTTGCGAAGAGCTTTGCGCAGAATTTCACAATCTTGGAACGGGTGATGCTAGGAAATAGTACTATCAGCTTTTGGTGGATCATGAAAAAGAGAGGACTAGGATTATAAACTAATTCAACAAGGATATCATGGATAAAAAACATCATCTAGCCGAGTCATTCTAAGAATATTATACGAAAATACATGATTTAACCTTTCGCTTAAAGAAAAAAATGCCTGAGGAGATGATAAAAATAGCAAAATCCAATATCGAACGAAGCCTTTCCAACTTAATTTTTGCAGCTAAGGTGGATAAATTTCTGATTTGAAAGCGGCTATAAGCTGATTCGTGAAAGCCGACCGAAAGCGAGATAAGTTGATGAGATAGGAAGTATTACACAAGATGATAATAGAGACCAAAGCGATACTGGAAATGCATAGGAAACTCGAAACAGTCATAAATCCAACTTTGGTTTATAAATTAACAGTCATAAAGTAGTACAGAGTCACAAAATGCTATAGATACCAATGCCATGCAGACCGGTGTTAGTACTGAAGTGGGTGTGCTTAGCAGACAATTCTATTCTGCACCCTTTTATTTGCGCCTATGTTTCCTCTGTGGAATGCCAAGTGAATTTTTTACCAAAGACCCATTAGCCAGCAGCCGAGGAGAATCATTGCAAATGTATACTTCATGTAATGCTATGTTTTACTTGTGGCGAAAGCAAAAGCTACTATCACCTCCAAATGGGGAACGGCGAAGAATACAAGCTAGTCAGTGTCTCCCGTGGAAAATTAATGCAAACACCTACTGTCGTAAACACCTCTGCTAAAACATCTATATCAGTTGAAGAGGTTCATATCAGCTTGCAAAATAAAATCACACAGACAATGAAACAATATAATAAGTTACCGGAAAGTCACGTAATAAAAGTGATACGGAAGGATATTGGCGTTGGTCCTCCTAAATATTTAATGAAGAAATTCTATACAGAAAGAAATAATCCAGAAAGTACAAAAATATAAAGATTGTCAAAGAGAAAGGAAGACGGTTTAAGCAGTTTAAAATAAATATAGTTTCAACAATTGTCACTTTAGATAGCGATAATAGATTCTCTTTTAAAAATTAACGAAGAAGAAATGGCAGCATTACCAGATATAGGGTCTACTGCCAATTGTTGTGAAGATACCAAATCTTCAAATTGCAAGATCAGCAAATGCGAACAACAAATGTTAAGGCAACGACTTTAACATGTGTTATTATTGTATTACTAAAATGGAAAAGGTAACGAAAAACGAGGACGTCCTTATTGTGCCACAACTACAGCGAAGTATATACCGCGGTACAAATTTTCAGAAAACATTTGACTTAGTAATTGTAAGTTGCCCGAATTCAATGGGATGGAATTGAAACTGAAAGTGTAAAAAATCTTCATATAGATACGAACATACTATAAGTCCAAATTTCATTCAGTATATAACAAGTGAATAATTAGAAGTGGTTAAAGGCTAATTTTCTTTCTTTGAAAAACAGGATTTAGGGAAAACATGCTAAAAGAACATATTATTTCTGTTACGAATGAGAACTTACTCATTAATCAAAACCAGTATACCATGTCATCTGCAGTTCGAAATATACTTTTGCGAAGTTCGATCGTATGCTAGAAATAAGGGTAATCGAAGAAAGTAACAGCATCTAGAGTGCGCCTACACCATTGAGGAAAGGAGCAACAAATCGGTGATGTTTGGGTGTGGGAATATTAACGAGCGCACAACAAAGGACGTTTATTTACTTCCTCATGTTGATAGTCTCCTAAGCCGCCTACAAAATGCTTATTTTATATCAGCTATAGACTTAAAAGACGGGTTTTGGCAAGTCCCTCCCGGAAGAAACTCGCGTGAAAAAACAATTTTTACGATACCAGGCCGATCACTCTATCGTGAAATATTTTGGTTTCATAGTAGAAAAGGTCATTTAAAACCCGATCCAGACAAACTTTCCGCAGTGACTGATTTTCCAATTCAGAAAACAGCAAACAAATCAGACGATTAATGGAAATCACCAGGTGGTATCGGCGCTTTATCCGAAATTATCCTATTGTAGCAGCGCTTTTACAAGACTGTGTTACAATAGAAAAGATAAAGAAGTTGACAATGTCAGAGCAAATGCTTGTGGCCTGTCATGAATCAACGAAATGCTTTAGAACAGTACCGTCTAAAGAAGATGTAGAGGGAGTACTTGTTCAAATGGATGAAAATAACAATGAACATTCTGTAGCGTATACGTCGGCTACAAAATAAATTTCGTACCAATGCAACAAAATCTTTTTGTATTGAAAGAAATAAAAAAAGCAAAAAAGTCAACATACTCTTTAATAGTGAGAATAAAAAATGTGCAGAAATAAATTCCTAAAAAAAAAAAACATGTTTAACATTAAACAAAGAACTAACTTTTATAGATATCGAAGGATTAAGTATATACAAGTGATTATGTATATACTTGTATATATATATATATATATATATGTGTATATATATATATATATATATATATATATGTATATATATATATATATATATATATATATATATTCGAAAATTGTGCATATAATACCCAAATATTAAAAAAAATAATTTCTTGCCTTTAACAAAACAAATATATGTCCAATATGAAATGAATATGTTAAAGTAAGTTCGAAAGCAATTGATTGAAGTTGAACGCTAACCTTTTCTTTTCTTATTTGACATAACGTTTCCAAGTTTACTTGTGTTGAGTTTGTGACTGCCGTAATTTCATTAGGAAATACGTTTGTAGTTTACATGTTTGATGGCCAAAAAAAAAAAAAAAGACGAAACGTAACGACTTTTAAAGACCAATAAAAATGTGAAAAGTTTTATAACATGATGCGCTACCAATTATTATAAAACGTGAAATAAGGATCGAGAAAAAATCGAATTTCAAAAGAAAAATTTTTTGTAAAGAACTCAATAAACATTAAAAAATAAACTTGAAGTCAAAAAACTTTCAAACGGAATTTAAGATAATCGCTTTTAATTTTTTTAAATGTACAATTAAAAAGAGTTTAAGTGTTTGGATTGTTAACTTATTGCGACTTAATTTATAACAATCTTGTGAAAATCAATTTTGTGTGGTTATATTTATTTGTTTGTTCAATACAATTCAGCTACAATCAACATTTCAGTTGAATACAACAAGTTGTATTATCAAATGAGCTTTGCGATATTTCTTAAGATTGCAATAAGTAGGAACCATCAACTTACGATATATATTAAATTAATACATAAAAGTTACTAGTAGAATAAGACACTAAAAATAAAAGAAGAAATAAACGCATGTTCACGTACAACCCTGAAATGCTCACGGCCAATAAAATTAGCCTGTGGATCCCTCGGAAGTTCGCCGCAACCATGCCTCGCCATACTTATTATTTAACACCATACCTTATGGGACTTCGCTACAAGACTTTTATTTAATTAGATAACTAATTGCTTTACTAAAGTATGAGCTTAGTATAGTAAGTTTTTTTTTTTTTTGTGAGTTTTGTGAACTTCGATTGTAAACGTTATTAAAATTTTTGTATGCAACACTAAATGGGTTAAGCAATTCATAGTGAGATCTACATTGACTAAGCTCTATATACCGATAAATTCTTGATGGACGACTACGAACATTCAAATTAATTTCATTTCACAAGTCTAGAGCGATTTATCAATTTTATTAAAAACTTGGTACCTGAAATGAACTTACGTTTTTAAGCGAAGATAAGACTTTTAATAGTAATCCATTTCTATACGATGATAGTGCGATAGGAAGATTCCAATGCAGATTCCTTAACGCAAGCAGTAAGAATTGCCCGCTAAGCAGGTATGACCCTATCTATTTAACAATATTTGGATATAAAAAGAACGACAACAATTTAAAGACAAGAAAGTATGGTTCATTTTGTCAAAAGTCTTATGGAGTTCTTCACAATCTACAAAAGAAAGCTGTAAAAATTTGACTCGTAAGTGCTTACTAGTTCGTGATGATTAAACTGCCATGTAGAAAGTGCAGGTATTTATTGGGAAAAATGTAGGACCTTATTATAAAAGTGAAATGCCGAGCAACGATGCGCTCAACAAATTAGTGCAATCAATTTAGCAACGTGTCTCAAGTTTTCTACTATCTACTGCCTATTTCTATTTTTATGGATTACGAAAACTATTCTTCAAAATTGCAGGGAAAACAAATGGTTTCGGACAGAGCTGAAAGATTATTGCAAAATACCACAAATTAACTCAGCAAACGACTTCAATGTAGATGACGGAATATTATCATCAACACCTGGCGGGTAACCATGTAAGCAGGCGATAGTCAAATGTGCGACAGTACGCCAAATCTGGGGACAATAAAATTCCTGTCGCTGAGAGAAAATTTACGTTAGTATTGAGTACAAACCAAAAGAAGTTACCACAAATCTCTCTTTTATAATTGCGTTTATAAAAAAACAGCTGCAAAAGAAAAATATAAACAGTTGCAAAAAAAAAAATGTTATTGATTCACAAAATTAAAAAAACAAAATTTGCCTAGAAAAGCCATTAGGTCCATTAAAGTTTATCTCACCAAGTAAAGTGGGCGAATCCATATTATCATTTATTAACTTAATTAAGAACGAAACACCAAGAATATATCTGCGTTTCTCAAGTGTTGGTAAGGATAACAGAAGCAAACTATTTTCATAAGGAGTCAGAGAAACAAGGGGGTCCCAACCCAAAATCCTTAGGGCAAACGACATGAATTGCTTTTGAACTGATTCTATTGAATGTACTAAACACCTATAAGAAGGAGCCCACACTCTTCTACTTAAAAAGAGCTCAATGTGAAAATTAAAACGTAATATTTAGACAAATAGAACCCCTAAATCGATGAATGAATCAACGTTTTCCAAATTGTAAAAATCAATGAAGTACTTAATGTTGAAGGAAAGCTTCTTGCATTTCTTGAGGTTTAATTTCACAAAATTTATTAGCATTATGTAACCAAATTATTTAAGTGAATTTGAAGCTGATACGATTGCGATTCCAAGGAGAAGGAAGAAAACAGTTTAACATCGTCAGTGTATATTAAAATATAGCTGGATTTAATCAAGGAGGGGAGACCATCAATGTATACATTAAATAAAATGGATTCTCTGTGGCTGCCTTGAGGGACGCCAGATATCGCGCGAAATTCATCCGAGGTGACGAAGTTAAGCAGAACCCGGAAGGATCTGTTACGCAGATAAGAGTTTATTCATTTCAATAAGTAGAAAAGGAATCCAGAGAAGTTTGAAGATCAATAAATGATGGCTCGCAAACAATTTAGGTAAGACACTCAACTTGGCAATGCCTCTGTAGTTGTCAACATTGTCAACATGTAGTTGTCCCACATTTGTCAAGCGGAATAAGAAAACTACTCTTCCAACACAGCGGCAAAACAACTGATATCAAGAACTGATTGGAAATCTTTGAAAACATAGCTCGTCAGAGCATGATTTGAATATACATGATAGAACGTCATCAGATTCAGAAGCACAATTATATTTTAGAGATTTCAAACCATGTAAAACGTCGTTTTATCAAATAACCAATATCAAATGGAATCATAACCGAGTTAGTTATAAGATATGGGAAAGTTATCAAATAAATAAGAACCAGCAATTGAATAATTTCGTCGGAGGTATTCAGCAAAGAGATTTGGAGAGAGAGAGAGAGAGATAGAGATTTTTCTTTTGGAGTTAAGAAACGTAAAAAAATATTTAGAATTAACAAGCAGTGAAGATTTTATCAACTGAAGGTATCTGCAATAACGTTGGTGGTTGAGACAATTAAATCTATGCCTTGCAGCAGAAAAATCGAAAGGGTCATAAGCAGAATCACTTTTCATAAATTATTTGAAAAGTTTTTTTTTCCTATTTCTGTAATATTTAATTCTCTTTTTAAGCCATGGTGGGCAGTTGCTTCGAGCGCGGGGTTGCTTGATCGGAACGGATGGAGAAATAGCTAGGTTTAAAACATTATAGAACGATGATAGAAGAGTTTCAGCATTTTCAGCAGGGAAATCGAGCATAATGTGTGAAAGATAAGATTTAAGCAGTAAGATATTAGTTTTCTTAAAATCATAACTGTTATTTGAGGAAGTTGGATTTGATATTTTAGAATGGTGCAACGGATCATCATATCTGTAATGAAAGGAAATCCAAATTGCTGGATGATATGGACCCTCAGGTAAACTAAAACGTTGACTGCGATTTAGAGCTATCCCCGAGAAATTTCCAAAGCAAAGATCAAGTAGTCTGCCATTACAGTTAGGAGTACGGTTGTATTGAAATAAATTACGATCAAATACTTCATTAAAAAATACAGTAGCTCGATCAGATATTGAAATGAAGACTATAAAGCCAGAATTATCACTATAACACCAAATGACATGTGGCAATTTGAAGTCCCCCAATGATACGACTAGATCAGCAGGTTTAGGCTTTTCGGCCACGTTACAAATGAGCGCAGCATGTTTCTTATATATAGAGATATCTGAATTTGGGGGAATATAGGAGCAAGTTACGTGTAACTCCTTATTGGCAATTTTGGCCCGAATGACAATAAATACAACGCCGACAAGTAGGAAATTCAATTGAATAGGACGGAATCGCAACAGATATGGCGATTAAAACACCACCCCGATTGCGACCTAATTGATCCTTTATGAAAACCTAGAAAGGATTGAGAAAAAGTTCCCAAGCCTGAAAATCAGGCTTTAACCAGATTTGGGTGAAAGGAAACGGAAAAACTTAATGCTCACTGTATTTGGGAAAGAGGAGCGAATTTTTGAGTTTAGGTTCCTAACATTTTGATACAGTTAGGTCCAGGCCTAAAGAAATATTTAGTTTTTCGAGTGTGGAAGAACTATCAAATTACTATTACGGGGACGACCTCGTCGACCCCTTTATTAACGACCCAACTCGCCACAATGGTTTGGTTAAAAGACGAGATATCCCTAGGTTGAGAAGGAGCCAATTTGAAAATGCTTACACGCTTCAAATTGACGGACGTAACTTTTGCACTCAACTATTATGCAGACAACTTTTTATGTTCTCCTCATAAATGTTAGACGCCAATCTTGGCCCGAATATTGTCTTAATAGAGGCACTGTTGTCAAGCAGACGTCATCCGTATTAGGAACGATAGGTTCCGCAGATAGAGAATTTTGCGTTGGGGAGAAAATAGAGGGAACGATTACACTTGTTTGTGCAGACTGTGCGACTTGTCCTACATGGTGACCAGCGGATAGACCGTACAACTGAGGGGAGACGCGGATTTATTACTTTTATTAACATTCGTTGGAAATGTAGACAGAGTAGTCTGAATGGCACCATTGGGAGGATGAGGATACCAGGAGCGCTTCCCGGCGTATTTGTAACATGTGTATTACGAACCGAGTTGTTGATAGAGAAAACGCTAATATTCTTTGTCGGCAAGGATGGAACCCTCGAATGAATCGACGTACGCTACAATGCGAGTGAATCTTTTACAGTCTGGCAGAGAAGATGAGTGCTCTTGATAGCGACACTCATCTTGTCTTAACTTCTTTAAACGTATCGAACGTACAAACGTCGCACAATGTCCCGAGATTTTTACTTGATTCAGAAAAACCATTTCTTGTCTCCGTAGAAAAGTTGTAAAAGACAATGTCTCACTTCCTACAGTCAGGACATGACCAACATAATTCTTTCTAAGGATCTAGGACTGCCTCTGCAGCACGGCCAGTAATACATGCACACTTCGCATAACAAAAGCGTTTGCAAAGCCAACAAGTAATGAATCGTTCAAAATTAGTTCCTGTTTTGGTTAGACATGTGGTAAACAAACACTTCATGTCAGAAGGCAACAGACAAAATAGAAATTGTGAAAAGAGAAAAAACAAAAAAGTTTCTCACGTGTTCAAAAATGGTATTAAATTAGACGCAAACTTCACACTATTAGAGACACAGTAAACAAAGAGCAAGCCAAGAGAAGAACTGTAAACACACAAAAAACAAGAAAGACACTTGCTGACGAGAGCACAAGGTGTTGATCGCGAAAACAAAACAGATATTAACACAAAAAGTTCAATATAATCCAATTAATTTAAACACTTTCATAATTAATTAGGCTTTAAACGTGTCAAAAGCAATAAACCAAAAAAGTAAGAGAAGAAACTACGAAATTTTTGCATACAAAGTAAAAAATACGATCACAGCACGCACACAGGGTTACCAAGCTAATTTATATCAATCACTTACCTTCAATTTGTTCCTTTTTGTATCACAGTACTTTTTTATTTGATACTATTCTTCACGCCTTTTATACCTTAGCAATCATATTTCACCCCAAAACAGATATTGAAGAGTCTTATTGCTCCAGTGTACCAAACTTTAATACAAAATAGCAAAAACAATGACGAAAAAACACAGTTGTAGACTTTTGCGACATATGATCGTTTACAACGGCAAAATATTGCTGTTAGTTAATTAGAAAACTTAGTAGGAATATCGTAAGCAATATTACTGAACCATCATTAATCATATGTTTGTTACAAGCAAACGTCAAACCACTTAAGTTAACTATTTTGAGTATTTAGTATTCTGGCGTGTAGTCGTAAATTTGGACGCTTCAAAAAACATGAAATATTTTTGTCGTACCTTCAGCACGCTACTAAGAATTGTTGTACCCGTCTCCAAAGCATGATGGCGAAACTTTGCAACACCAAAAAGAAGACTTCATAAAGAATTTATTAAAAATTTTATGTTTGTAATTAGCAGCAAAATCTGAATCAGTTGAGGTATGTCCGCCAGTCTGTGTTTGTAATGTGTGTTGCCATTCTCATGGTCAGAAAAATTAAGCAATCGGTTTAAAGTTCGGCAGAAACATTTTAAGTTCTTGCAAATTGGTATTGAAAATGGCCCAAATTGGTCGAAGGATAAGCCTGCGTTGCGACGTAAAACGAAAAAACATTTTCTTTTCAAACGCGGAAAAATTGTTTTTTTGCTAACTACCTACAAATTACAGTAGATAAACCCATAAAAATTTAAACGTATATTCTGTGGGCGACGTTATCGTACCTGTGCAAAAATCGAAAAACCGCCCATGCCTACCGAATATTACAATGTATAAAAATATTATTTTTCTTCTTATTTTTAGTCTTTTTAATGTCAACGGTGATGGATACAAAAAATACGGTCGCAAGCGAACATAATTATCTTAACTTTTATTATTGTAACAGGATATAGTTCAAAGGTGATTTTGTGGGATTTAAGCAAAAGTATGCATGTATAAAAGCTTTACTTTTTTTATATCCCACACTAATTATACTACAAGATTATACTAACTTTGCGCGAATGCGTGCAACACACAGAATCACTTGAAATAGATCCACCTTTACTCATACCGATCGGTTTAGATTCACTTTTTGAAAAGTGAAAGACAAAGGCCTCAATTTTTGTGATATCTTGATGAAATTCGTATGAACCTTATTGAAAGTGGTTCAGATCGCGCTCCCTTTTTTGGCCACTCTTCATTTTGACCGCTTCTCATATCACGTCTTACTTTGTGCGGTCTACGTAGGGATAACGGTATGGGGTATTTAATAGTAGGCCATGACCCACTGTTTTTACTTATTTATTTCTTTATATATTTATTAATTTCACTAGATTGCAACGTAAAACTTGAAAAAAAAACATTTAAGAGGCAAGAACAACTCGTTGAACCTTGAAGATACGCTTTTTAGCAATTCTTTTTGTTTACCAAGATCTCCCTATAGGAGGTTATAAAGTATTTGGAACAAAAGGAAAATCAAAAACTTCTTTGCCGTTTGAAATTCGGCTAACAATCCTATATTCTTTGCAAAAAATATTCTTTTATTGACTGATTTGAATTTTTTCGACATATAGAGGATTTTTTCAATATGTAGAGGAAATAACTATTTAATTCCACTAAATTAGTCATCAATTTCAAAGCCTGGGAAGTACATTTACAGACTATATGCACGCGTGAGATTTGACGAAATTCACCTTCCAATGGAATGCACATTAAAGAAGAAAAGGAATTGCTTCGGGTAAAGGAACAAAATATATTAATATTGTATTAAAATAATATGTTAATAATTTACCTGCAATTTGCTGCTTTTTTTAAAACCACGTCTTTTTTTTGACACTTCAATTAGCGATGTTCATCAACTTACAACCTAGATTGAGCACAAAATTCTCTTTGGGGAGATCTATTGTAAGTATTGGCTATCGAAATACCAAATTCGGTACAAAATAATAAAACCGCTTTTAATCAAACACTTCTGTTAGTACAATTGACAGCTTATAATGTCATATTACGGCTACAAGTGAAGTGGTAACACTTATTTCCTCTACACATTTCTTAAAAAAATATTATTATTGGCTTAATAGATATTCTGAATATATTCTGAAACTTCGATCTTTTTCCTAAACGCTACGACGACAATACCTTTGTCAAATGAATGTCTGCTGGAAAGTTTCAGCCGAATGTCTTACCTACTTTTATCTAGCTTCTCTAGAACACTAACGAATATCGTTAGAAAGCATTTATGCTCATCTCAAACGACATCCAAAAAAATGGCGTGTGAGTCATTTCAAAGCTTCTAATGCTTCTACCAAGAAATTAAAAGCTTGGGACGAAATTCAGCTACAGAATTTTTGGCCGTTTTTTTGATCGCCTAGCAACATGTTAAGTGTAAAATGTGCGATCCTCGCTTGGACAGAAGTAGGAATTAGATTACGTGACCTTCTTTTTCTTTTTTTTAAATCAGGTTTGAATGGCAGGCGTGCCGCAGAGCCGCTTACATTGCTAATGCTTCACAATAATGACTCCGGTGCTGCCATTTTTAATTATTTTGCAGAATTTATTTTATTTTATACCTATTTATATGCTTAATAACTTCAACAAATATTACTATTCTGGTATCTTCCCTACCATGAAAAGAAATTGTTTTATTTTAAGCTACTGCACGAGCGTAGCTACTTAAGTAAACCTTATGAAAGATTTACATAGATGTAAGAGGTGTGGAACAAAATCTTGTCGAGTTTCGAATCTTCGCTCAAAGAATTTCTTTCGATTAAAATTCTTTTTAATTCCCGATATTTATTCGGATAAAATCGGTAAGGAACGCAATAATTTCTTGAGGAAGAGCAATAACCATGTGACCCTGCTTGATTTTGTCCTTCGTGACACCTTGGGTGGCAGTTTGACGGAATAAGTAAGAATGTCGCTATCGGTTGAAAGATGTTCATGTTACGATTGCTGCTGTGCGTATTATTGTCTGCGTTTTATTGCATATTGTTGTAATCGAATATGAAATCTATTATGTTGTTTGTGTTGGAATTAGTTGCGGGAGAGCTTGGTGGCTTCGTTGTATTTTGTGACTGAAGGCAAATTAGAATATTGATAATAAATGAATTAATATCTAATTGCAAATCTTAGCAGTTGTTTGATAACGAAAACGCACGTTAATTGAATTGAATTATAATAGACAAGTATTATTATTACCAGTATTATTAACGCCTGTTGAGGAATAGCACCACAGTGGCATTGAATCGATTGATTATCGGTTCGATTTGAGGTTGACTATTAGCTGTAATTGGCTGACTGGGTGGTTGTTTGTTGATTGCGAAGTTCAAAAGAATGCTAAAGCATTGCTTGGTCTTATTTTTTCTTTGTTTTTCTTTCATAACTATTTTTATATTCTATATATTTTTTACATCTTAATGCTGGTATTAAAGTTCTTTCAGGAATTGAATACTGGAGAGATTATTATTGTTGTAACTTCTGCTTCTGTCGTTCTATTATCCCTAATTTTTAGTAGTTTTAATACTATTTCCTACGTGTGTTATTAGTTATATTGTCTGCTTAAAATGATCGATGATAGTAGTTCAACAAATTCCCTAAAACCTCGATAGCATAAACTTTCCATGGCGTTCACGTACACAGTCATACGCTTTGTTTTTACTTCTGTTATTTAGCAATTTACGACAGTTTATATTTAAATATGTCATCTTTACTAATAAAATTATTCGAAATTTCAAGTCACGCACCATTGAAAACTGAAACTTCATTTCGATATATTGCGTAATGTTGATAAGATGCACTTCCCTGTCTTGGGAAGGTGTCTGACAATCGATAAATTTCTAGATAGCGCCACATATATTATCTCAATTCTTTTTTTTAAATTCTTCTTAACGCCACTTGCTGTTTTCAATGTTAAATTTTTTATCGACGAAGAGAAAGAATAAACAATGTAAAGCATTTAAGCATCATAGTGTATATAAACATACACACGACTATCAGCGGGCCTTCATATCATCGATGGTCTTTTTGGCATCAAGTACTGTACTTGTGAAAACTCATATGATCACGATAAGTGGTATTTTGATGTCAATTTATATATATATGGTGAGTCTCATTGATATTAAATTTTTTCGCCCTACAAAAATTAAGAGCTTGTTGAACTTAGTCTGTTGATCAAACATAAAAATTTATTTTACTAATTTGTACTACTAGAGAATACGTATTAAAATATAACAAGTATGAAAACGAAATTCGGTCGGAACCGACTCTTTTATACCCGTCACCGTTTACGCACCCAAAAAAAAAAATTGGTAAAAAGAGAAAATTCTCATGCTCTATAATATGGAGTGGGCAATTTTCAAAATAACAGTTTTTGTTGTAGAGGCATGTAGGCATTGTAGGCGCTTCCTTTGAAAAGTTTAGATCAATTCCAAATTCTTTTGCATATTTGCAGGCGACACTTTCATTTTCGCTAGCGGGAGAGTGTTTACCACGAATACTACAAAGTTGCGCAACCAGACAGGTGGACAGACGAACAGGCGGAGATGTTTAGGTGCATTCCAAATTTGAAACTGGTTAAGAATTTGTACACTTTGTGGGGTTTTCGACGCTTGTCTCTGCGTGTTATAAAAGCATTGAAAAAATAATTAAATTTTAATACACTGATATTGGGTAGGTGTGGTCAACTTTTTTCATTTTGTCAATTTTGTCAACATCGCTCATAGAATATGCGTTCAAATTGTTGTACATTTAATTGCCATAGCTTGTGAGTAATGAGCAAAAAACCAATTTTTCTTTTCCTTTGAAAAACAGAGGTGTTCACATTTTATATACTGCTGTGAGCGTGTCCTTCAAAAGATTTGGCCCATTTTTAATATGACTTTGCGTGCAAGAATTTTTAATGTTTCTCGAAAATGTGAAGACGATAGCTTCAATTTTGCGGCCAGGAGAATGTTTACTACAGACTTTACACAGACGGACATACTTAAATCGATTTAGAATTTGATTCTGATCAAGAATATATATACTTTGCAGGGTTTCCGAAGTTTCCCTCTGGGCGTTGCAAACGTTTTGACAAAATGAATATACCCCTCATCTTTCGATGATCGGTATAAAAATTAATACTTGGTGGGGTATCCTTTTTTTTTAATAACGTCGTTTAAATGTTTTGACATATTTTGTACAATTTTCCTTAAGTGGGAAACATCGATTTTACTCCATCCTTCTTGTAGTCTATTTTTCAGATCTTGGAAGGAAGCCATTGAGTGTTTTCACATACGGCGGTCTAATTCGTCCCACATACTTTTCATGGAGATCATATCGTGTAATTTGTGGGAGAGGATGAAATACTTTGGAACAGTTATATAAGAAGCGTTCTTAAATTAAGAGGACATGTACTTGAGTTCATTATCTTGGTAGAATTTAAATATTTCCAAAATATTTCCTTCAATATCTTTAAAAAAAACTCTCTTTGCTTACAACGCCATCCATACACACCAATTTTCCGACTGCATTGGCTCAGTGTATACCAAACTATAACATGACCATTGCCGTGCTCGCTGTAAGCCGTTGGTGCAAGAACGTAATAGGAAGCTAAGACCAGAAATTGCGAGAAAACACGTCTCTAAGTTCATTTTTTTCGTTACATTTGCTGATGAGAGCAAATGTAACGTTTTTCATTAACAATTTCGCGTTTTCTCTTTTACTGCTTGTTTTTCATTTCTTATAAAATAATACAAAATGTAAACCAAAATTCCTAGCCATATAATTTTGAAAAAAAACTTAAAATTAATACGAAATAAATATAAATTAGATAAATAACTTTTCAATTTGAAAGAAACCTTTCTGTTAAATTTTCAATTTCGTACGACATCGACTTGCGTCATGAGTAGCGCGTGTTTTCTTTTCGTCTGCAATTTTTTAATTGTTTTGGTGTCTTTGTGTTGTACATTTAGCTCGTGCCTTTTCAGTGTTTTTTACTAAAACTGATTATCGTGGATACCGTACGCGTTTCCTCTAAATATAATTAAAAAAAAAATAAAATAAAAAAACAATAAAAAAGAAAAACAAAAATAAAAAATTGAAAACATTTGTCGTTATCCTTAGTAGTTCCCAAACCTTTTCAAGTGAGTGGCTATTTCACAAATAACTAAATAATAGACAACCATAAGGCATAATGGCCCCGGGGCCGCCAGATAAAAACTGAAATAGATTCCATCTATTAGCTGACACCTCCCCCCAAAAGAAAAAAATTAAAAATTTGGACTTTCCGGTGTTGCCAATCAGTGACGTCACACCTAATGACAAAAAGTATATTTATATTTCTTCAACTGATGCTAGCGTAACAATTTCTTAAATCACCCTTTTTGCCATAAAAAAAGCCCTAGATTGCATTACAACCTCCATAGACTCTATTTCCGTTCTACGCGATGCGAATTTACTTGTTCTCGCTGGAAACCCACGCGCAACCGAAAAACTTATAAAGTCGAAATCATTAGCTAATTTATGTACTATTTCCGCTAAACTGCATGAAAAACTGAACGCAGTTAGAGGGGTAATTTATGCCCTGCGCTTAAAGCAAGTGTCGGAAGATGAAATTGTTCGCGAAATGGGCCATCAAGGATTGACTGATCTCTATAAATTCACCAAACTAAATGACGACGGAAAAACTCGCTCTCCTATAGGAAGGATTATTTTGACTTTTGACCGTTACCGGTTACCGCGAATAGTTGATGTGGAGTGATATAAATGTAAAGTGGAACTCTTCATTCCAAATCCAATGAGGTGCAAAAACTGCCAACGCCTGGGTCATACGCAAAAAGATGCAACTGCGCTCCATCTTGTGCTAACTGTGGTCTTCCTCCACATGCTGAAAGCTGTACACGTAGTTTCTGCACAAATTGCAATGAGCAACACTCGGCGTTAGACAAACAACGCCCACGTTTTATGCAAATGCGTGAAATTCTAAAAATTAAAACAGAAAGTTACTGTAGCATGGGCGAAGCTCGACGCAAATACCGGGAAATAAATCCACCGGGAGCCCAGAGAATTAGCAAAAGTAATACCTTCGCTGCTGTTGCCTCATAAATCGAGCTTAATAAGCCTTTAAATCCAACTCCTGCCAATGAAACATCTGTTCTATCATCAGACAAAAATCATATTGAGAGACTAGATTCATCACCCGCCAAAGATAATATTGAAAAAATCAAAACAGCAACAAATATTGAAAAAATTAAAACAACAACACGTTCACGTACGTAGGCAACGTATCCTAAAGCCTAATAAACTAAATTCCCCAGAATTACCAACTCTCAACTCTAGTCAGCAAATTACAACTTGTAATGAATCCAATCTTTCATCCCTCAATCAATATTGAATTTCATATTATTCACGTGCGCCCACTCGTTGAACTTCAAATATATGCAACCACCTAAGTACAGATTATTCTGCTGGTAAGAACAAATTATTCACGCAAAATTCCTACAGCGACATTTTCTACGGAGACGCTGACATGTCAAGTTAACCCACCCACCACTCCGTTTCCATGTCATTACAATTAAATAAAGATTTTAAAATTCTACAACGGAACATTAAGGGACTTATTAATATATTTGATGAACTCCATGCACTCATAAATGATTTTAATCCAACCTTTATATCCCTTCAAGAGGCCCATTGTAGAATGGTGATGAAAATTCATATTCCAAACATGGAGATGGTGTTTTTATAAAACCAAATACACCTCACAAGCGCATTAATTTAAGCTCAAACATACAAACCATAACGATGCAAATAATCTTAAACATAAAATTTACAATGCTTTCGCTCTATATTTCACCGTCGCAATCATTTTTTAGCAAGAACTTTATAATTTATTCTTCGTACTTTTCCTCCCTACAGTTATATGCGGCGACATTAATATCTAAAATGCCATCTGGGGCTCAAAAGGAAACAACAATCATGATACTGTTTTAGAAAAGGCCTTCATTCAAAGCAACCCCTGCATTTTAAATAATGGAAAACCAACACACTTTTCAACTCATTGCACCTTTTCGCATATTCATTTAACATATTGCTATCCGCCACTTCTTCCTTTGATTTCCTGGTCTATTTCTGATGGTCTACATAATAGTGATCACTTTTCAATCATAATCGATATTAACCAGTTCTCTGTTACTCCAGCAAAACAGGCCAAATTGCTTCTTTACAAAGCGGATTGGCTTAATTACTCTAAACAGGCTGGGTCATATCTGAATTCAAAGCCTTTTAACAGGAACTGCAATCATGATGTTGCTATTATCTCTAAAGCGATTCGCACGGCTGCTCATCTCTCTATTCCCCAATCCAACAGTTTTTTTAAACGGGTTAGGCTACCTTGCTGGAACAACACGCTTTCGTTATTGAGGAAAAATAAAATGGATCTATGGCACCGTTTTAAGAGATGTCCTGATCATGATCATTTGTTATTATACAAAAAGGCTAATGCTCTATTCAGGAAGGAATCACGAAAATCAAAGGCACTTAGTTTCGAACTCTTTTCGAAAATAATTCACAAAAATACATCAATGAAAGTTGTGTGGAACAAAATCAACAGACTCAATGGGACTTCAAATTTGAACGAAATTTCTGTCATCTGCACTCCCAATGGAACTTTAACTGACGCAGATGAGATTTCTAATTACTTTGCAAAAGTGTGGTCCGAATACTCGTCTGACAGCAACTTCTCCAGTGCTTTCATCGAAAATAAAAGGACTTCAACTTCTCTTTCAAATAATATTGACAGATGTGCTATGTCCCTGGAAAATTGCATATCTACCCTAGAACTTGCAAGTTGTCTCTCCAATTTGAAAGGGAGGACACTTGGGCTAGATCGCATCTCATACCAAATGGTCAATGCTATGTCTAATTCAAGTAAAAAGAAATTACTGGACCTATATAATACGGTATTTTTGACTGGCCATATACCCTACACGTGGAAATTTGCAGCAGTTGTTCCAATTCCAAAGTCAAAAAATGTCTCCAACGCATCGGATGATCGCCCAATCTCTCTTTTATTTTTCCTCTCAAAAATATTAGAAAAGATTATGGCATGTCGATTATCTTGGTTTCTTGAGTCCAAGAACCTGATTACAAAGTAACAAGTTGATTTCAAGCAGGGTAGAGGATGCATCAACGCTCTTTTCATATTGATTATTTTACCAACAAAGCAATTGCCGAGCAGAATCATATAACAATTCACTCAATTGATTTCGAAGAAGAGTTGCTCTTCATGTTATTTTAAGAGTCTTGAAATCATGGAATGTTGGACCCAAATTCTTTAACTACATGAAATCATTCATGTCATATCGGCGGTTTAAAAATAGAGTTAACATTCATCTCTGTGATTCCTTTCCGTTAATGAATGGCATTCTACAAAGATCTCCTCTTTCTGTCACGCTTTTTCAGATCGCTTTCAACGAAATTAGTAAAATTCTTTGCCGAGTACTGAAAATCGAACATTGTCTCTATGCGGACGATGTACACATCTTAACAAAAGAAAAAGATAGCACGGAGGCAATCAACATCCTCGAATCTTTTGGACGAGAGATCTCCACATGGGCAAACTCGTCAGCCGCTAAAATTTCTGTACAAAGTTAAAAAAAAATGCATATCTGTCGAAAGCAGATATGTGATGCAGGAAATCTGATGCATATTAATGACTTACCAGTGAAAAATGTGCAGACGCTCCGTATTGTCGGGCTCACGTTTTCCAACAAATATCGTTAAAAAACACTGTCTTCATTTAAAAAATTCCATTTTGACAAGGGTGAATTTCATACGATACGTTGCTTAGAAAAGCCATGCGCACATTAACACTATTGCTTATCTTACCAAAATTGCTTGTTTTAAGGAAGATTTACTATGCTTTGATAATTTTTGGCAATAGTTGCAAATCTAATATCAACATCCTTAAATCGGTCTATCACCAAGCCCTTAGAGCAAGTTCTATGCTTTTCGGATGACGCCAATCAACAATATTATAATTGAACCTGGGCTCCCAGCTTTAGAAAATAGACTTTATGAGTTAAAAGATAAAATCGTCCCCAAGCTTCCTAATTCAAACAAATCTATTCTTGATGAAGGTGTGAGAAATATTATTATTGCCAAGAAAATTCGAAAGTTACCATCCACAATTGCCTAGTGTTTGTACGTCGCAAAGGACTTGAACATTCCCTTAAAAATTGTAAGCTATTTTGGTGTTAAACGTCCATGGGTTTTGGAACACTACGCTTTTGACATTTCGCTGTCTATGCACAAGAAAGAGGGCACTCCAAATTACATCTTCAGGTATCTAATTGCTGAAAAAACCCAAGTACTGGAGAGTCGCGGTTGTAATCTTTTATACACAGATGATTGAAAATCTTCCGGTCTGCCACCTGTTTGTGCCGTGGTAGATGCTTCAGGACAGGTTCTTCTTAATCACATATTTCACCAAAATGCTTCAACTTTCACAACCGAAGCCAGAGCTATACTTCACGCCGCGAACCTTTCCCATAAAGACAAACTCAAAACCGTCATTGTTACTGATAGTTTGTCTGCATTCAAAGCTATATGAAATTCTTCGACTTCGAGGTAAAGCACCATCAACAAATTAAGGACTATCATTATAATACCCGGCGAAAAAATTCAATTGCTTTGGGTACCAAGCCATATCGCTTTATTGGGAAATGAGCAAGCCGATCGAGCGGTGAAGTGTGCTGCTTCTGAACCTCTAATTAAGGATGATGTCATGGAAAAGTTGGACCTTCAAAGACACATTGGAAGAAACGTTAAAGAGCAAATTATGGAAGGAATTCTGCAATACTATCAGCAACACTACTCTTCTATTAGCCCTCAATTAATTCCACCTTTATATCCAACAAATATTGAGAAAATGAACATCCAAACATTTTCGAGAATTCGCTTTGGCCACACAATCGCAACTCACCAATGAATCTTAAAGACGGCTTCCTCCCCAATTGCGGACAAATTGTTACTATAAAGCGCCTTCTCTGTGACTGCCTGAACTTTTCCTTGGCTAGAATTATTGCGTTTGGAGCGACTAACCCTATGGACATTCTAAAATCAGCTACAGAATAGAATATCAATACAATATATTACTTTATTGAAACTGTTAGGCTCAATATATAATGTACTTTTATAAATTAGAGCCGATAGCCTACGTTGCTAGTGCTCAATGGCGTTTTTCTGGTCTAAGAATTTATTTCATTAGTCTAAAATTTTAATAATAATAATAATAATAATAAATTTTCAATTTATTTTAAATATGAAATTATTTATCTAATTTACATTTATTTTGTAGTAATTTTAATGTTTTTTATGTTATACGTCTTAAAGTTTTACTTCATACTCTACATTATTTTATAAGGTACAAAACGCAAGAACAAACTGTGGGTTATTTTCAATTTTAAATATATTTATCAAATCCATACATTTAAGCGATTGCTTTGCTTTTTTTAACTGCGCCAGCAGTAATAGTAGTAGCACTATTTAGAGAGAGAATTATAAAAAGAGCACAAAGTCCGAAGTCCGTCTGTATAGTATAAGGGTAGATTTTGGGAATAAAATTAGCGAGAGGGAGAGAAAGAAAAGAGAGTTCGACAGGAGTGGTCGCACGAAGATGTGATAGAAGACTTTAAATTTTGTGCAATAATATTGAATAATAATAAAAAAGAAAAAAAAAATTTTATTTAGAACTACATTAAAACGAAATACAAGTCGCTAGAAATAAAATAATAGACATACGTTAAAGGAAACTTATTTGTATACGACTATAAAAACGTAGTGAGATCATCATTCAATAAATTTCCAAAAAAAAAAACTTTAAAACTATTAAGGACAAATAAAAAATAACTTTGTAAAGATAGTGTTTATATGGTTGGATTGAGATTCACATACATACTACTATACATACTACATACTATATACATAATTTACGAATTTATAAAATTTACAAATTCAATGAGTCACCCCCCCATAGGTTGTTGACACAATGAGTGTATATACACATATGAGTATATCATATTTATAATATTAGGTGGTTGCGTTAATTTTGATAGTTTGTCGACTTGAAAAAGGTATTTACTGAGGAAAATTGGTGCAATATACAATATTTTAATCAAAATATTTTTCATGATTTTCTACAAATTTTTCCCCTCTTTCTGCCAACATATTGGCAACACATTTTCGCACTTCTAACTTTGTGGAACCGCGTGTCAATTATGTCATGCTGCAATGATCTAAAAAATTGGTCAGAAGACGCTATGTATGGTGAGTATGCTGGGTGTGACAGAACTTCCCATTCGAACTGCAAGAGAGTATCCTTGACAACTCTTACAACGCGTGGCCGAGCGTTGTCATGCAAGAGGATGACTTTACGTCTGTTAACCGTTATCACTGGTCTGTTTTGCAACAATACATCATTCAATTTGTTTAATTGACGTCGGTAGACATCTTTACTAATAGTTTCATTCGTTTTTACTAGCTCGTAAAACACTACACCTTGCTGATCCCACCCTGTTCAAAGCAAAATTTTGTGGTCATGAATATTCCGCTTGTCATAATACCGCTCTTTTTATGTATTGAAACAGTTCGAAATTACATCTTCATTCATTTCGTATGGTAGCCATTTTCCTTCCTTTGGAATTTTCCTATCGCATGTAAACGTCTAGAAACTGTTGATTTATTGGCTGCTATGCTGTCCGAAATTTTCTTGAGAGTTTGAGCTAGGTTTTTGTCTAATAAGACTTACAATTCATTGTCTCCGAACTTTTTTGGTTCTCCTCGCCATTCTTTGTCATTGATATCAAAATCACTACTTTTAAATCGTTGAAAGTAAAATCGACAATTGAGATACGATGGAGCAACAAAATCATACAATTTAATCGTTGCATACATTGGTATTGCCCATTTCTGTATAATTTTTACCTGTAGAAGTCACCTATCAAAATTAACCACCACCTAATATATACGTTCGTAAATTTTTTATAAAATTTGGATTTATTTCTAATATCTTCTTCTACTATTCTCTTCTTATTTTATTTGTTTGTATAAGTACAAAACAAGGTAATTTGTCAATTCCCACTTAGGCCCGTAAAAACTTGAACAATTTCTAGTATCCACGGCTTCATTGTATTTGTTTGCATTGTTTTCCGTATCTTTATTATTATTGTTATTATAAATTTAGCTAGAGAATAAATTCTAAAACTAAAGTCTTAAAGCACTAGCATCTAAAGATTTTCATATCCTGTAAACAAAGCTTCATTGTATCAACAGCCTTAAGCATACATTTAAGTAAAATGCCAATTTATACAAAAATTACTTTTTGTAATTTTTACAATGTGTGATTTTGCTGGACAAAGAAGATGCATTAAAATTTTTACCCCAATTACTACGGGCAATGAGATTTGGATCTGCGCATAAGAACCGGAAATAATCGATCAACCGAGCGGATATCATGCAAAATTGAGCCAATATCGAATCAAAACCGAAAATCCCCCACGCCATTGTCGCTCAAAAAGCAATGTGATGTTAACAGTTTTCTTCAATCATCGTTATTTTATGCACCTTCCGTCAATTGCACCAACCAATTGTAACTAAGGAATATTATGTAAGGTTATAAATGAGTCCACGTTATTGTTCGGAATAATCGATCAACCGAGCGGATATCATGCAAAATTGAGCCAATATCGAATCAAAACCGAAAATCCCCCACGCCATTGTCGCTCAAAAAGCAATGTGATGTTAACAGTTTTCTTCAATCATCGTTATTTTATGCACCTTCCGCCAATTGCACCAACCAATTGTAACTAAGCAATATTATGTAAGGTTATAAATGAGTCCACGTTATTGTTCGGACATAGTAGTAGTCTAACCAAGTAAGAACACTGTAGTTGGACAAGGCCTATCATTACCTACTTCGTTTAATTAATAAAACTCATACATTATTAAGTAAATTAAAAATTTTTACGAAAATCCTCATTTTGGTGAATACTGAAACGACAACATTGTCTAAATATAGCAATTTTATTTTATAATGCTTAACTGTCAAAGATATTATTATTTTCCAGTTGCTTCCGTCATCACAAACCGCAAAATAGGCTTTGTCCTCATAGAAGGATTTGCTTTCATGAGAAATCCTATATTTAGTGAGGGAGTAAAAAAAATATCTATGTGATCCAAATTTCGTATGTATGAGTAGTTAATGACAAATTTTCATTATAAAATATCAGCAATTAGATCATTTTGGCATATAAAGCCTTTTTATTGAACAGAACTTTTATGTGGGCTAAAATCCAAAAAGTAGACATACGTGATGCAAATTGGATAAGGCTAATGTTTATGTCAAATTATTATTACTAATAAATTTTCATAAAGTATTGAAAATTAGGTCTTTTTATCATATAAAGATTTAGTTTGCTTAGGAACGGTTATAAGGAGTCTAAAAAATTACCCCATCCGTTCGAAAGTTTTCACATTAATTTAGAATATTCTTATTAAGTGATGCTTGGCGCGAAATTTTAAAAATTATAATATTTTTTCTTATAGTGCGGTGAGTACTCGAAAAAATGGACTGATCCGAACCATTTCAATAGCGTTCGTTTTTTCGCTAAAACACGTTAGTGTACATCAGATGTCATCGAAACGTCTTCAAAAATGCGACTTATAGGTTGAACAAAAACAAAAAAAACATGGACAGACGTCAAGCGGCCAGACAAACTTACAGTCATTTCTGAATCGATCAGTATAATAAAGGATCGATTTACCTCGAGTCCTTCTGAGTGTAGGCACAAAGTTAATATAACTAGTACTACAAGTGATATAGGGTGCAAAAAGAAAAATCACTAAATCTGCGCGTATCTAGTTAGAGAAGTAAATAGAATATTTAAGAAATTTGCATTTGAATGGGACAGTTCAATAACGCTTAAATTAACTGTTTTTCGTACTTTTTAAAATATTATTTTTTGGATACTACAAAAATTCGAAAGAAGAAATATCTTGAAAACATCGCTGATTTTCGAAACTGATCAAGTTTCTTGCTTGCTGTAAGAATTATGGGGTATCCCGTTCAGTGTAACCTTTCTCTTATTAATCGATTAAACAATGTACGCGCCAATTTTCAACATCTTTGTTATCATGGCGGTCCTACAGGTAATGCATCATAGGCACAACTGATCGAATATAAACCTTCTCCGATTATATGGGGTTATTTCCAGCAATAAAGATTTTTAAATAGATTAATGGCGAAATGACTCCTTCCGAAATGTTCGCGACTAAATGTTCATTTATTAGGTGTTGTTGTTGTGCACTTGCTTTGAGTGCGTGCGTTGTACACAACGAGATCATATTAATGATGTCTCCTCAATTAGGCCGCACTGCGCACAAACGCTTTTGCGCAAAGCACACAAAGAAAACACAGAGACACCGACTTTTGGATGAAGATTGCAGAAATGTTTAAGGAATTTAAAAAACAATGTCGTCTGAATTATAAGTTTGTTTAAAGCATTTAAAAATATTTATTGGACGTGAAAGGAATATTTGTATTTTATAATTGAGTTTGCGTTAAGGTTTTGCAACAAAATGTTTATGAGAAAACTTTGGGCATATTATCACCACTTTGTGTTTGTTTGGTCTTTTTCCGGTAAAATCAATTTCCCATCATTTTTGTTTTATTCTTATTTGTAAGAAAATTTTCAAGTTTTTGCTAATGTACAACATGTTGAAATGCGCTATTTTTTTCGTTTTAGACTTTCTTTTTATATTTTAAAATTAAGTAATTTCGAGATTATCTACATCGAATTTTCGCCAAATTTTTCTTTTCCTTTCTTTTTCTATTGGCCACCGAATAATGCTAGGAAAACTTATAATATGCAAACACAATATCTACGTCTTTGATGTTTTTTTCCGGCAGATGGAAAAAAAATGAAATCTTTCAGTCAAGATATTCATAACATGAAAGGGAAATTGATACATTTTCTTTTAAAATTTTCTTTTAATGCCCACGAAAAGTAAAATAGTAACCGATCTTTCCACAGTCTTGTCAATCTATTCTTTTTCTTTGTTCCCTTCCCTTACTCTTTTATATTATTTGCAATTGTAGTAATTAATAAGAAAATTTATTGGTTTCCCCCGATGATCAAAGTTTCTGAATTCTTTTATGAAAGGCTCACAATTAAGTTCCAAAAATATACATCAATCCCATAACGTTGTGTTTTTCTTCTCTGTGCTAATCGCACAGATGCATCGATTAAAGAACTTTTAAATCCGTAATAGCTACATTAACAAATTGTTTGTTTAACCGCCATATTTTCTTTCTTTCTCTCATTAAAGTCCCCCATTTCCCGTCCCAAAATTTTGACGTTCGCGTGCGAATTTACAATCCCTTTTGCAGTGCATGGTTGCATTCTTGTTTTACCGACAAAGAAATGAAAAGGGATTGTGAAAACAGCTCATATTACAACACATTTTGCAGAAAGAGATATAAATCGGTATCTCGAACCTAAACGTACAAAAAGTACAAAAAACCTAATACAGGCATTTAAATATCTTTAAATATAATTTCTCAGATATCTATAACAATTGGCCATATTAAAAACAAAAAAAAAATTCAAAATTTGATCTCATCAAGCTCATATGTAGCCTTCTTGTAATCTGTGAGTCGTCGAGATTTTTGGACTTTGGTGAAATAAAACTTCCAAATCTTTGTAATAGTAAATATAACATATCAGTAATAGATAAAATGCCCCTCATACTCAGTAGCAAATAAATTACTGCTTGAGAATGACATTCAAAGTCATTTTTTGAATTGATCTAAGTTTATCTGCCTGACTGTCTTGGTGATCCCAGTTTATCTGTTAGATGCTTCCATGTCTTTTGATAATTTGGTTAGCTTCAAAAAGTCGTTTATTCAGAACAATTAGCACAATATATGTTAGACAAAACATTTTCCATCATTTCCAACAACTTTTTCTCGTCTTTCTGGCAACATGGCGATACCGTGTCGAACGAACACACTGGTTTGGAAGCTATTCAATTATCGACTTATTTTTCGCACTACAAAGGGCCCACTTCAGTGGCTACGTGGATAGCTCTCGTGACTTTTCCTTGACTCCAAGACTTTTTGCGCTTGACATTATCTTAGTAGATTCACTTTTCATCGTTAGTCGCAATACGCTAAAAAAACCTTTTTTTTTTGCCTGGCAAGCAATGAAACCACAATGCTCAAACGGTTCGAAGTGCCATTTTCAGCCAATTCGTATGGTAGGAGCGAAAACTCCTTCTGTATATTTTCCATCGCATATGAACAGTGGATTCATCAACTGCTAAACTGTTCAAAAGTTCTTTGAGAGTTTGACCAGGTTTTCGTCCAATAAGTCTTGAAATTCATTGCCTCCGAACTTTTTTGGTCTTCCTGGTTGTTCTTTGTCATCGTCATCAAAATAACCACTTTTACACCGTTGAAACCAAAATCATTAATTGGAATATGATGCAGGAGCATCACTATAAACTGCTTCGGCGGCAGATTTTTTCAAATCAATCAACAAAAGTAACAAATGCCGAAATGTCGGTGCAATTTTGATCTTTAGATGATTAACGTCTGCGTACACTGAATAACTCAATAAATCTAAATGGAAAAGTGTTATTTTATGTAGAGAAAGATCCAAATCGTCGAATATAGCCATTGTGTACATTAATACTTCGCAAGACTTTATCATTTTCATCAACCCATATTGTTGACCAAAATACATGCAAGCAATAATTACATATGTGTCCAAGCTGCAAATTGCAATTTATAAAATATTTTGATTAAATTTAGTACACTGACTAGTTGGGACTCAAGGACGAACATCATTGAAAATGGCTTAGATCCCGATACTTGGCGACTGAACGTCTTAAGTAATGAGGAGTAACGCTTGCAAAGCAAAGAAAAACATTTCTTTTCAGAGAAAGTTTAAAGATCTTTGAGATAACAGTATAAGTGATGGAAATCAATTAGACTCAGACGCGCAAATATATATAACTGACCTTTTCAACTGCTGATACCAATTTAATTGTCCATACCAACTCAAAGATTTGATTTCGGCTCCCAACTTGATCGTTTCAGAAAATGACGTAATACTAAGTTTGAGGTTTTTAAAGAACAGTTCTGCGCCATGGCCTGATGACATTCCATGATGTATATTCAAACCGTTCGGACTTGGTATGTGGTGTTAGCTAAAGCGTTTTTAATCAGTCTTTGGAATCAAGCATTTCACGTTTGTGCTAGAAGAACAGCTTCCTTATTCGACTTCACAAATGTGGAAAAAGACATCTCGTCGAGAACTGTAGAGGCATTGCCAAGTTGAATCTCTTACCTAAATTGTTTAAGCGAATTGTTAGTCAGCATTTAGCTTTTGCTCTCAAATCTTATATTTCTTCATACCAGCATGGCTTTCGAAAAGGAAGATTTACGATCACCAATCTGTTAGAGTTTACTTGTCATGTTTTCAAGGCCTTTTCTAGTGGTTCTCGCCGCATATACTAATTTTAGTAAAGCGTTTGCCTTAGTTAACTTCAACTTAATGATCGTCCAGGTCCAGGCCTTGGACTTCGCTTTGTATTTGTTGATATGGATAAGCTCTTATCTTCATAACAGATCAATGAATTTCCCATCCCTCAAGTCAGCCCCTTAGACCCCTTTTGTTTAAATTATATATTAGTTATCTCCTTATATAGTTATAGTTAGTTATCTCATGATAAGTTCAACCATATCTTATTCTACGCTGACGACGTTAAGCCGTGCTCTTTCTTTAGCTGGGAATAGCGACTGTATCTGCTTCAATCGGTCTTAGATAACTTGGCTAAATAATGCTCACTAAATTTTATAAAATTAAATTTAAGAAAATGTAAGAAGCTTTCATTCTCGAAGAAGACGCAATTTATTACTGATTATTTCAGCGATTCACAAAAATTGGAAAACGTAGACACCTTCATGGATTTAGCAGTTTTATCCGACCATTTAATTTTCACATTGAGCTCTCTTTAAGTAAAGCTATATCCGCGCTTGGTTTCATTAAAAAATGGCTCTAAGAGCTTAAGGATCCTTGCATTACGAAAAGGCTACACATGAACTTCCTGGGACCAATACTTGAGTAGGCATCTGTTGTGAAGTCTTCTTCCTAAAGGCGCTATATAGATTCACTGGAATCCGTTCAAAAGCAATTCCTACTCTTTGTTCTTAGGAGTTTGGGCCGCAATCCGCTTATGTCTTTGCCTCCTTATGATTGCTTTTGGTTGCCTATCGTCACTTGAGAAACCTCGATTTATGCTCGCTGTTGCCTTCTTGATTAAGTTAATAAATGTTAATATCGATTTGCCGTTTTTGCTCAGTGATATAAACTTCAGTCTCCCGAACCAGTTCGCTAGGAACTTCATTTCGTATCTATCTAGATATAATTAGGAATTTTTCAATCCCTTTGGAGTCCTTTGCAAAAATCTAAAAGATATCTATAATTTAATCTCAATATCGGACTCTCTAAATTCTATCAAATCAATTTTCCCAAATATGCGCGCTTTGTGTGCGTCCCATCTAGATAAGCTTCTATCTTGATATCTTTTTGGGATTCGAAAATTTAACTAAATTTTGTCATTCTTACCGGTTCTCAAGCTTTTATATATTTGTAATGGCTTGGAGGTTGACTCACAGCTCGGATTTACGCCGACTAGAGGTATTCTTCTGTGCTAGATTTGTATATGCTTTTTATACCCACCACAGTAAGATAAGGATATACTCATTTTGTTTTTTTTCCATAATGTATCAGCGTGAAATTCTGAATTGATTTAACCATGTCTGTCCGCCTGCGTGCCTATGTGGTGTTTGTTGTTGGCACTCTCCTGGTCGCAAATATGAAGATGTTGACTTCCAATTTGGTATAAACATTGGAAGTTCTTGCACGCATTTTGGTATTGAAGATGGGTCAGAGCAGAAGCCCACAGTGAAGCGTAAACTGAACGCAACTCCGCTTTTCTTAAAAAAATTGGTGAGTTTTTGCTCGTTATTACGAAATTATAAAAGTTAGAAGTCTGAAATTTTTCGCATTTACTTACAGTTACGAAACACTCTACTCCTTACGTGCAAAAATGGAAAATATCGGCCATGCCTGCAAAAACTTACAAGTGATTAAATTTTATTTTTTCCACTATTTTGAGGGTGTATGCTTGTTCATCATAAGGTAAACGAGACAGAACGGAAGAAAAATAAAGTGAATATACCCCAATCTTTCAGTGGTGGGTATAACAAGGAACTAGAAAATAGTGAAAAGCACAGCAAGGATACATTATTCACGAAGCAAGCAGTTCTTGAGAGGCATCACAGAGAATAAAATCCAAAACAAGCAAAATTTGCAAAAAAAAGGAAAGGAAAGGCGATAGCGCCAAGTGCTGAGCGTAAAAACAAGGTGATATCAACACTCAAAAAAAATTCCATAACTATAAATTACAAGTAAAATTCGATAAAATTTTACAATTGCTTTGGCCTTGTTAACATTTAAAAATCATAAAATGCGAAAGAATTTACAAAATTTATTAACACAAGAAAAAAATACGACTGCAGCACAGACTCAGAATTGTCAAACTTAATTGGCGATGTATTCTACTTTGGTATCAGGCACGAGTTATTGAAGTAAATGAAAACAATTGTAGCTTTTTCGACACATAATCATATGCAGATTTAACGCTTATGGAGTCTGTATTGTATTGTTCTGAATGTTACGAACGAAACGAAATTATCGATGATAATCGCCAAGTAAGCCTGAAAATATGTAAATAAAAATATCAAATAGATAAAAATGATAAAGCTTGAAATTACTAGTTTTATTCGAACAAGCACTGATAGGGTCTAACAATTTACACAAAAAACAGAGGATACACATTTTGGTGAACAGAAGCATCGCTTAATTCAAACACAACTACGAAAGTGTTTGAGCAAATTTGCAAAATACGGATATCCTGCAATTTGAACTACTTTCAAACGACTAGGCACTGGTTATGTATATTTTAGTTGACCGGGTTTCTTTTTTTGGGCGGCGTACCTTAAAAGGCATTTGATTTACAGCTATGTGTACCTTTCGTTCCATAATGGGAGAATTGGGGGCAAATATGACGTTTGTTTGTTTACAGTGATACAATCAATAAGAAAGTCACGTAAACATAAATAGAAACAAAATGACGTCAAATTTGTAATAAAATTAAATGAACTGATACAATTTCATGTGATTCATATAACTTCATATTTTCATTTCTTAGGAAACCTTTGAATTACGAACTTGAACTTTAGATGTTAATATAATTCATATAATATATTGAAATATTAACATTGAATTTACTTATAAAAAATATATAATGTTTTAAAATGAATTGCAAATCAAGTAAAAAAAAACTTCTTCATTTTCACATAACGTCTTAAAGCAGATTTATTCTTTACATTTTTTATTTCACTATAATTCGACTTGAAAGTGCAAAAGATATACCGGTTCTTATTTCCTCACTTATTCGCCTCAACTTGGAGATCTCTAGCAAAACGTCTAGACGGTTGTCAACGTCATATGCGCACGCCAATGTTGTAAAGGGATGCACAAACATGCGCAAATTTTGCCATCTTCCTTCGATCGTATCTGCTTCTCCATTCTTCTATTAAAATATGTCATCGACCTCGAAAAATATAGAAGCTTAATTTATATATTTGAAAAATGGATTTAATACTAACCGTTACATACATCAGTGCATCTCTCAACAATATTCTCCGCCTTGCAATGTATATCATTGTCTTTCCGTTTGATGGGATCGACTGGAGTTCTGTATGGCGCCATTAAATTTTTGTTATTGCTTACCAAGGAGTTAACCATTAGTTTGATTTTTAGCCCCATGGTCTTCGAGATAAGTTCTTTCATTGAAATGCCTCCATACATGCGAATCGTGGCTTCATTAGGGAAATTCGACGTTTACTGCAATAATGTTCATAGTTTCTTGGACAACAACGTGTCACAAGAAGTTACTTATCACCAGATATACCAAATTTTCTATAGAACCGCACTTTTGTGTTGGCATTAATACCACACCAAATCCATTCAGAAAGTTTTTTTGCCATATCTCTTATCATACGTGATATAACAACAGAAAAAATGTTCTGTTTAACGCTTAACCAAAAATCGCTACCCGCTAGCCATTGATAACCTCTAGGCAACGTCTCCAAAGTAAGGACTAAACGGTTAACTGAAAGTATATAGGTTTTCCAGCAGTCGCACTGGTTTTTCTTAAAATGTATTCAAAAATCTCTTTTGATACGCGAAGCTTTCGCAAAAATCTACATATAATAATATGTATGTTTTAATTTACGTTGTTCACAAATCTATGAGACCATTTACATTTCCGGGTAACGTAAGAGCTTTTAAAGCATTCCGCTGAGTTCTTCTACGTCTTACAAGATTTCTTTTCTACCCATGATATTGCTCTACTGCCATATGACATAGTATGACGAAAGAAACCATTCCGTCTGTGTATATATTTCTCAATATTACTTGATTATTTAATAACATTTCGCTTACCTTTTTCTTGTTTTGTTTAGACGATAAGACCAATATACCGAGTAGAATTATGAGTTTTTATTATTTTTTGCATGACACACAATTGGTTACAAGCTTTAGCGAATTAAGAACATTAATTAAACAACTGGAGTAAAAAGCAAAAAAAAAAGGAATTAATTTACTTACGTTTCATAAATTTAAAATTTTTTGGTTTGAATCAGTTGTTTGTAAGCAACCAATTTTGTTTGGAATTTATTTTATTTTCAACACTAACGCAAAGCCCGAGCGATTAGGTTTATGCCTGTTTTGATAATTTTGATAAAGCTTTTCTCGCATCTCTTGAGCATAGATTCGGCAAAAAAATCGAAACTTGGAAGTGAAACCTAGTTAACGCCATACATAATTATTGCTTATACATATGTAAATGCATAGACGATAATGACATTATACGAAAATCTATTATCTGAAAAGAAGAAAGCAAATAATAAAAAGATGAGGTGCCATCTTTACTCATAAAGCGCAAATTCAACTACGGTCGATTCATTAACATAAATATGTGTAAACTGATAATATACGTCTGAAAAGATGATTAAGAGATTTAAGATAGAAAACTTAAGATTATTACCATATGATGGATAGAATGATTTGGACAGGAAAGCATCTGAATCGAAGTGTCGTTTTAAGTGATGTGAATGAAGTACATACTAATTCGATCTATTGTTAAGAAATGCATTGAACGTATAAAAATAAACATTATTCCGTAAAGGACTGTTATAATGAAAAAAGACATTTATTTGTTTATTTGTACATCTCGTGTAAACGTGTGTAGGTGGAATTGAATTATAAGCAATTTTTGTTATAATTAAAGACATTAATGGTGGACCATTAACTATTTTTATTTCGCTAACCGCAATAGTGCGAAAAATAATTTTTGGTGACAAATCAATATTCAGTGAAAAGATTGGCTTCTGTTGTCTCTTCTCAAACGGGTTTGCTTCCAAAACGCTAACGCTCGGAAGGAAAAGTGTATTATGCTTGCATTATTAAATATTCAGTTATGTAACATTTTATGACACGTTGACAAAGTACATTACCTTCGTTACACACAAAAAATTATTGGTGTAATAGAATTGCATAAGTTTATAGAACGTGCCATTAACTCGAAGTAGAGGATGCTTATATACTTGTGTGTAGTTTAATGGAATTTTATGCGTTTGCAGAGTCCTATTACGCTAAAAAAAGAGTTCATATATATCAGAAGCGTACGTAGTTAGTAAGTAGTGAAATTATGTTAAATAATATTATATATATATATGTATATATATATTTGTTTGTATGCATTTTGTCCACGTTAAAAAGATTCTAAACTGCTCAAAACAGCTTATTAATCTATTCGATGTTATTAGTTTTCGCAAGTCGGTATGGATGTGCTCATATTGAAGACTTTTTTGGTCCCCACTTCCGCTGGAAACCGTGCTTTCAAATTTAAACGATGGATACCAAGAAACGATATGAATACATAACCTGAACGTCCATGTTAATTTTAATATCTTTTTAATTAACATGCATTTTTAGGGAAAGATAATGTGTAAATTGTACCCATTGTAATTAAACCCATTGTAATGTATTAACGCTTATTAATTCTGAGATTCACCAAGGAACAAAAAGATGCTCTAATTTTGTCGTTTCTTTCACCACAGGAAGTAATTAGGACTCACGTGATACGGTTCTTGTTTCATTTACGCGTGCCCCCCTGTTCTGTGTTATTGGAACTCCAAAAATTAAACTATAGCAGAAAATTTTAGATTGTCATGCTTTATTTTATGGAATGTGAGTAATTTGAACACATTTAATAAATGGATTTGTCGAAACCACTTAGTAAACCACGAAGCAATTACTGGGCTATTTGAAGATAGATTTCAATTCGACTTGAAAGTTTTTGTTTACATAAAAGGCTCACTCTATTATAAGAAAGTTCTGCAAGTTTTTTATGATTTTGCTAAAAACTTTGTAAATGATTAAGTGTCCAATTTTCCAGAATCTTGTGAGTATATGCCAAATGGTTTGTTATTTCAAAATATCTCCGTGAGTTTGAAGTAAAAAGTTTGTTTGCATTTGTGGAGCATATATAACGACTTTGTAATCCGCCAATTTTATCGCCGTATTTTAAAGAATTGTTTAGTTCCATTTTAAGAATGGCGTTCGGTACGGTCAAGCCTGCATTTTCTTTCGTTTAATTTTTAGAGTTTTGTACTACGCTTTATTACGCTTAGAGCTATTGAAGCTTCGGAGTCTTCCGACAAAAAGAGTATTCTAAACTCAATCAGTGAATCCTTTCTCAAATGATAAAGTGAAACTTCGTTTTGAAACGCCTAGTCTAGACCTTTGACAATTCCGCGTCTGTTACTTTGTTTGTAGATATTTTATCAGAAATTAATCAGAGCAAATTATCCCCAAATTTACTTCAATTCTATTTCAAACTCCTACCTAACTTCCGTTAGTGGACTCATTAACGTGAGTAGGTTTAAAACGGTGGATGGATAAATTGGGTCTGGTAGACTCAGGATTTTTTTTCTTCTTTATTGCTTGAACATTCAGTTCGGGGTCGTCCTTTATACAAATAGACTTGAAGGCTATCAAGAAGTGTTGTAGGTAGAGTAGGGTGGAAAGAGGCAGCAACGTTTACGTAAGCTCGACTTGAAACTGGGAACATCTGAAACAGCAGCAAAAACCAATGCGTGTAGATAATTTCGAAAGCATATGTCTCTAAATGTTTAACATGTGTTTTTGTCATGAAGGAGCTTTTCTTCGCTGGCCTAGCTAGATGCAACCACTGCGAAATTCTCTTGAATGACGTCTTCGCAGGGATTCCGTGGTTCCAAAAAGAAAAGATGAAAGAAAGTAGCCACCCTCGCACAACTATAAGGTTAAGATAGTTGCGTTATGCGGAACTACTTTTTATTATTCGCATTGATGTACTATTTTTAGTGGACAGTCTACCTTACCTGTTCCGTTCAAAAGTGGGAAATAGAACTCGTATATATAAAGTCTGGGCGTTGACTGACTTCCCACAGAGCCCGAAAACCCATAGCATTGTGGCTGAAAGCTTTTAAACGGAAAGTAACCACCACACTTCTTGCGCTATCAGAAAAATAAGCAGAGATTTCGGCCAGACTTTACGAATCATGCGGCCCAATTCAGTTAAGTCCAGGTACCGTCTCGTCTACGCGCAGACCTCTCCTTACCTTAGGACCACTATTGAAAAGAAATGCCTCTAAGTCCAGAGCAATCCCATTTAACAAAAGCATTAAAGCGTTCGATAAAATGGTAGTGCAAATGGTACTAAAAGCGGGCGTGCTACTTAGATCCTTCTGGCAAGACAAAATCCTCATCAGCCTAACGACAGATACAACCATTTGATAACCCATAGATACATCACGCATCCCACAGTCAATAAATAAGCCAGCACTAATCGCACGAACAGCACATCCCGCCAAGCCTCAGTTACATCGTGCGATACAATGGATTTGTCTCAGCACATGCAACTTTAGCGTCCTTTCTTAACGAAAAAAATTGAGCGAATTAATGTGACATTGACAGGATGACAGAAGGGCAAGAACATACCTGACAAGTTTTGGAATTATCGTTGAATACGCAACTTAGCGAAGTTCCTTCTGTGTTTGATGATACATCCATAGATCGGAGAATGAAGTTCGTTTACAAAATTTTTGTCATCAGATCAACTCGTCCTTTTTTTTTATTTGTTTAAACGTATGGATTTGAATTTTAAGTAGATAATGGATATAAGGGTGTTATATACAAATATAACTAGTATAGACCCAAACAAAATTTTTGTACAGAACTCTGTTAAGCCGTTAACAGAATTATGTTAAACGAAGTCTCGGAGGGAGTCCAAATATGGTTAAAATAGAACTCTTCGATAATTTTTTTACAAAGTATACTAGACAAAATATGTCTTTATGTAAATTAATTAATAGGTGAAAAAAAAAACATTTACACTATGTCGTAAATGAGATTGATAAACCGAAAGTTTGCTTAGCTACTGTAGACAAACCATGCTCTGTGACAAAATTAAACTAGCACAGCGTGAATCGTCTATTAATAATAGCCTTTCCAATGATGTGATTGCTCGAAGAATTTTTTTATGGGACTTTGAAACTGTTTAACATAATATTTTTGTAGGAGTACTATAGTATCACCTATAAAATTCGCATTCAAATTTTTATACATTTACCTGCAATAGTTTATGAGTAATGAACAAAAAACAATTTTTAATTCTTTTTAAAAATAGTGTTATTCTCATGCCTGTTATACGTGGTGCTGTGGGCGCACCTTCCAACTGATTTGGCCCATTTTCAGTACCAGCCTCCGCGTACGAACTTCCAATATTTTTGCCAAATTTGGAGTCGATAGCTTCATTTTTGCGGCCAGGAGAATGTGTGCAACCGACGTTACACAGACGGACAGACGCACAGGCTTAAATTGATTTAGAATTTGATACTGATCAATAATACATATAATTTGTGGAGTCTCTGATGTTTCCTTTTGGACGTTCCAAACATTTTGACAAAATTAATATACCCCTCATCCTTCGATGATGTGCATAAAAATATCATGATAGTAGAATAATAATGTTATGCAAGTAAAATAAAATTATCATGAAAATAATTTCTGAGAAATTTTTATCTTATGAAAATTTGTTTTCGTAACATAAGCTGAATGTTTATTTCTAATCACTCATCGCATTGGGTTGGGTGGATTTGTGCGTAAACGAATGTAAACAAGAGAATTTATTATATATTATATATATATGTTCTTGGGAATATTGAATGGTTTTATTTTCTTCCTCTATGTATGTTGATCTAATATTTTTTTTCAGGAATTGAGAGAGAGAGAGAGCGGGCAAAACAGAGAATGCGTAAATAACGAACTTTTGGAAAAGCACCGGTGAGAAGCGGATACCAATGTTTCTAAAATAGAAAGATCAAATATGAATTTTTATTTATAATGTTTATCAAGTGTGAAATAGTCATGGTATATAAACTAGATATGCGTGCGCATTGTTGTGAAAAACACTTTCTAGTAATTTATGTACAAGAATGTATTTTAAGCACTGTCGATGAAAATTGTGACCATAAAACCAAGCGGATGTAATAACAAAACACAGCCGACATTATAACAACTATCTCTGACAAATATTAATAACAGGTCAGGAGACGACGGTCGGAGGGAGTGGCGGTCAGGTTGACAAAAATGAAAGAGACGAACAATTGCCACTTCCGTTAACTTTATTTTGACTTAAATGGCTCCCAGACTTCGTTTAACATAATTCTGTTCACGGCTTACCAGAGCTCTGTAAAAAATGTATGGTTTGGGTCTTTGCTAGCTTACTTAACACCTTTGATGGATATCAGACCACAGCTGACCATGGGTTTTCCGTAAAGTCAAAAGACAGAATTGATTAACCAGAAGAATGTCGGGCAGGAATAAGTACCTCCTTAACGTTGCTAATTGCTAGGGATTCAAATTAGCTATTAGTCGAAGTGTATTTAGATGAATGAATATAATTATAAAAAACTTAAAGAATGAGTTAAGGGTTTCAATAGTAACTTTATGACTCATTGGCCCGAATTTACACGAAGTTCTACATACACTTAACCTAAATCGAAGATGCCATATGACCAAAATATTGAAGTTCTAAATTGAATGTGAATAATTCCAACTTATCGCAGCTTTTTACTAATTACCCACATTCACTTTGTCTTTGTTAATTTGATATTATTGTTCAGATCAGTGGTGACAGTTGACTAAATGAACGTGCTGCGAGTGAGTTGTGGTTTTTGTTGTTTGCAGCCGAATCCTAATACGATGCAAATTTTCTGTCAACATTTTATTTAATTTTTAATAACTGTAGAGAAGCAGTTGGTTATAATAAAAATCTGACAATAAACCAGTGAAAACATTAGTGTACAGCAAAACCGACTTTAAATACTATACACCATTTTCCTTAATAAGATTCTTCATTCATTTTCCTTATATTCTTCATTCAAATCATTTTTCATTTATTCATGCAGTTCATCCTCATAATGTTTTTTTAAAAAATTTGTGTTTCTAGTTTTATTTGTTATGGAGAAGACCGAAGCGTAATTACGTTTTTCGGGTAAATAAGTCCCAAGTGGTAAACACAATAAGAAGCCGTGCTACCATATTTTGTGATAAAGAAAAATTAGGACATCGGTGTAAATATGTGAGTAATCGAGATAAGAGCTGCGACTATCAAGACAGTGTTGGCGGGTTGAAATGTCAAATGCGATAGAATTTACTTTGGCTTGATTATAGTGAGCACTTACTCGGTGAGGCGTAATATCCCATTCATGGGCACATACCCGCTGGACTGCCGCCAGCTCCTCTCTATTTCCTCTCTTCTTTGTCAGCGTCACAATGTTACAAGAACAGCGGACATCCACCCATAGTAAAAAATGAAATATATAATAAAATATGGAATGAAGAAAAATGAGTATAAAGAAAGCATGGAGGTGAACTTTACTGACGCAGTAAAACAAAGCAACACAACTGCTTAAATGTTTTGATTCGACAAATATTTTCTAAATTGAAAACTAATCGCTCTAAATGCTGATTTTTTATTCCTTATGAAACAATATGGAGTATAAAGAAACATTGTAAATCGTACGTTATTAAAAAAGACTTAGAAATAAGTAAACATAAATTAGATAAATAATTTCTAAATTTAAAAGAAACTGTCCCTATTTTGTCTCCTGCGTTTTTTTCTTTTTATATTATTTTCTGGATATACGTGGAAAACCATATGATTTGCCAATTTATACAACGTCTCGTAAAAAGTCGGCAAAGTAGAAGGTCTATCCCGAAAATAGGAATAAACCATAATTGTGTTCAACCGCCTAGAGCGCTGACACAGTGAAACCTCGCTTATGTTTTTAAGGTTGGGGAACACATCTAAATCATAAATTTTTTATAGAATGGGCGATGAATTTAGTGTATAAAAGTTTATATTATTGTTTTGCTTTGTGCGAAGAAATTTTGCAATTTCTTTTTCTTAACTTAATGCTTCATAGTTTTATACGAGTTTAAAGAATAATTTAATTATAAAGTGTAAAGGTGGTGTAAATTAGGTGAATTATATTCATCGTTTTGGTGTTTGCGATCAGTGCTTGGTGCTCTCCGCAATAAGTTTCTCTCTTGTTTTTTTTTGCGGGTTTACAGTTTTTTCTCTTGACTTCCTCTTTATTTTCTCTGTGTATAGTGGTGCGAAACTTACGTCTAATTTGAGAGATAAATTTTGTGTGTAAGACAAAATTTTTGTTTTTTTTTTCACAATCTCTCTACTTTTTTTCTTCAATCACACGTCTGTTACTTTTTGGCATGGAGTCTTTTAGTCCTGAAATTGATTCATTATCTGTTGGCTTTGCGAACGCTTTTGCCATGCGAAGTGCGCAAGTATCAGTGGTCGTGCTGCAAATGCAGTCCTTGATCCTTCAAAGGGCTTACGTTGATCATGTCCCGACTGTAGAAAGCGAGATATTGACTTTTATAAGCTGTTCACGGAAACAAAGATTGGGTTCTCTGATTTAAGCAAAAATCTCATTACTTTGTGTGGGAAGTTTGCAAAAAACAACTCAATATTTAATGAATGTCGCTATCTTCTTCCCCAGCCTGTACAAGACCAACTCGTAGTGTACCGTGTGGTACTTCATCTCCGCCTTCGCCTAAATTTGAATTGTCGATTCCGGTAAGTGTTCCATTTTTGCCTGCAAAGAATGTTAGAGTTTCCGTTATTGTTGAGTCGGCCTCTAATAAAAAACTCTCAAATAAGTTGGGAGGCCCCCTTCGTTCTACCTATGCTGAAGTGGGAGGTGTATTTCCTCTCAGTGATACCATTCAGGCTACTCTGCCTACATCTCCAAAGAATGCTAATAAAATAAAAAATCCGTCCCTTCCCCTAGTGTATCCGCTGGTCACCATGCTGGGCAAGTCGTACAAGCTGCACGTGCAAGTGTGGTTAACAGCTCTATATTTTCGCCAACTCAGAACTTGCTGCTGCAAATTGTATTGTTTCTAGTAGAGATGGCGTCTGCTTACCGGTAGTGCCCCCCAGAAAGACAATATTCGTGTTAAGACTGGTGGCTGACACCTTTGTGTATATTATAAAAACTTATCTGACTGCAAAAGTTCCACTCACTAATTTGATGCGTGTAAGCATTTTCAAATTGGCTTTATTTCAATTTAGAGCTATATTGTCTTTCAAAGTGTTATTTCCGACTGCATATATGAAAATTTTGTTAAACAAACCATTGTGGCCAGTTGGATCCTCAATTAAGGAATTCATAAATCGGGATCGGCTTCGTAATTCTAATTGGGTTGCTCTTTTATGCTCAAAAAACTAAACTTCGGGCCCAGTAACATGCATTTACCAAAATGTTAGGAACCTCAACTCAAAAATTCGGTCTACTTTCGTAAATTCAGTGAGCAAGGAGCTTTCTTGTTCACTAAAACCTGGTTAAAACCTGATTCATAGGCAGTTCTTCACAATTTTTTCCAAGTTTTCAGAAAGGATTGACTGGATCGCACTGGTGGTGGTGTCTTAATTGCCATCTCTGCTGCAGTCCACTCCTATTAAATTGAATTTCCTACTTCTCCCGCTGTCCACCTTTTAGTTTACCTGCGGATCCGTATCATCCATCAATATGTATTTCCTTTTCTTACAGGCGTGATGGGCCCTTGAACTACTCTAACGTGCCAAATCCAACTTCCTGCAATAAATGTTATGACTTTAATAAAACCAATATTTTAATGCTTAAAACTTATCTTTCACACATTATGCTGGATTTCTCTGCTGGAAATATTGAAACCTTACTGCCTTCTTTCTTTAATGCATTAAACCTAGCTATTTCTGCATCCGTTCCGATCAAGTAATCTCGCCTTTGAAGCAAGTGCCCGCTATGGCTTAACAAGACAATTAAATATTACAAAAATTCGAAAAAAGAAGTTCTCAAATACTTTATGAAAAGTGGTTCTGCTTACAACTATTGTGCCTATTCTGCATTAAGGCATAGATTCAAATATCTCAACCAGCAATTTTATTGCAGATGTAATCAATTGATAAAATCCTCACTGGTAGTTAATCCTAAATATTTTCCTAAGTTTGTCAACTCCAAAAGAAAGGTTTCCATATATCCCTCGCAGGTTTCTTTTAATGGCGCTGAGCCCTCTGATGATATTGGAGCCTCGAATCTCTTTGTTGAGTACTTCCGGCGAAATTTTTCAGCTGCCAATTCCGATTCAACAGTCAACCAACTACCAACCGTATTCGATATCTAGCTCGGTTTTGATTCCTAACTTGGTCATTTATTGGTGGTTTAAGGCCTCTAAAATATAGTTCTGCGCCGGAACCTGACGGGATTCCGTTCTACTTAAAATATGCCTTGTCGAGCTATGGGGTGTTATTTCAATGATTTTTAATCAGTCTTTGAAATCAGGTGTTTCCCTTTTGTGTTGGAAGAGTAGTTTCCTTATTCCAATTCGCAAATTTGGAAATAGACCCCACATTGAGAACTATAGAGGCATTGCCAAATTGAGTGTCTTACCTAAATTGTTTAAGAGAATTGTTACTCAGCACTTAGCACTTAGCTTTTGCTATCGGATCTAATATTTCTCCATTCCAGCATGGCTTTCTGAAAGGAAGATAACCCATTACTAATCTCTTAGAGTTTACATGCCATGTTTTCAAGGTTCATTCTTGTGGCTCTCGCACGGATATCGTATATGCTGATTTCAGTGAAGTATTTGACTTAGTTAATCATAACTTACTTATCTGCTAACTCCATTCTTGTGGCTTCCCTTTGTAGTTATTGAAATGAATAACCTCTTATCTGCATAACAGATCCTTCCGGGTTCTGTTTAACTTCGTCACCTCGGATGAATTTCCCGTGATATCTGGCGTCCTTCAAGGCTGCCACTGAAGACCCGTTTTATTTAATGTATACATTGATGGTCTCCCCTCGTTGATTAAATCCAGCTATATTTTAATAAACACCGACGATGTTAAACTGCTTTCTTCCTTCTCCTTGGAATCGAAATCCTATCAAATTGACTTAAATAACATGCTTATATAATGCTCGTCAAATTTTGTGAAATCTAAAGAAATGCAAAAGGATTTCTTGCTTAAGAAGAAAGCCATTCAACACTGACTATTTTATTGATTCTTACAATTTGGAAAACGTTGATTCATTCATCGATTGAGGAGTTCAATTTGTCCAAAGATTTTGTTTTAATTTTCACATTGAGCTGTCTTTAAGTGAAGCTAGGTCCACGCTTGGTTTCATAAGAGCTGGTCCAAAGAGCTGAAGGATCCTTACGTTACAAAAAAGCTTTACAGGTGCTTAGTTAGATCAAAAGGTGTTATGTAGATTCAATTGAATCAGTTCAAAAGCAATTCTTGCGGTTTGCCCTTAGAAATTTGTGGTGGAATCCGCTTGTCTCTTTGAATTCTTATGTAAATAGTTTGCTTTGTTATACTTACCGTCACCTCAGAAACGTAGATTTATTCTTGTTGTCTCGTTCGTGATTAAGTTAATTAATGGTAGTATCGATTCGAATGGTAGTAGTAATGTCCCTAACCGCTTCTCTAGGCACTGTCTGTTCATTAAGCTGGGTTAATGTAAATATGATTATGAGTTGCTTAACTCATTTAATATTTATACTAGTTTTTAATATTAATTAGCATAAGATTTACTTCTAAGAGACAATTGAATTCGACTGTTCATTTCTTTTGGTTGAGTTTCATGTGTAAGTAAGTAATATAAAATAAATAAATAAAATTTACATTTAATGAGTTAGTCCCCATAGGCTGTTAACACAATGAAGATTCGCTTAATTTCAAGCCAGGGAATAAAAGCTCGTCATGTAGAAAGCAATTTAAGCGAATATGATGGAAACGGGAATCCCAAAAATTGTTAAACTTAAAAAAAGTAAAAGCAATTTATTTTAAATTTAAAATTTATTTATTCCGTTTATGTTTATTTTGTATTAAAAGTCGTGTTTATTTTGTTATTTGATTTGACATTTGGGTTTCTATTTAATATTATTTTATAACTCAAAAAACATTTAGACAATTCTCTTGCCTTACTTAGTGTAGTCTACTTTTATGCTCGTTTTAAATTGATCTTCTTTGTTCTTTACTTTAATAATCAATCAAAAATGTAATTTATTTTTATACTCATTTTTTGTGTCGCTGTTGTTCATATATTTATTGTTTAAAGTCTTTATTTTCGGTTCTACAACCATATCCTATTGTTCACACTATCCAATAAAATAATGCGGTAACGCAGCTTCCAATTGTGTTTTCTGCTTGAAACTTTTCAACTTAAAAATAAGAATAACGCATCATATAAATTATAACATAATTGATGACCATAGTTTTGTTTTTCAGTTTATTTACAAAAGATATTATTTAGTGTTCATTTTTTGGTAACCAGAAAACGTGCACCTTGTTTGCAAGAAAACCTTTTTTCTGTCAAATTTACACCTTCCGTTTTCCTTTCCTCATTTTATTCGCCTAAACGTATCAGATGATAAAGATGTCAGTTTTTAAGTTTTTATTACTATTGCAGTACTGGTGACAACCCATGTGACGAAAATTTTCGTTAAGATGTTAGCCGCTTCTTCCTCAGTGTTTCTTAAGAAATTTCTATGTTAGATTTGATATTGCTCTGCTCACATTTTTTCTATGCACCCATTCATAGGTGAAATTAAGCTGTAAAGAGACAAAAGGCACATTTTTGTTTATTTTCGCTACTATTTAATAAGGTTTGAACTATTCATGTTCATTCGATGTAAAAATGGCAGACATAGATATTTCGTGAGGATCCGCGACGTTTATTAAGGCAAAAGAGGGGACATTAGGTTTACCTTTAGATTTTTGTTCATCTTCATATAAAGGAATTGCGTGTTACAATGCGTAGTAATACTAAAGATTGGTTGCTGAACACAAGTTGTACCTTTCATTAATTTTCCATAATGTTGGCACTATGATGATATGATCAGTGTTGGCGGAATCTCATTGAAATATCTTCAACGCAAAGCCTGTAAATTTCAAATTTCTGGCAAGTCTACAATAAAGTTCAAGAAGGAATACTAATATTAATTTAATAATTAAAAGGGAACCAGTTATCTTAAATTATCCTCATAGACCTTATTGGCTTCATTTGATTATAACGGTTGTTTTTATATACTTGCTTCTATTATAATCCTTGTGTCAATTTATTCTTCAGTCTTTTGTTATTTTTCACAGAAATTTTTTCTTCTAATTCAAAAGCTCTGTTTTGCTTGCGTTTATTAAAACATTTTAGTGGTTTAATATGTTTATTAGTCGTTCGATTCTTTATTTTCGACCGAAATTCAGATGGTGCCGCATGTACCACCATTGTAATTGGTACAAGGAATTTATCGTCAATTGTCTTTCTACTACGTTTCCGAGAATCTAGATCTTTCTTCTTATCGCGTAATTCGCCATTATGTTCGGTACAAAGTAAGCTTTCGTAAATGTATTACAAGACAGGACTGCAGCTGTTTCATTTTATTGCCTAGTTCATTGATACCTTTCTTGTTAACAACCCAATGGGGCTGTTGTAGGGTGACTGAGAAGATCGAATAATCCCCTGCTCGCAGTTTGTGTTCTTTTATAAAATCCAATATGGGTAAAGGTTTGCACGAATAGGTGTGTCGTCATCCATTCGGATGGTAGCCCATTTGTATTGCATGGCAGTGCCTAATTAGGTAAATGCCCTAATTCTCGTTTTCACTACATTCCGTACCTCTTCGTAAATCTTCGCTTCTGTCCTCTATGTTGAAAGAGTTCATATATCTTTTTATCAAACTAACGATACACGAATTGTACTTTTTACTAACTGCGAGATTTGGTTTGTATTCATCATTTGAATTTTTTTGTTTCCTATTGCGTATGTCTAGTTTTTGGAAAAGCGTATTCAGATTTTCTAAGCTCATGTAATATTTGATTCCACTTAGTTCAATGAGCCAAGCACAGAGGGAAAGCTGCGAAATGTCAATTATAAAAAAATTTTATAAACATACAAATCTGTACATCCATAATAAGATAAATTATTCACAAGAAAAAAATTTGCAATGAGTATTACTCTTACATGCTACATATTGTTAGAAAAGAGTACGATTATTTTTATGTGATTGCCAATGGTGCGTCTATAGTTGAGTCGCTTCCGTTGGGCGCCAATTGTAAGATCTTGATGTTCGTAGTCTTATTTCTCAGTTTATGTACAAAAGATATTATTTAAAGTTCATTTTATAGTATTTTACTTTGCAAGTAAACTTTTTTGGTGTCAATTTTAAAACTTCCGTTTTTCTCTCCTCATTTTATTTGGGTAGTATCAGTTAAAAGAGATTGCAACCACACATATTATTGTTTTTGAGTTCTTATTACTGTCACAGCTGATGGCAGCTTTATTGGGCGATAACTTTCATTAACAATTTAGCTTATATACATATTTGTTTACTTTTTTTTATAAAATCATATGGTGAGCAGGCAAGCGCGGCTTTTATTGTATCAACTAATTGCTTCCTTCATTTGTCCTCTAGAAGGGAGAATATATACGAAGCTTTATTGCGTTCTCAACCGCAGCCACGTGTGCATTTGTTTAGCAAAGGTACGAAAAAAGAAGCCAAAGATGAGATAGCAGGTAATTTATATAGAGCCAGTGTTCAATTCCAATCGTTCTTAATATCAATTAGTTTGTTGTAACTCAGATTATATATATAGATTATATATAGTTTGCTGTCATATATATTATAGCGGTTAACTAAACATCAATCCGTTTGTCTATTTAATGTTCTTCAAAACTCACAGTGGTGATTTATGAGTATCGTGATATGAATACAAAGTTTTTGCTAATTTTTGTTTAGATTAATGATCGCCTTTTGTATTTTTCTCGAAGCAATTGTGACAAAAATTAGCATAATACCGTATACGTTTGCTTACAATACGTTGTGTCATCGTCGAGATGATTGATTTAAATGGTCCAATTATATAATGAAATAAAGACGCATTTTTAATAAAACACTCAACGCTTCGTACAATTTTAATTTGCAATGAAGTTAAGTGTTAGTGCATATCGATCGCAAGCGGCAGCTCATAAAAAAATATTGTCTGGTGGTTATCACTCACACCACAATTACGGCAGCACAGAACCCCCCAGCGTATATGAGGTAAGTTACCTATAAATAAGTTTCTCTAAAAACGCTTAGAAGTTATGACAATGTAATTATCTTATTTTGAAAGACCCATCTTAATCTATGTGTAACATGTGTAAAATAACGTTTATGTCTAAATAGGAGGCTGCATACATTCTGCGTAGTAAAATATCAATCAACTTATGACCTCCGCGGGTGTAGGGTGAACGACTTTTGTCTCTCTGCTTATTACTTCTTTATGGAATAGTAAGAAGAAATCTGCTTAAAATAGCGGATCACCGTCTAGCAATAGTGAGAGAGATGTTGATGGAAAGGAAAAGAGCGTGCGATGTTCGTTGGCTCGAAAAATGACAAGTAAATTGTGTCAGTTGAATCCGTTCGTGCATTCGATTGTTTCTCTTTGAACGGCATGGATATGTACGTCGCACGAAGTTTCTTGCGATTTTTTACGAAACAAACAAAAAAAAAACAAACAGGCATTTTGACTGGGAACAGACATGTAACCAATTTAAGAAAAAAAACAAGAACGAACCTGATCGAACAAAATGAATATTAGTACGTACGAAATAAGTGATTTGGAGGGTTTTTATTTAATATGGAATCTATTTGACTATAACGCACGTATACGCACAAGCAGAAACTGTAAAGTATTTCTATGTTAACTTTTAATGTACTGTTTTAATAAATGCACGGAACATAGAGAAAAGACAATTTTTGTATTGTCGATTGAATGACATTGACACGCATGAATTTTTCTCAAAAAAAAAAAAAGAAAAAAAATATATACATATACGCATTTTGAGGAAAGAATTAAGTATGTTTCGCGATAAATGGATGTAATAAATACAATGTAGGAAGTGTTTTTGTTCGTCATGCGTATTAATTTTAAGGAAGAAATTTTCATACATGCATACTTGCGTAAGAAGTCCCTTCCATCCACCAGTTTTGATTGGAAAATTGTGGTCTACTAACTGTATTTTTTGTTGAGTGCTTTCGTTTGCCAAGTTTATATTTAAGTTAGTCGTTTCCAATAATTTTTCAGATAGTCGTTGATTAGGTTGATACTTAGGTTGATACTATTTTCATTATATTAAAGTTTGTTTGGCCCGTACTTTCGCACTCTAGCGCAATATTAACTGCTCCTAAGAAAGTTTTCGGCTGGGCCGCAAATATTGTGGATTTAACGTAATCGTCAAGTCCGTTCTGAAAGACGGTGACGATGTAAGTGTCGTTGATATTGGTGATTACCTTTTTTTGTCCGGGAGTAGCATTACTGCTGAGTTCTTTTATTTGAAGATTATTGAGTTCACTGATGATATTTAAAATTTTATCTTTATAACCACTTATGCTACCTATTTGCGTGGTTTGGCTAAGCATTGAATGCAATTGAGATATTGTTTTTTTTGATTTGTGTTTATTTTCTAGTTTGGTTTTTAGTTTTTTAAGCGTTTTTGGGTTGTCAATGGGTATTAAAGAGGTCTGAACACTTAGGCTTAGTTTGCGGAAGAAAGTGTACTCTATGAATTGTGGCAAGCTTGTTGTGAATTATTTCAGTTATTTTTAAGAAGGCGCTAAGTTCTCTATAATTGCCTGAAAAGAGTTGTATGGTTTCAGAGATTATTTCTAGACTGAATTGTGCCATGTTTCTATTTACTTTATCTTTTATATTGATTCATCCTTTTTCTAATGATTTTCTTCTTCTTCATCTTCTAATTTATTTTGTTACTTCTCTAATAATTCTTCGACTTCGTTGTATTTCTTTTTAAATGTTTGTATTTTGTTAAGTAGTTTTGACTATCTGTTATTTTCGTTCCTTCTTTCATTATGCTAACTCTTTCTTTATAACTTTCTATTTTCTCTAGTTTGTTTTCTATAGTTTCTTGTGTATAGGTTTTTTTACCTAACTTCTTTATATTAGTTATTAGCCTATCTATGCAAATATTTATTTAGTCTATGTTTCCCGTCTAGGGGGATTCATGAAATTCGTTTAATTAGTTCTATGTTGTAATATTATTTATCGTATTTTTTTTTTTGTTTACATATTTTTTTATATAACTAATTATTTTATAAATCGTGTAGAATATAATTGTTATTAATAGTGTATAAATATAAATTTTCTCTATGTGAGCTGTAGACTCTATGTTTCTAAGATTTATCATTATCTTATATTTATATTTTTAAATATTTGTGTTAGACGTTACTTTTTTGTTACATAGTTTTTAAAATATTTACAGATTTTAAGCGCTTCGTATATGAAGATAGTTGGTATTACTCAATATATGAAATAGTTGTAATAGTTATGTAAATAGTTGAGATGTTATTCTCGAAATTTTTAATATCTAACATTTGTGGTTTATATGTATGTAAAAATTTTCTTTTTTTTAGTGTTTTCCATCTTCGAATCACTTTTTTAATATGTCGAATTATAACCAATGTTTGGATGCAGTATTCCAGAGGATTTTTTGCTGGATTTGGTGTTTTAAATAGCTAAATCTTTCTATTTTTGATTAATTTTCCTCTTGTTACTTTTTGCTTTGGTATGTAAGTTGTATTTTCATAATAAAATAGCGAAAGATGTGGTATAGTGTTGTGATTCACGGGATCTTGGTTGACCGTTGTTGGTAAGAAAAACTCCATGTTTGCATTAATTTGGAATTGGCAGGTTCTAATTCGAAGGAAATAAAAGTTTTAGAGTGGCAGGAACATAGTTTGCGTAGCTCGCAGTACCGCCATGTAAAAAGTTAAATCCGTGTTTTGTGACAGGGGATTCCCTACAAATCCTCTGTAGTAGAAGTGTACACGTATTTCCTAATCTGTTTGGCTATCTCCGCCAAGACAATCCCTTTTCATAATGCCGGCGAAAGAGCGTCGCTAAGTAAAAGGAATTCAATTTATTTTTTTTTTTTATTACTTCTTGTATGGCAAGGCTACCTCAGCGCGAAGTCTCAATATTGAATTGCCTCTAGTGATAAAATTTTGCGGCTGTTGTACTATTTTTCTTAACACATTGCCGACCGCTCGGGGAAATGTCCCCATTTTTTAAAATGTCGGTGCACGACCGATCGGGGAAATCTCCCCGTTTGACAATTTATATTTATTGTATATAATTTGATGGCCGCTTCTCTCCGGTACGAAAATAGACTATAAAAAATTTTTACTCAAAATTGCAATACAACTAATAGAGGAAAAAGAAACGCAAAATCTGGACAACATGGAAGAAGAACCTTCAACAAGTAAGGAAAGAATTGATCCACCAGATAGACTTTCGATGGATATGAATAAACATATACTTATTCACATTGTTACTGGCGGCAAGATAAAATATCCCCACAGACAATGTAAAGTCTGTTCTGCGCATAAAAAAACAGGATATACTCGATATATTTGCAAAAGCTGTGGAGTACCGCTACATAAACTTAAATGTTTCCAACGATATCATACTCTAAACAAAAACTAAATTTTACAAACTTGATTTTGTCAAATAAATAAATATTAATTAATTCTATTAACACTGTTTTACTATTTTATTTCTTTCAATGTTTATAAATACGTAATTGTTGTCTAGACATATTTGAGAACTTCACTAGTTATCACACGTAAAAAATGCCCGGTGGGTAGCATATATTGAGGTGCAATTTGTGCGGTCGGCAATGTGTTAAGTTAAAATATTTACAAATTTTGATGTAATATGCTGATAACAGTACTTATCCTATACGGAGTGCCTGCTGTAGTGATGCTTTCAGCGAAAATGCAATTCAAAGCAAATTCTCGCGAGTTTTTTTTGCTTATATTTTTTTTGCTTTTTATTTTTGTGTGTATGCATAGCGTAGCGTACAATATATATAAATAATCGATTTGTAAGAATCAAATTGTTCTTTTCTTAAATTCTGTATAAAATGCGTCCAGACATAAATCGTTGTTATTTTTTTTAACAACTTTGGTGGGTATGTTATGCTATTTATAGAAATTTATTTCAAACAAAGAATGTGAATCCTTCATTATTACGCCTTCAGAAAAAACAATGGGTGTAATTTCATGGGCTAGTACGAGCCAAAATAAGCCCCTACTGAAAGACAACACAAAATGGCGCCCAACGAAAATACGAAACGGGATGCTTAATTACAGTCATCCTCAAATCTATGCGTTGGTCGCTTAACAAAAATGGCTCCCAACAACAATCGAAAAGAAATGTGTTCCTTTACTTACTTTCATTAAAAGAATGCTCATCATATTCCATCTACAAACCAGGTTAATGTTATAACACTGAGGATACCATTCCTTAGTATGTATTGATTACAAAGCAAAAAAAGGAGAATATCTGTTTAATGGCACAGTTTAGTGTGTATAGTGTGGTGAATCCTATTACCTAGTAAACATGATTGCAATTGCTACAATACGAGCACTTACCTGTTGGTAAAATGGTATGGTTCTCCCGTATTATTTCATTTATATAAAAATAATAAAGTTCTTATTAATATATTAGAATCAGTATTCTCGTCATAGTGCAGTAATTTTAGTAAAAATAAGCAGAAAATGAAAAGCTTTAGCTAATTTTTTATCATTCCTTTTCTTACTAAAAGAAAAAAAACTGAATATACGGATTCTGCCATGTAGAAAATGAAGGCATTTATTAGGAGAAATGTAGCACCTTATTGCCAAAATGAAGTGTCGAGCAACGATACGTTTAACAAGTTAGTGTAATCAATTTGGCAACGTCTCTATAGTTTTCTACTTTTTACTGCCTATTTTTGTTTTTATGGGTTCAAAATTGCAGAGAAAACGCCTGGTTTCAGAGCGGGGTAAAGATAATTGCAAGAACATCGTAAAGTAACTCAGCACACGACTTCAGTAAAGATAACGCAATATATCATCAAGGTCTGACGAATTACTATACTTTACTGGCTTTCACATTTGAAGAAGATCACCATCAGAAAACGTAATATTCGAAATTATAATTGCGCCTTTTACTCTGTACCGATAGGCTATGGTGGCGCCATATATTTCGGTTAAAAAGTTAAGGTGAAAGAAATTTGTGAAAAAATTCGGAATCTCAACACCATCAGAAGGATGAGATCGAAGGACATCAACGCAGGAAAGCGGTTGGCTTTGCGCTTATCGTTAACAAATGTGTAAAAATATTTAGCAGTAAAGACTTGACCTTGTAAATATATAAGTGAGGCGATGTTTTGCAATACAATACTTAATCATTTTTCAAAAATTTCTTAGACAACCTATTTTTTTATTCTTGAGAAAATTAAGTGTCCTGTTAACCCAAGATGGATAAACATTCTGAGGGAAATGTTGCCTAACAGGGACAACTAAAGAAATAGCTGGGACAAGCTTTTCGTAAGAGGAGCACAAAAAAGAATCTATATCGTCACCTTTATTGTGAATTGAAATACTCGATAGTAGTTTCCTTAGAGGAACGACATTGGTATTACTGAAGGTATACACATAACCAGTAGAAGTTGGACATGGCCAACATAGTGAATGAGATCGCATACAATGAACGGAAATAATGAGAGTTGGGTGTTAAGAATCTATTACTGCGGTTGTCCTGAAGTTCGGGAACATGGCAGTCTCTGGCAGCAATACGTAATATGGTCACTTTGAAGACGTTTAAAACTGAAGATCTATTTGTAAACGTCATTACTATGTCAGGTGATGTAATCAATATCACACAACCTGAATGAACATTAAAGGTCGATGACAAAGGTGGTAAATTTAAATTCGTCAATCGTATCAATCAACATCAGTTATTTTAGAGGTTTTAACCACTTCACGGATAGACGACACAACCTTCATGCAGAGTGTAATAAAGTTATTTGCAATGTATGTTGAAAATGTTTAACACGAAAATAGCTTAGCTAACTTGCTCATCGTAAAGGCGTTAAACAGCAGTTGCAATATCTACTGTACTGTGAAATTGAATTATGGTATATCGCATAGATAAGTCACAGGAATATGATCGATTTATTTCAAATTCATTCCGCTTAGATATTTCTTTATGCTAGTAAAATTAATAAAATTTTCTTTCTCTAATTTTGGATAAATGAAAGTAAGTGTCTTCTTCTGTTCGTATTAGCAATTGAGTTCGTATTGGCGGCTATGGCTTTGTAGGGTTCATTGTGTTGGGATATGCTGTGCGTTCATTACACGACATATCCGGTGTCAATCTGGGAAGAAATACAACTTTCCGAGAAGGTACAACTGTCACAATTGGCATATTAGCATTAGAATCTACTGAGGGAGATCAATTTTTCCTCGAAGTTCACTACTTACTTGGAAGCTCGCCAGTGGTACACAGGAGTTTAGGGGAGTAGTACCTTATAGCATTCAATGCGTGGGAGGGCATCCAGTGCGACTAGTTGAAAAGGGGTAGGGCGATTGTGAGTGTTAGGCGAATCTACATCCATTAAGTCAACAGAAAAGAGGGCTACGAACGGAACAATAAATAAAGGCTGGTCCAACGTTTGATGAGGGACTGGAGCGACCACAAACCACGTCACGATATGACTTCAGGTCACCTTGTATATTTATGACTAGTTTTTCGATTGTTTTCAATTTAAATAATAAATATGTATATAAATCAAATTCGCCTTGCCGCAAAAGTCCCATCCATCAATTTGCAGCATCTTGGCATTTTAAAATTGACTCCATGTCACATCTCACCATAGATCTATTTCGTCTTTTAAGGTGTTAGTTCCGACTGAAGGTGTGGAGATTTTGTTAAAAAAATCATTGTGGCCAGTTAGATCCTTACCAAAGAAATTCATTCCTCGTGATCGACCTTGTAACACTAATTTGTTAGTTCTTCAGGCCCAGTAACTATGATTCCATCCTTTGTGTATCATCAGATAAAGCCTCCAGCGATCATTAACGGCGGCGCCTAGACATCTTGTCCTCATTGCGGAATCCCAACTCGTCCGTAAGCCAGACAATGCGCGTGGCCCATCACTGGCCTTCTTATGTCAGCCGAACGATATAGTGTTGCCTTTCATACGTCCATGTTGGGGAGAACGGGGTCCAGTCCATACTTGCCGGTGAGCTGACAATTAAACGGGATGCCCTCTATGAATAAATTCGGGCGTATCGTTCAATCGCCCTTTGGGTACTAAGTTCCTGTGGTTAGTGTTTATGCTAGGTGACGGTTGATCTATCTTCAGCGGATGAGGTGGAACTGCTTAACATCCGGAGTCATTTGATAACGAAAGAATGGACAATATGCTGTTTTTATTGAAGATAAGCCGATAACGCTAATGATTATGAGAAATAGCTCGTTCCGTGCTATGGAGGCACCGATGATGTGTTTCTAACATGCTATCTGCTTAGCTTAGGGCGAACGCTGTACACCTTTCAGAAATTCGATATGCGCTTTATGAAGATTTGTCGATCCCCCGGGTCTAGGAACGTTCAACTCGTTTGGCATGGTAGAAAATTGCCCTAATTGCGGCAATGGTCCTTCCCTTGTTGTTCAGGGTTCTCACGACGCCACGACATTCCTGGTTCGTCCATATCGTCGATGGTTCGACCTACCGACAGTTCATGGGACGTAGCACGTAGTTGGGTTCTTCGGCGACTTTCTCATCATCGGAGCTATCATTAGAACGCTGAGTCTCGGAAATAACATCTTTCCAAATCGGAAGAATGTGAATCGCATGCTTTTTGGTACCACTTCTCCTCGGTGATATGTTCTATGTTGAACTCAAGCTTGGATTATCATCGGAGTGGATGGTCAATGCCGATGATCGATTCCTCAGCTGCAATCTAGGTGCTCCTTGTTCATTCGTTCCCTCGGACCCCAAAGTATGTAAGTCCTCTAGTACCGACGAGTTAAAACTACTAAAATTAGTAGTATTTTGTTGGCGCCAATTCGTCATGGCCTCTTCACGAATTCTACGTGTGCAGTCCTTTATGCAATCTATCTCAGACAAATCAAGAGTTACCTGATCATATACAGTGCATGCCAATCTGTGTTGTCTTCGATGCAAGATATACGCAGGTGAATACCTCGTACATTCGGACACAGCAGTGTTCTTAGCAAGAGTGATCTTTGCGAGATACTTGTCCCACGTAGCATGTTCTTCGTTGTAATATTGTGCTATAATTGTCTTCACGATACCATTAATTCTCTCTGTTGGATTTTCGCGAGATGTATACGGCGCAGTTGGACGATGTTGTAGTACGATATTTTGTGGATAGTGCTGAAAAAGCTTACCAGTGTACTGAACCCCCTTTTCAGCAAAGAGTTCGTTGGACATTTCCAATTTGGGGACTATCCTCTTGTGAAATGCCTTCATTAGCCCCTCAACTGAAGCTCGACGTAGAGAAACTAAGTGAACCCACGTAGAAACTTTGCTCATAAAAACAGGCAACATTGTATTTCCCATTTTGGTTCGGGGAAATGGTCCGTGGTGTTTCCGGTATGGCAGTTAACATTTCTTTGGCGGGCTTCTGCTGTAGAGGTTTATGTTGTTGATAGCTGATGCAACTTATAACGTACTTGGCGATATCTCGAAACATCCCGAGCCAATAGTTATCGCTACGAACCCTATTTATAGTCTTTGGTGTTCCAAGATGCTCTGCTGTTGGCTGATCATGATTTTCGGGGCGCACTCGGGCTCGCATCGGTGTAGGAATGTACAGTTTACGCGCAGAATCTACCTCTTCAGAACTACTTCTAAAAGAACTGTCTATATATTTGACCGCTATTTACTGCAAAATCGCGAAACTTTCGTAGATCGGCCTAACTCTCGTTCGTTTTCTTACTTAGCCAGTTGCATCCTGTGATTGGCGTTATAAGTGTTGCCAGGCGATCATATTCACTCACAGGCTTTCGCGGTAGGGTGTCGGCAACTACATTGGTTGTTCCACGAGGGTACTGAATCTCAAAATCATCTACGCGATTCGGAGATTGCAACGAGTTCTGGTACGAATCGACGGTACCATTGGGCCATTCCTAAAATTCGTTTTATGTCGCGGGATTTCCTTTGCTTGGGCCTTTTGCTGGTAGGTGATGATTTATCAGGATTAATTTGAATTCCTTGATCGGTAATTACGTGGCAAAGATACTTTCATTTTTTCTAAATGAACTCGCACTTGTCGCGCACTTGATGCGGAGATTAGCTTCTTTCAGACGACGCAAGACCTTTCGTAAGTTTGTCAGATATGCGAATGCATACGGTTCCAATTCGGGGACGATCACACTATCGAAGGCTCGTTGAAATTTCGCCAGAGTAGAATGTAACCCAAATGTCATCACTCTCTATTGAAAAAGTCCTCGCCCGGGCACCGTGAACACGGTGTAAGTTTTGCTGGAACTTTCGAGAGTTAGCCAATATCCATCCTTAAACTCTAGGCTACTTACATATCGTGCTTCTCATGGCCGGTCTACAATAGTTTGAACTTTTGGCAAGGGGTCCGCATCGGGTACGAGTATGCTGTTCAAATGACGAATATCCATGTACATACGCCAAGTTCAATTTTTCTTGAATCCTAGAGTAATTGGGGAACTTCTTCTTTCGGACTTCTTTCTGGTTCAATTTGTCCGTTCGCTATTAGTTAGTTGACTTTTGACTGCTTGCATCGCGGGATTGAGTGTCGCATATCGAAGTTTAAGTGGTCATGTAAGCTTGAAAATCTCGGTAATTCTTTTTGTAGGAACTGTTCAATTTACTGTTGTGCAAAGTCTGTGCTTGTTCTGTGCTCTGTAGTTATTTCCCCGGTGTTTGTAGTGAGTTTTAGTTGCTGAATTGTGATGGCACTCTCTTTTCGTTCTGGTGTGCATACGGTCACGTCACTTGGCCCAGAAGTTTTCAAATTTTTTGGTAGTCGTCCTGATCGACAGGCTGATTTGCCAGAACATATTAACGTAGCTAAAAGCACTGTCGGATTTAAGTTGTATCCCACTTGCTAGAAAAATATTCGCTCGACGGGTTGTTCTCCTATATCTTTGTTCAAGTTGTCCGGCAAAATTTTACGCTAGGAAGTTAGTGGTCGCCCCAGTGTCAATTGCGACTGTGACCCGTTGGGCCGCGGCACTAATTCTATTGGTTTCAAAGCATAAATTATTACTATTACGGTGCATTCTTCTTCAGTAGTGCGTGCATTTTCATCAACCTCTAATTGTCCTCCGCTTTCCTACATCAGGGATTCGGATCTGTGGCGCGAGAATGCTACAGTTTCATCAGCAGTGGTCGCTATATGATTTTGATTATGCTGACTTCATTGTGGCTGTGAAGTTTTGTTCGTATTTGGAAATATATCTTTACCTTGGTTCGATGATTTATAAGCTGCTGTACGGGACTCTTCTCTGGTCTCGTGGGCCGGTATGGATCGCGACTCTACCAGATTGATGACTAGATTCGAAGTGTTACGCTGTGGGATAGTCTGAGGAAGACTATACCTAAATTCTCTGCATATATCTACGCCGTTGATGAACCTGTGGGGAGTTTGTAAAAGTGGTGAACTACAGTTGTTAGCAGTGATATTGATTACGCGGTTGTGATAAGATGAATTTGTGTTCTAAACCGATTCTATCGGAGAAAGATTTGTTGTAACTGGCATTTGATCTGGACATGGTCATTGTGTACTATTTTTTTTGAAAATGTTCGTGAAATTTTATGATTCTGTCGCAGATTCGTGATGCCGAACTCGCAAGCGTTGACTGTTGAGGATGGTATTTGTCTGATGTGAAATGAAGGCCCCATCGTGGGGCTATTTCGTAGGCTAGCGGCCATATTTTTCGGACTTTATTTTAGCAAACGGATCTTTACTTTATTTTGTAAATATTTATTACTTTAATAACATTTCCATGAGAGGAGAATAAAATAGAATAAGAAAAAAATTGGGTTGCTAGTATATAAGTTTTTGCGTGGAATGATTCTTAAGCCACCGTTAACGAAATGAATACCACGATCACGCGAACTCGAGTCTTTTTCGGTGATAAGCACTTGTTAATACATATATATATATTTTTTCTTTCTTTTTTTTTTTTAATGGTGGTGCGTTTTACTCTAGTGTATTTTTCTCTTTTTTTTTTTGACCACACCAACACGGTACTGAGAAAAATTTATTTATATTTCCGCGGATGTTTTACTGTCCATTAATGTTCCTGCTCGGTTGCCATCTTACGGGGCTTTTTGCCCTTGTTTTCCGTGGTAATTCGTCGGATCCTAGAGTGCTCTCACAAGACTTTTATTTAATTCCATGAATTACGATTTTATAGATAATATTTTTTTTATGTTCGTAGTTCAAATATTTGTTTTATTGAAGTCTATTACACTGAAGCATTTCATTGGCTATTGCTCAATTAGTTATATTAATGAAATATTACAATATACTCTAAAGCATTTCCGTTTCCTTTCACGCACTGAAAGTCAATAAACAAAAGATCACGAATTCCCAATTTATTTAGCATATTTCAACCGACGACGTTAAAATAAATCAGTCAGACATGTACCTTCTTTTAGCACTTGAGAACGAACAAGAAGCCCCAAAAGCAATTGGAAGCCGCTCTTTTGGCTTCTCTCAGTAAAAAGGGCCCGTTTAACTTATTCTATATATCAACGATCTCCCTTCGGTGATTAAATGCAACCATATTTTAATGTATGTTGGTGATGTTAAACTGTTTTCTTCCTTGGAATCGCAATCGTATCAGCTTGAAACTGACTTAAATAATCTGGTTACATGGTGCTTATTAATTTTTAAGAAATTAAGTCTAACAAATGTAATTTCTCAGGCAGAATTTTATTGAATACTGGATATTTCGTCGATCCACAAGAGTTGAAAAACGTTGATTCGTTCACGACTCTTTAAATTCTATCAAAACAACTATTCTTACTACGACCAATTTGCTTATATCGCATTTAAACTAATTTGCAATCTGAACAACTTACTATGATTCGAAAATTAAGTGGTGTTTCTTACTGTTATCCGTTGTCAAGCTTTTGCATTTTTGTTATGGCCTAGGGGTTCACTTGGATCTGCACAGGGTGCGAATGTCCCTCTGCGCTGGATGTGTACATGATTTTTTTCTTTTTTTTCTCTCTTATTTATACATGAATTTTGTTCTTTACTTCTACTAGTGAGAGATTTACTTCCAAGAGCAAATTGAATTCGGTTGTTAATTTATTTTAGCTGACTTTCTAGTATCAGTAAATAAGTACATTTCTAAGATTTTTTGTCATTGGTTTCATTCATTTTTTATAATGGAAGGGTCATGTTATGCTCTACATTTCAGCCTGATGCTTTAAATTCCTTTTTTTTTCAGTAGCCCAACTACATTTGTACTCGCCTTTAATATCCCATGCACTTGTTTTCGTGATTACTATTTCCTATGTTTATTATCTTCTTTTCGTACCCAACACACTTAATACCACATACCGAGCGCTTTTTATGCATGGTCATGTTTGTTCATGAGAAACACAAGAGCATATGATCTTTTCCTGTTTTGCATTATGCAAATCTGTTTTGACATATTATGCCACCAGTATTAATTATCATCGCCCCTCGCATTATTAATGCTGTCCATACACTCTTCGCTTTTGATGGTTTTGGGAGAGCTTTATTTATAAAACCATTTTCCTTTCTTTTAGCTGCGGCAGTTTTCGTCAATGTATGATAGATACGAAGCTCTTTTTATCTAAAGTTTCTTGATCTGTTTCTACTGTTCTGTCTGCTATATGGTTAACGTTATCACCTCGTGGAAGACTCTGTCTTGCTTTTACGATTGTACTGTGGAATATCCATTCCACTTGTAACTCGAAAGAAAGAAGTAATGGAATAGAGAGAGCATTCATTGTGTAGTAAGAAACGCGAGTGCATCATAAATAAGCAATTGTGATGAGTGTAGAGTTAACATGTTTATTAATGCATTGTCTATGAGAAAATTTAATAAAATTTCGCTATTGTGTATATTTAAGATTGTTAAAAAAAAACCAAAATGTATTTAATTAATTTTTTGCATATTCTAAAAGATTTTACATTATCAAAACGAGAATACTGTAGAAAAGATATAAAAAAAATGAACATTTCACTTCAGCCAATGTAACGAATCGACAACAGCGTGACAAAAAAACTGGAAGTTGTAAAGGGTGTGAAGTTATATTCAAATTATAATCCAAGTATCTTTTGCTTCATCAGCAAGAATACGCCATATATGTACATCGCTTTCTGAAGCAGTTGTGAAAGTATTGTGTATATGTGTGCGTGCCAGGAAGAAGAAAAGTGTATATATAATCCACGACAACAAGAAATTTAGCCCAGTAGAAAGAAAAATATATGCAGGTTAATACGGAAAGAAAAGAAGAACTGCACGAATGTGAGCGGCTTAGCATACATAAGAATACATAAAGTACTAAAAAATGTAAAATTGTAAAATTGTTGTGTTGGCTTGCTTTATACTATTACCAATAGGGAGCGGTAAAGAAAATTCAATCAGAGCTAACAATTGGGAAAAGAATTTATATAAACTAAAGATGAGGGCCTAACGTAGTAATTTAAAATGGTTACAATCAAGAAAAACTAGGTAGTGCGCAATCAAACCTAAATGCGGTTGAATGTAATTTAAAAGCTTGCAGTGAATAACTACTTCAAAAATAAATCAAACAGTCAAAGTATTGGGTTGCAAGAAATTCGATCATAGTGGGCTTTGAATGTGTTGAATTAAACAGGTTAAAAGAATATTATGAAAACTTCGTTTTTTGGTTGGAGAAAGTTGTCGTGCGCAAAACAAAGGTATTTGAAGAAAGCGCGTAGGAGCGACATAATGAAGATATGATACCCACATCGCTGCAGCATTCCTAATAGTTGTATTATTATTTTTCCGAACAAATATCTATTATATAACCAATTCCTTACCACATATTCTTTGACGACAAACGAATAAAACGAAGTTAACATCGTAACTGCTGCGCTTCAGCCACCCAATAAACCGGACAAACATCGCTAACGTTGGACTCATCAAACATTATCATCATTTTGTTCAACGTTGTCATCACCAACATGTAAGCATCATCAATTTGTTCAACATCTCACGATCATCATATATTAACTAAATATATATAAATATATATAAATAATATATAAATATATATACATATTCTACATACGTACACATATATATATACATATTCTCTCCTTTTTATACGCATCATCGAAGGACGAGGGGGAAAATTCATTGTCTGTTGTAAATTCAATGTCTGTTGTAAACATTCACCTGGCCGCTAAAATGAAGTTATCGAGTTCAAATTTGGCAGAAACATTGGAAGTTATTGCACGTAGGTTGCAATTGAAAATGGGCTGAATACGTCGAAGGACCCGCCCACAGCACTACGTAAACTGAGAACACCTCTGTTTTTCAAAGGGAATGAAAAATTGGTTTTTTGCTCATTACTCATAAACTATAGCATGTAAATGTACAAAAATTTTAACGCCTATTCTATGGGCGATGCTGCAACATTTGTGCAATGGGACAAATGGGTGTATCAAAATTGAATTATTTTTTCACGCAGAAATAAGCTTGAAAAACTCCATAAAGCACACAAATTCTTTGCCAATTTCAAATCTTCAATACACCTAAATATGTCCGCCTGTTCGTCTGCCCATATGTCTGCTTGCGCAAACTTTGTAGCATTTGTGGTAAACATTTTCCCGTTGCAAATCTGTAAGAGCATTTGGAATTGACCTAAACTTTTCAAAGGACACGCCTACAACACCCATATGCCTCTACGACAAAAACTTTTATATTGAATATTGAAGAAATCAACTGCGCTCGCTCCATGTTACAGAGTGTAGGAATTTTGTCCTTTTACTTCTTTTGTCTTTTTTTGGAGTAAACGGTCATGGGTATAAAACATGCCCTTCCGATTGAATTTAATTTTCTTACTTGTTATTTTTGGCGTGATCATATTTGAACGTTCAGAGGAAGTGATTATATTATCTGTTTACATTGTGTAGACAATATTTAAACAACAATTTTTTAATTTTTCTTTATTGTTGATTAATTTTAAATATTTAAAATATTTTTTGAGAACACATATAAATATAAAATATAAAAAAAAAAAAATAAAAATAAAAAATAAATAAAAATAAATAAAAATAAAAATATATAAAATAAATAAATAATAAATAAATAATAATAAATAATAAATAATAAATAATAAATATATAAAAATAAAAATATATAAAAATAATGCGTTAGAAATTTTATTTATGGGGCGACAGTAGGCTTGAGGGTCTGGGCAGCTAAGTTCGGAGCATGAATTAAAAATGCATCCGAATGGAGACCATGCAGTAGAGTACAGGCTAGCTTTGGGTATAACATCACGCCCAACTCAATTAGTTAGGTAAACTTTGACTATTTATTCTTTCGCTCCTTAAGGGTAATATTGGCACGTATATCCTTTGTTCATTTTCAATTGTCTGCGGTGTGTCCGGTGAAAGTGATTAGCTCCTGAACGCACGACTTTTTTGGTTTGTGGCGGTTTGTAGTATGTATGGAACATACTTTAGTTGTGGCGTAATATTCCTTTTTTTGCCAAAATTAGAGCTTACTCATTTTCTATAGTCCAAACTTAGTTTTGAATCGACAGATTTTTTCTTGAATTATCTTGTTGCACTGCTTAAAAACAAGTACATCTGTACGATGCCCACAGTCTACGGAAATTACGATGCTCAGTTAAGTTTAAATTAGATCGAGGCAATTTAGGAAAATTTCTCCATGTAAACTGAGAGCAGATGTGTTTCTAAAGTTAAGAATTTTGTTTTTGGCGAGAAATTAGTAGATCGATATATGTAACTTTTACGTTTTCTAAAGACAGTGCCGGTCTCAAAGACTTAGTTTTAATGAAGCGAAATTTTATCTTCTCATTCTTGTCATAATCATCATAAGTAAACTTGACGTGGCGGAATTAAAGTTAAGATCAAGTAAGACCTTAAATCTACCACTGTTTTAAAATGATCAATGCAACCGTGTAATTTTGAAGTATCAGATCGCATATGAATGGGCGAGAATTTTCTGAATTAGGAAAATAGACAGGCTCGTTTTGCCAACAATCAGAATGCATATTTCCCCGTGAAGTAGCTCTCGGCAATCTCAACTTTGGTATCGATGGCTTAGCTTTCCAAAATTTTTGGTTGAAAACCGACGCCGATAGCTTCTGAGGAAATACACATAAAATAATTCTATTTTTTCTTGGGATGTAAGTAACTCTGCACGCGGGTTGTGCTCGTATGTTTTTCTTGCACTTATAAATTTTGTAAATTTTTTCCCCATTTCATTGTTTTAATTGGTTATTAAACCGAACAGATCTTAAACAGTTGTGAATAGTAGTTGATGATTGAATTGTCTTTGTAATTTATTTACATCGAAACGTTTTTGAAGTGCTGACAGTGTATTGGTGGCGATCAACACCTTGTGCTCTTGTATACATTCTCTTCTGTTTTTTTTTTTATGGCTAATTTTAGCTTATCTTTCACGTGCTTCAGATTGGTGGTTGTCATCGAAGCCTGGTAGATGTCTAAATCGATAAAAGAAATTTCGTTTGGAACTGAAGATTGGAAGATCTGCTGTTGTTTACGATGCTTTCTCATTATTTTCCCATTTCTGGTTTCTGCTTGGCTGGACTTCTTGTTTTTGAAATGTCTCCGCTGTTAGTTTACTTTTTGTACACATTCTACTCACACCTTACTCCCCGTTACAGTGGTTAAATAATACAAACTTTTAGTACTGTTTTAATAACCATTGTAAACACTTTAATAAAATGTTGTGGCTGTTTCTTCTTTTCTAAAGATTGTGTTTTGTCTGCCTTTCTCTAGCATGAAGCATTTATCTACACCATGCCGTGCCAAAACGGGCCCTGAATCTAATCACTTCATTACTTGCTGGCTTTGTGGGCATGCTGGTATTACTGGCCGAGTTGCAGAGGCAGTTTTGGGTCCAACAAAGCGATTATGTTGGTCTTGTTCCGATTGTAGGAGACATGACATGGGTTTTGATAAGTTTTTTATGGATAGAAAAAAGGTTTTTCGGAAATTAGTAAAGAAATTACGCCATTGTTTTGAAAATTTGAAAAATTGAAGCATTGTTCGATGAGCGGCGCTACTTAAAGCGCCCAAACTCGTAAAAGAGCTACTTGTAGCGCACCTTAATCTTTCACCTTCGGGTCCGCATAAAGCTCAGATTCCTGTACTTGTTGCGCGCCACCCTTCCTCATCGTCAACTATAGGGCTTGTGGATCTGTCATCGGCGAATCCGGTAAAGGTATCCAATTTAGTTAAGGTAACGAGTTCTCCGTCCTTGACTTCAAAAAATATTAACATTCCTTTGATCATAAGCTTACAATACGTAAGTGAACAGTACTAATAAGCCAAGCAGCCCTGCTCGCATTATTTATATACTTTAAAACAGTGAGGGTGGTCCCCTGGTCACATTCAATCGAAATTGAAAAAAAATTTAAACAAAAATTATAAATCCTCCCACTACGAATAATGTCTTGTTGACAGTATGATTCTTTCAGAAACCAATGATCTGAAGATTTTAGCTGCGATGGAAAACGTGGAAATTTTGTTATGTAAATCGTTGTAGGCTTGTATTCTTAATAAAGCAACTTGTTCTTAGTGATAAACCCAAAAATACTAACCAGGCGATTCCTGCACCCACAAAAAACTAAGTGTTTCCACCATGTGACCATCATTTACGAAAATGTTAGTGTCCTAAACTCAAAAATTTGTTCTACTTACCTAAACTGTGAGCACAGAATTTTTTTCTCTGGCTTTTACTGGCTATTTTGTTTTTTAACGAATTATTTCATCGAGACCCATTTCAATACAACAATATGGTAATTGCAATGGCAGACTGCTAGATCTTTGCATTGTAAATTTTCCAGATATACTTCTTAATCGTTATTCACCTTTTAGCTTACTTGCTCCTTTCGTCTTAAATATACAATACGATCATGGGGTAGGACCCCGTTGTCTCTTTGTCCTTATGAAGACAGATTGCTTTTGTGAACTTTCCAACATTTGGGGAACGTAGACTTATCCTCTGAGGTGCTATCGCCAACATTACTTGGTGAGATAAACTTCAATGTCCCGAATCGTTTCTGCAGGAATTTTATTTTCACAAATCTTAGTCAATAGTAGATATAATTACAAGGTTTTCAACCCTTTGAGAGTCCTTTGTAAAAATCCAAATGATGTAATATCTACAGTTGATCTTAATATCGAAGTCTTTAAATTCTATCCCAGCAAGTCTCTTAAATAAGCGCGCTTTATATATATCGTATCTAAATTAACTTTTAATCTTGATTTCTTCGTCAGACTCGAAAACTGGACTACGGTTTTTCACTGTTAGCGATTGCCAAGCTTTTGTATGATAGCAGTAGTTTGCAGGTCCTTGCGCTGGCTCTGGGTGTGTCTCTATGCTATACGTGTACACGCTTTTTTTTTTTCTTTACTTATTTATTGAATTTTATCCTTTTTATTTTTTTCCTTATATTTCTTCAAATGCTTAACATACGGTTTATATCCAAGAAGCAATTGAATTCGGCTGTTCATTTATTTTAGCTGAGTTTTATGTGTAAATAAAATAAATAAATAATAGAGATGAATACGAACAAGGTGGTTGCGAATAAAATGAAATGAAAACTAATGAACTTGCAATGCTTTAATGTGTGTATATTATGCATATTTTGTTGATCATTGCGTCCACAATAACATAAACTAAAGTAGAATCATAATCAGGACCAACCTGTGACTTAAGCAAAGCTTAAAAATTCTAGAGCAAGAAGATGAACTGTGTGCTACTCAAGTCAAACTTTTCTCTGAAGCTTTCTTTAGGGAGGCATTTTTATCGTGTGAGTAATAACTAAGTCCATAATTGCTAGCATCACTTGGTACGTTAGCACAATAAACATTTCATTCACTGGAGCATTTTTTTCACAAAATCCACTTCAGTTTTTAAGAAGGAACGGGACAATGAGGCGTCATTTTCGTTTTCGGGATAAAAACTCCCAAGTAACTATAATGGGCAGCTGAGGTACGATATTGCTTTACAGCACAATGTAAACAAAAACGTATGGTTTTAGAACCTACAAAAATACTAATAGGGAGGTTAATATAAAAGTAAAGGGATTGTTTCTTGATTAGGTTTTCGTAGATTTTATATTAGATAGAGTTTGGTGTATTAATTCGTTCATAAGTTGGAAAGTACCATTTATCACTCTCTAAAGAACCATTTGATAAATATATTTCAACTTTAAAGTAAATGGCCTTTATTGTTTGTTTTTCATTTCTTAGAAAATAATGCCTGGTACAAACTCAAGCAGCTTTCGCCTTATATATTGTATGGTACTTTTATTGAATTATCTATGGGGAATTACAATTTAAATAAGTAAATTAGTTTTATTCGGTGAAGCTCATTAACGGGATATTAAATTTGTTTGAATCTGTAGTAAACTATACATAAAATGTGAAAATCGTGTGCCTATAATTAATTTTTGATTGTATTTATATTTGTACTGGCACAGATCGATATTAATGACAGATCCGTAGCTTTCGCGCAGAAGGCGAATGAAAGAGAACGCCATAACAAATGTTTTGATGATACAATTTCAAACGACTCTAACAGATACCAGGAAGGTCAAGGTTCACCAAATATAAGGAAGAGTTCCCGACAAAGCGTTGATGATAGCGGCTCTTCGTCAAATGGTAAAAGCCCGAGTATAAGGTAAGAATTTTTTTCATGCAAATATAAAAGATTTGCTTTTACTATTAATATTAACATTATTTATGGACAATATTAATACTAAAGCTACATATACAAAATTTTTCTTGTAATTTACAAATTAATACATTAACGGATAGGAAGGATGTTGTACTTAAATCTCCCAAATTTGTATATAAAAGACTGACACATAATTTCCCTGTGCTCTCGGGTCAATTTCCAATTTAGAGAGTTTTATTTTTTGAATGTTTATATGCCCATTTAAAACAAAATAGTGTGGTCAAAGCTTTAATTATGTCACTTAAAATTTATGCTCTTTATAGTTCCACGAATACTTCAAACCTGAGGAAATTAAGACTATTATGTAATTGTATAATTAGATATGTATTCTTCTGACCACATCTCAGGTTATGTTCTACTGTTTCTAGATAGGTCTTTCGTTAATTTTATTAAAGTTGGAATTCTCTTTATCTTCTATAATATTATCCTACGGCAGGAGCTGAAGGAGCTTTATAATCGCAATAACCTTCCATTGATTTCTCGAGTTAGGCTTTTATTCTGCGCCAGTAATAATGATATTAGCTGGTTACTTATTATTGGGATGGTAGTGTGGTTGTGGCATGCGTTATTCCGTTTCGTACTAGTCTAGTTACCTTCTGAGTTCCTGGTGCTTTTTTGTTTCTTATTCTACTTTTTTATTTTTATTTTTTTATTCTCTTTATTTTCAAGTTTCCTTCCTTCTCCTTTAGATTGTTTAAGAATATTTTGTGTTGTTTTACTTTATTATTGCACCTATGGTAGAAGTTGTAATCTATTATAACAGGTCTTAATGGCTTCGAGGTTACATAAGCGTCAATAAACAAATAAATAAAATGATGACTCGAAGGAAAAGAAAAGGACGATTGGACAAATGTGCAAAAAAATCAAACGGTGGGGTGCGGAGATACACATTGTTCATTTAATGATATAAATACACAAATATGCTAATAAATATTCGTAATGCCCATGACAAGCGAAAATTTAATAATTGAAAATATATGCAGCAAGAGTTTAGAAATAAAATTTCAAATTTAAATATAATTTTAAACAGTCTATTAACATTTAAATCGAAACTCTACTTTGAATAATGCTATCCATGAACAATATTTTCAATCGAGACAATTTAATGTAATATACAATAAAAGCAAACAAATAAGCCATCATCATCGGTCATCTTAACAACAACTTTTTTGATAGTCAGCCAGCAGCATATGGGCAGCGGTCCGGTGCCATCCTCACTAGGTATTTTTTTTTGTCCTTTTTCTTTTTGTGTGTTTTATATTTCTAAAACATAATTTGTCATAATTTGTAAGCAGTCCATATATATATATATACCAATATAAATATATGTAATATATTGGAACTGGGTCTGAGGACCCAATTTCGGAGTCTCCCATTTGGAAATTGAGAAACTCGATAAAAGGTTTAGTATACTTATTCTGTACTCTATTCTTTTTTTCCCTCTTTCTCTATTTCTCTCTATTCTCCTATCTTTTTCTCTCCCTCTCCTATTGGCGGTAGAATATCATGTACTAAGCCGAAAGTAATGTCGTATAGGTTTGACAGACAGTCCACTAAATGTTTGGTTACATTAAAAAAGAAGATATACCTTAAAAATTATTATTACTATATATTTTATTTTTGTATCGAATATGAATAGTCGACTAGAAATGTTTGTTGAAAGTCCGTTATTGAAAAGAAGGCGCTTAAATCAGCCTCAATATGAACTGCGCATTTCATTCCCTTCCTATGTTATCTTGTTCAGATTTTTTAAGCTTTTATTTGGATGTCCCCCTTTTCTTTGCATTTCTTCGTTTGCATAATATTTACTTTACCAATTGTGGATATAAATAAAAAATATAGGGAAGTAAATATATACAAACGATGGCGCTGTGCAGCGGTTTTACGTAGAAAACGGTTGTACGCTTTGTGGAGATTTTGCTTGTTTATGCCTAAAAGTTCAATTGCTCTAAAATATAAAAAATAAGTAAAAGAATTATAGTCCGGTAAAACCATTTATTCAATATCCTGCACCAACTCGCTTAATAAAACCATTCGTTTATTTTTTAGATAATATAAAAGAAAAATAGATGCTCTCCATAATCTGTACATGGAACGTGGTCCAATATACTGATACAAATAATCGAAATTATGTAATACTAATTTTCGTAGCAAATGTTTTATTATGGAATAATTTTCATTTCAAAATATTTAACAATTAAACCTTTTTGTTCAGAAAATATTTATTTTTCACTGGGACTGTGTTAGTGGCACATTTGCCTACACAAACCAGTTACGTTTCACTTATGCAGACTCATACATTAATATTTAATTTAATTATTATTTAATTATTATATGCTCCTGTGGCCTTCAAACCCTCATCATGTTCTTCTAAACTTTGTGCCTCCCAAGAGTAATGCATTCGTAATTGCTCTCGTCTTGAAAATTTAAATGCATCACACCGCCATGAGGAAATCGAAGGATAGCAATTGTGTTTCGACTCTGTTCCATTTCTGGGATAGAAGATTGTGTTTGGTTTCCCGTAAATTCGTGGATATCTTCTTACAATCGAAACATAGATATTAATCAACTTGAATATCTGCTGTCGTCATGCCAGTTAGAACAGGGTATCAGCATAGTATTAGCTCTAATGTTAGCAGATGGGTTATACCGAACAATGTGCGGTTAGCATGTTTTTTGTTCGCAAACCAGCCAGTATAAAAGTGCGGCTGGTTTCACTTTAATTTAATGTGTGTTGACTGCGTTCGATTGGCTAAAAACTTACCTACTTTGCAAAAAACACTGCTCGGATGGATGGTCTCTGGTAGTGGATTTCCAACCGCAAATTCATGTTCATTAGCCACAAGCGTCAAATTTGCTTGAAAATTCCTATAAGCGTGCTTTTTAGAGATTTTAATATTTGGAAAACAAACTGAACAAGCAAACTCAGTAATCGTAACATAATGCACAGCTTTTATGAGCGAGTACGTAGATATGAACCACATGTCGACACTTACATCCCCACCAAAAGTCAACGCCTATTACCTACCCCACCATTATATGCGTTTACATGACAGCTCAACAGAAAAACTGAGACTTCCTTTCTACGTCTTATATAGAACTAGCAAGCTTTTTAGCAATTCGCGCTTTGCAACAACTTTCGCCTGATGAAGGAAACACCTTTGTTTTGGGTACTGACGTTATAAGACGAGTTTCTTGTGGTGATGACTTAGCCTCTGCCGATAGATTCTTTGATCAAGCAACTAAACTACGACAAAAAGTTACATCCTTATGGTAAAAGAGCGATTTCATAACAATTAATCCGCCTTACGTGACGTTTCGCCACCAGATTGTGAACAGCTCCTCAAATTTCATGATAGAACCGATGTAATCAAGACTTCGGGTTTTCTTTGGGAAGCTAATACAGAAAATTTTATTTTGCCGATTTCACCTGCGGCAACAAAGCGCACCATATTATCTACTACGGCTCGTCTTTATGAGCCCTGCACTCTAATTGGCCCAATAATTACGAAGGCTAATGCAGATTTTGTGGGAAAACAACCTGCACTGGATGAAAGTTTACCCCAATCATGACATTCAACGTGGTTCGATTCATGACTTTTGTGATGCTAACCTAACAGTATATGGTGCTTGTATGTACGCACGGCCCAAACTGGGTGGTGTTATCAACACTTGTGTAATATGTTCGAAGTCAAGAGCATTACCGTTGACAACTCTCATCCCACCCAAGTTCGAATTATCGACAGTTTTATTAAACCGGAGCTTCTAAACAGCTTCACTTGGCTTACATAGACGCAAGAAAATGCAGCAATAATTTGCACATAGTTTTAAGTTAGTTTAAGTTATCTCTTTCTCGCTTATGTACATATGCACGCTGTAACAGTTGCTTGTATAAGCATACTATATCGCACATGTGGGCGACTTTTTTCATCAGTGGGCCTATTTTAATTTTGATATCACGGTGGAAGACCGAACAGATTAAAGGAATGAAAATTACAAATTCTAACGAAAATTTTTATTACTATCATGAAACAAAATGAATATAGTCAACGTATTACGCAAGCTTCAATGTGATGGGATGAATTGGGAAGGTTTTTGATTTGTTATTACATCATAATTACGACGTAATTCGCTAGTTGCTATTCGACGAACTGCTCCTAAATGTTCAACTGTTTACCACTTTATTTTGTGTGTTTGTCAATAGATATTTCAAAGTCCAGTTATTATTAAAAATGGAACATTCCGCATCAATTTTGCTTCTTTTTAAATCGCTTATTTTATGGACATTTGATAGCTGCACAGCCGAGTGAGTGACGATAGATACAATCCATTTGCAGCATTACCATGTGCGAGCAAATAGAATTATATAAAATTTTAAACGTCAGGAGGCGAACGTAGCTACATCCCAGGTCGGATGCGAGCTACGTGAAGTCGATTGCTCATGCCTGCCCTACACCACTTGTGGTAAAGGGTGTATTAAATTACTAAGTAAGCTAAAGGCACATTGAGCTACCCTGTACTGCATGGGTATAATGATACATAAGCATGTATGTTAAAGTGACTATTACAGGATGAATACGTGTCATTACACGCTAGACCGTTTGTCGTACAGGGTACGTGAACGTTTGCAACACTTAGAAGAACTAGAGATAGATCCACTTTTTATTAGCGTCGTTGTCTGAGTCAATCTAAGTTTTTCTGTCTGCCTGACTATCTCATGTCTGCCTCTGTAATCTTATGTTCAAGCTACAGATCGTAATTTTCGGGATATTTTGATGAAATTGTGCTTACAGATATATTTTGTCCCAACGACCAACGCTCCGACGGACCACTTTTTCGATCGAAAGTAGGGTAACCTTTAGAATTTCAGGACAGAAATCGCTTAATAACAGTCTAAACTAGTGCAAAAATTGTGGATCGGATGAAGCAATTCCTTGAACCTTCTGTCATATAACTGTTCTTAGGGAAACTGAATCTTTATGTGGCAAAAAGGCTTAATTTTCAATACTTTTTGATGAAAATTGGGTCATAATAGCCGAATATAACTTTCCAATACAACTTTCTTATTTGCTTTTCTTTGTTGGCGTTAGGTTCATAAGGTGCTTGCTTTGAAGTGAATACGTTTACATTTTCTTTGCAATTCACTGATCATTCCAAATATAAGCTCTATGACTGGGTATATGTGTACGGTTTCGTTTTCTCTTTCTTCTCCCTATATATTCAATACTCAAGTATGTAGAGTATTTTAGTAATTATTTTTAAATGGTGAATCACAGTAATAGAATTTTGAAATACGTTTTTTTACATTTTTAGTGCTTTTTTAAAAAAAAAACAAGAATTCATTTGTAAAAGTACAAACAGACATCAAAAGTGAAGCATAGTAACAAAAAGGGGAAAGCAGCAGATAACTAAAAGCCGTAGCGTAACATTCCAAAAGAGGTTTATTATGCAAAACAAAAATAAATACTCTTGTTTTTGTCTTGAACAAGAATGACCATGCACAAAAAGGGACGAACCGTGTAACGTTATATACTCCTGAATACGAAAAGAAGACAGTAAGCATAGAAAATAGTAACCACAAAAACAAATGCAGAGTATATTAAGACTAATACAAATAGAGTTGTAACTTGTGGAGAATAAGTAATTTAATGCACCGGATTAAATTTTGGGACGCGGTTTGAGAAGACTGGTAAAAAAAAGTCAGTAAAGTTAAAAAAAGGATTGAGTTGGTGGTTATTTGTCAGTATTAATTTAAAATAAAAGCGACAACACAATAATTTAGTTAGTCAACAGGACTATTGTTAATCATAAGCCGGTTATGAAAATATATAAACCGGAAGCGGAGTTTTCAAAGTTTCGGGAAACTTGTAAAAGTAAGCAATGATTTTGAACGGCTAGTTTGAGATCAATAAAAATTTGCGGATTTGGATAATACTGAAATCGTTTTATTAATATTGATTTTAGCAAATGGAAAACAGAAATTTATTAAAATAGCACTATAAGGATGAACTATAATATCTTTTACCCTTGGCAATTTCGAGATATCGTTCTAGTTAATCCTTCCCAGCTGCTTTTCCTTGGTGAATTTTACACTAAATATACATATTTGCGTTTAATTGCTTGTGTAATTTTTACACTTTTCACCGAAAGCTTATGTTATATTCATTTTGTCAAAACATTGGCAACGCCTAAAATTAAGCTTCCGGGACGTTATGAAGCTCACATAGTCTTACTCATTATAAAATTCTGAATCGATTTAGCCACGTCTGCCCGTCCGTGTTTCCATCTATGTAAAGTTCTGAGGCAAAGATTGTCTTTTTGCATCTTTTTACAACGTTTTTTTACACAACACTTGGAAGGTTATGTACGCAAATTGGTATTGCAAGTAAACTAAAAAAGTTAAAGAACACGTCTACGGGAAAACATAAACTGGGAATATCTGCTTTCAAATTTTAAAATATCATTTCCTTCCGTTTTTTCTTTTTAATTTTTTAAGATTAAACATGGTGGTAAATCTATGTAAAACGATAACACAAAATTGGAGTAGTTTTGAAACGTAGCATAGAGAGTGCACCTAAGCTAAATTATGAACAGCAAAAATTCCAGTTCAGCGGCCACACGATAAGAGAAAAATTTTGAATTATAATAGCCCGTATAATTTCATTCCTACCTATAATTTCCGGTATTTAAAATATTCAATGCATTCTGAATATAAAATTTCGCTTCTTTACAAAAGTTGCTGGTGCAGTTGTATTTAATATAATTTTTTTTCTTTCGAAAATATCATTAGGGGAAGAACAAATCAAAGATGGATGAAGCTTCGAACAACAGTACAAATATCATCGGCTATGCAAAAGAAACCACCGTTAAAAAGAGAAGATTCTTTTCTAAAACGATTCTCTACGAGGCAAATGGCTGCAACTCAAGTAAGCACTGTAAACTTTTGTGATAGTTTATATAGCAATCTCGAAGAACTTAATTTTGCATGATTGTATTTATTTATTTATTTATTTCATTCTTCAATTTCACTACAATTAACATTTTAGTTGAATGCAGCAAGTTGTATTACAAAATGAAGATTGCAATATTTCTTAAAATAGCAATAAAGAGGAACTATGAACTTACGATATATATTGAATTAATAAATAAAAGTTGCTAGTAGAATAAAACGCTAAAAGTAAAAGAAGAAATAAACGCATGTTCACGTACCACCCTGAAATGCTCTCTAACAATAAATAATAGCGTGTGGATCGATCGCAAGATCACCGCAAACATACCATCTCTTGACAACTTATAATTTAGCACCATATGCTATTTGACTTCGCTGCAACTAATTAATTAGTTGCTTTGCTAAGGAATGACCGTTATAATAATTTTGTTTTTGTGATTTTTGTGAGGTTCGAAGGTAAACGTCATTCAAATTTTTACATAAAGCCCTAAATGAGTTAACCCATTGACTGCCAGACATATTTCGAGCGTCTCGGCGTGGGTGGCAAGGTTTCATTTTGAAGAATAAATGAAAGTTTACAAAATATAATTATATTAAGTTGCTGATATAATATTGTAATAGCACTTACAGTAATTTTTATTGAAAAAAAAACACCACGAGATAACTCGTAGCTGGCGTCACTAAATAAAATTCCTGTGCTGGTTGCCACTTACGCGGTATCTCGTAGTGTCTTTTTTTCAATAAAAATTACTGTAAATGCTATTACTATATTATATCAGTAACTTAATATAATTATACGTAGTCCTCAGCGCACGTCTATTCGGTATAAGATAATAAAAACACGTGATTACGATCGTAATCACGTCATGGTAAAGATTTTGTGAAAGTAATAGGCCTTATCTATTCATATTATCAAAAAAAAAGTGTTGAAGTGGAGATATTTGGAAAGTAATATTTATTATGTGGCTCATTGACGTAAGTACATCATATACATAGCTATATAAATTCAAATTTGTAAATAAAAACCGCGAAAATACATAGATTATTTCCTCAACCCGGAATAATGGATCGAGAAGAAGAAGTTGCTGCCGACGAGGAAGTATTCTCTGAGGACAATAGCGACATTTTTTCGTTAGGAAATAATGTCATCGAGTGATAGTTTTGCCGGTAAAGCATCACAAAGCGCCGCATATTAATCAAAATGATGCATAAGAGGGATCCTCGACAGTTCGAATTCAGAGGAAATCCAGGGTTGAAAATTCCAAACGATGTAAAATCACCAGGAGATTTCTTCGATTTGTTTTTGACAGAATATTTTATGAATAAAATTGTTCAAGAAACCAATCGGTATTCCGACCAACAAATAGCAAAATTTCCAGTATTACGATTCTCCAAGCTGCGAGATTGGAAGGATACCAGCGCTGAAGCATTACGGGTATTCTTTGGATTACTTATGCACACCGGTACAATTACTTTACCCTCCGTAGCACATTATTGGAAAACAAATAAACTTTATAATTTCGACTTTTGGAAGAATAGAATGTCTAGAAATCATTTTCAATTAATTTTGAGATTTCTACATTTCAATAATAATGAAGAATAAGATAATGATCGATTATTTAGGGTCAACCCAATATCCCAACACTTTAACGAAACTATGAACCGCATCTATAAACCGGAGAGAAAATTGTGTATTAACGAAGCGATAGTTCTTTGGCATCAAACGGAACTTTGTGAATCTAACGGAATAGTCTTGAGAGTGAAAATTTATGCTGGCAAATATGATGATCTAAGTGGACGAAATCATACTTCAAATGTCGTTTTGGCTTTGAGGGATGGTTTCCTGAATAGTGGTTATGAACTTTATATGGACAACTACTATAATTCAGTTGGTCTCACAATTAAATCAACATATATATGCGGCACATGAAGATTCGACCGAAAGGGAAATCCAGAAAATTTAGTCAAAAAGAAACTGAATCAAGGAGACTCTGAATGGCTCAGATCAGGATCCATTATGGTCAACAAATGGAAAGGTAAGCGGGATGTGCTGACTATATCCAACATGTACAAAGATGAAATGGTTCGAGTGCAGAACAAAATTGAAAAAATTTCGACTAAACCGGATACAGTCAGAGATTATACTTTGGGAGTGGCAGGTATTGATCGACAAACGTATGTTATATTACTCATTCCTTAAGAAAACCGTGTGTTGGTACAAGAAAATTGCATTACATTACTTGGAAATCTTCCTGCACAATGCACACATGTTTCACAACCAAAGAAGTCGAAAGAATAAAAAGATGACGTTACTTCAATTTAGGGAATCACTTATTATGCACTTACTTGGTGACGACAGCAATGCAAGAAACAACAGGAACTGTAATAAGAATGCAACTAATTTTCATTATTTAGAACATCTTCCCCCCACAAAAAAAAAAGAATGCCTACAAAGCCATGTCGAATCTGTACAAAGGAAAAAAAATGTAAGGAGACTAGGTATTTTTATCCACAGTGTCCTGAGAAACCAGTACTTTGCGTTGACCCTTGTTTTAGAGTTTATCATATTCAGCAACTATAATAAAAATATTTTTAAATAAACACTGAAAATTTATACGGTTTTTTACTCCATATAAATTTTTCATTCACCTTTTTAAAACATTTTTAACTGAAATGGCCATTTGTAATTAATCTAAAATTGAAGCAAGCACTACGAAATATCCAGTAGCTGGCAGTTTTGATACACACGCTTAATACGAGATATCTTGTAGCTGGCAGTCAATGGGTTAAGCAAATTATAGTTAGATCTACATTGACTACGCTCTCTGCACTTATAAATTCTTCATAGAAGATTAGGAAGGCCCCACTGCAGATTTCTCAACGCAAACAGTAAGAATTCTAAGAATTGAACCGATTTAATTGATCCGACATTACAATGATAGGACGGACGGAGACTATATCACGGAAGTGTATTCTAATGCTAATCTAACCAAAGTCACGTACAGTCTTTTTTTGGTGTGTGGATCTGCAAATTCATGCTGCCGACGTTTAATAAAGCTAGGTACAGATCTAATTTTGTTAATAGTTCATAAACTGAAAAGAAGATTATTATTCAATAACATCCCAATGTCAAGCAACATTTCTTCCATTGTATGTAACTCAATGCTATATTCTTTTTTCAGCAAACTTTTTCATGAGAATGGATAATTTTTTACATTCAAAAGATAATTGAAAACCATTTAGCCAGGTTACTTAAGTCTCAGATTGAACGTTATTATAATCACATCAAACTTTGAAGAGGTGAGCACTTTAACATTATTCGCATGCATTAAGATCAATTTAAAAACAAGAAACCTATAGTTAAGCCTTATTGAAGTCTGTATAAATGGTGTCTGTTTACAATCCACAGGAGAAAACCTTAAAAATTGTACTCGAAAGTTCTGATAAGTTTGTGATGATTGATCTGCCATGTAGAAAACGCAATCGGGAGAAATGTAGGATCTTATCGCAAAAGTGAAATGCCAAGCAACCATACGCTCAACAAATTAGTGCAATCAATTTTGCAACACCTCTATAGTTTTTTACTTTTGAGTGTCTATTTCCGTTTTTATGGATTATGAAAGCTAAAAATTGTAGAGAAAACACCTGGTTTCAGAGCGGGGTTAAAGATAATTGCAAGAATACCATAAAGTAACACAGTACACGACTTCAATGTAGATAACGCAATATATCATCAAGGTCTGACGAAGTACTATACTTTGCTGATCTTAGGATTTGAAGAAAAAGTAATATTCGAAATTATAATTTCGCCTTTCACTCTGTGCCGATAAACTATGGTGGCGACATAAATTTCGGTTAAAAAGTTAAGTTGAAAGAAATTTATGAAGAAAATCGAAATCTCAACACCATCAGAAGGATCAGATCCATCAAAGGACATCAACGCTGGAAAGCGGCTGGCTTTGCGCTTATCGTTAACAAATGTGCAAAAATATTTAGAATTGGTTAGCTGTGAGGACTTTACCATTTTTCAAGAATTTCTTATACAGCCTGTTGTTTTTTCTTTCTTGAGAAAACTAAGTATTGTGTTAAGCCAAGGTGGGTAAGGATTCTTCGAATTGTTGCCTGATAGGAACAAATAATGAAATGGCTGAGAAAAGCTTTTGCTAAGATGAGCATAAAAAGGAATCTATATCGACAGTGCACTCCTTAGAGGAACGACATTGGTTTTACTGAAGGTATACATATAATTAGTAGAGGTTGGACATGACCAAAGTTGAGAATATGGTCGCATATAATGAACGGAGATAATGAGAATTGTTTGATAAGAATCTATTATTACGGTTATCCTGCCGTTCGGGAACATGTGAGAATCTAGCAAAAAAAAAAGTTAAAAATCTGAAGATCTATTTGTATACAACCTGAATGGACATTAAAGCTCCATGAAACACGTGGCAAATTTAAAGCCGTCAATCCTATAACAACATCAGTTGTTTTAGACCCACAATAAAGTTATTTGCAATGTATGTCTAGAATGCCTAACAGCGAAGTAACTTAGTTAACTTGCTCAGCGTCACTGCAATACCTATTGAACCGCTTACCGCAGAAGATTTGCTGCAAGTGATTATGACCTGCCAGATAAACATCGAACTTGACGCCCAGGTCAATTCGATAACGACGCCTTAAAATCTCTAGTGGAGTCCGATCCAAGGTTATCTATACAGGACCTATCAAGAAGCCTTGGTCCACCGTACAAAGGCATTTAAAAGAAATTGGCAAGGGACATAGACAAGGTAAATGGATTCCATACCTGTTGTCTGAGGCCAATAAAGATCTTCGGTGAACAATTTGTATTTCCATGTTCACCAGACTAAGCAGAGATCCATTTTTGTCTAGAATCGTAATTGGAGATGAAAAATGAATCCTTTATGATAACATAAAACGATCGAAACAATGGTTCTCCGCAAACGGGAGACCTCTTCCAACCCCTAAAGCAACCCTATCCCTGAGGAAGATGTTATTGTGTATTTGGTGGGATTGTTCCGGTATAGTGCATTACGAATTATTGAAACCTGGGGAGACAGTTACTGCTGACCTGTATTGTCAACAACTACAACGGTTACAGTCCGCACTCATAGAAAAAAGACCAGCTTTAGTAAACAGAAAAGGTGTGATACTTCAACAAGATAATGCCCGTCCTCACGTAGCGAAGATTACTCAAAATTAAGCAGTTAGGCTGGGAACTTCTACCGCACCCTCCATACTCTCGAGACCTAGCACCGTCGGACTACTATCTGCTCAGGTCACTGGAGCATTCGTTACGAAATAAAAATTTTAATTTCTTATCCGATGTCCAAACGCACTTTGAGCTATATTTTCAGTCGAGCCCACCAGACTTTTTCAAGAGGGGGGTTGAACTTTTGCAGGAACGATGGCAACAAGTCATCACAAACGACGGTGATTACATAAACGGTTAAAAAATAAAAATGTCATTTCAAAAAAACATTTTGTGTATGAATGCAAAATAATTGATTACTTAAGGATCCCCCTAATAATTACACTATGTGTTATATTGGACAAAATATATAAAAAATGTGAGTAGTATGTATATGGGGAAACGTCGACGCGAATTTTGGCCGGCAGAAAAAAGGACTTTTTTTTTGCTTAGCTCATTAACGGCTTGTTTGGATAGTAGTCTATATATGTGGGAACGACGGATATGCGCTTGTCCGTTCCGAGCAGATTACTTCACAAACACACCTTCTCCTCCAACTCACTTCACTAACATGTACCCACCGTTCCCCCGCATACGTAACGTTTGCCCTTTCCCCACGCCATCAAATAACAACACATATTCTTCACACCTAGAAACAATTTAATATCCAACCCAATTTCCCGAGAAAAAGGGATGATTCATAAGAAAGTACGACCAAAAAAAATAACATTTCATGCGTTTCTTTCCTATTCCACACCCTCACATTGCGTTCACAAGAAATGTCCTTCGATCAATCCTATCTTTACTAAATACGTCCTAACTAACAAACGAAAAAAGTATTCAGTCATGTTCATCCATTATTTATGATGCTGATAACAATTAAACATGAAAGTGCATAGAAGTGCATAACTAAATTTCCAATAAGGTGCACTTTGAGTGGTGCGACTATTTTACCATATTGTATTTCAAAACACTTAAATGTTTAATAATCCTTTCTCATTTGTATTCCTATTATTAGTATTGAAAGTGGAAAATTAATTAGTGCATTATAGACGACAAAAAGGCCAAATTGCATATTATTTATTACTTTATGACCATACTTAAAAGAGTTTATCGAGAAAAACTAAAGGCAGTAAAAGGTCGAGGGAGTTTTACAGATAACGTTTGAAGATAGGTTCGTCAACACTTCTGTCCTATATAAGCAGAGTTTTCTCTTAACTTATTTTAAAAATAACCAAAGCATAAAGCTGAGAAAACTACCAACGCTCAATTTAAGAAAGTGTTAAATATTTAAAAAAATGAAATCAGTCAACAACACAACATCAACACCAATATTATCATCGTCAGTATAAGACGAAAATCAACATAATGCAGGAATGAGAATACTAGGAAGTTACCATTCTCAGATGACAACCGACTGCGTCATCTTTATACCTTCCCATGGTCAGGTTCGATTTCAAGTCCGACGACAACGAAGATGATCATAAAGAGTTTTATCAACGCAACCTAGTAGATATGCTCCAGTGTCGTCGAGCCAAATTGCTTAAATTTGTCAAAGGTCGGGGTTAAATTGGGCACCCGTTTTCCAATGAAGCTTCATGAAAATAACCAAATTTGGCAGTTCCTTCAAAGTGGGACTCTAGACTACGACTTCCGATATGAGTCTCAAGCATATTGCAACGAAGATATAAGCAATGACCATTATTTCAATGATGGTTGCGACAGCGAACTGTTAAGCATTAATATACTAGCAGTTGCAATCGACTATAAATTTTTTTTAAATAGCCATTAACCACTACCAAAATTTTTTAAATGATAGTTTCAATACTGAAATTCTTGAGATTAGTTTGGACAAAATAATAAACTAAAGAATTAAACAAATAACAATTAACAATATGTTCTTATTTTATTCTTCTGATAGTCAGAATGACAATGATATGAATGTGAGCAGCGTTCAACATACACAAATAAATTATAAACTGAACTTTGGTTAATTTTTTTAAACTCTTGATTGGTTAAAAAAACACATAGAAAGAAATAAGAAACAAGAAATATTTTTCACATAATTATTTTAAAAATGTTATACATTTTTTAAAATTCGTTAATAGTCCTTTCCGCAGACTCTTAACGACGTCTAGAAAACAGCAGGACAAGGTTATACAAAGATTAACTAGTTATCAATTCGCAGAGCCTGTAAAATAGTTCAATGTAAAGCAAAAGCAACACAATTTGGAGAGAAAATTGCCCTTTACTTGGAATCACCTGTGGATATTTCTATCGAAGCGCCTTAGTCAAGTATTCCCATCCAAAATCTCGTACAAAAAGTTGAAAGAAAATAATATCCAACATGTTGTCTTTCGAAGAAGGGATAAATCTATAGCTAGTGTACCTATTTTTGAGTTTATTCAAAATGAAAATAAAGGATTTGGTGTCTAAATTGAAAATATAACTTTGTTTTATTAAAAATTCTTTTTACATAGTTTGAGTGTTTTTCATCATTAAAGCTGTAGTCAGTTCTTCTAAATTGTTTGATAATTGTAAACCAAGACATAATGCGCGCAAGTTCCTGAAAAGTATCTTCGTAGTTGCTGGTTGTTATATATAGACGTGTCTATTTAAAAAATTGCAAAATTCTTTTTTAATGGTTTTTGACCATAGGAGCGATCAAACGCCAGTACAAAACAGTTATTATCAAAAAGTTTCTTATTTATGTGAAGACAACGATCTCAGTGATTGACTTCAGCTGATTTGAATAGCATGCTATGAGCTCTGGTTGTCTTAATTTTGCTGCTGAACAAATTAAGCCTTTGCAAATAAAAATGCTCGAACTTGAAAGCAGCCATTGCTTGATCGTCTGAATAAGCGCTGCTGTACACCATACAAAAAGCTAAAAATATTGGAAGTTGTCCTATGACGATGTTATCTAATGATAGAATATGGTTTCCAGGACACAGAGTGAATGTCTTCATTCCTACTTCGTTGAATAGATATAAAGCTGCTTTTGTTTGTAGTACTTTATGATGAGCAACCAGTATTCAAGGATTAAGAGTTATATGATTCATAAACAATTGTGTTTCCAATATTTTAAGGTGCGTTTCCTTATCAGGATCTTCCATAACATAAAGTAACGCAAAAATCCTCCATGTAGTTCATAGCTCGTAATCTTTTGCATAAATGAATTTAAAATTCGTTTGTAATAGTTTTTATTTAAAGTTGATGGAAATATACATTTATATAAAGCAATCCACTTAAAGCTATTCTTACCCGTCTGAATTTGAAATTTGTGAGCTGATTTTTGTTTTCCGTTCGGATTGATAATGTCTGCATTTTTAATTATGTCAATCGTGTTTCTAAGTTGTGTTCTAAATCGAGTGTTATATGGATTTAAGATTGTTTGTTTACTAGATGTGGTGTGGCTTCTATATTTCCGGTTAAGTACTTTTCACGCGTCATAAATTCATCTTTCGAAATGTTGTCATCCAAGTTACTTTGTAAGTTTTCTCTGTTATTTTTGAATGTGCTACCATTGTTTACGGTTTTTAGGGAAATTTCAGGTTTCTCAATGATACTTTCACAATTTTTACACCATTATTAGAATATATCATTTCAGGTATAAGATTAAAATTTTGCTCAATTAAGAGACGTGTTGTTGAAATATGGTAATAACTTTCTATTGATAAATTCCGCTGAATATTTGTCATCCGTGACTGCAGCGTATGCGTTTGGGTGCAATAGAATTACTTTACTTAGTTTCGGCTTAAATTTATTGAGCATTGTCTAACAATTCTCCGATAACTCCACTTAACAGAAGAAGCAAGAAGCTGCTACGTTTCTGCACAAGAACGTTCCTTTTGGACTTTATGGTCGCGTTTGTCCTCGAGATGAATCGAACTTTTTTTTTATACATTTTTAAAACCTCCAAATCCTTATTTTTTAATTTAGTGTTTCCAATTATTGTGTTAAAGATAATCTCACTGAAAGTTTTCATTAATTCTTTGTCAGAACAGTTGAATGTAGCTAATTTGCTATTATTGGTTTTGAGGACTCCAGTGTCACAGAAGTAATAGCAAAAAGTCGAATTAAATATGTTCGTTCTGTAGCTTAACAAATCATTTACGCTTTGTGCCAGTTCGATTAATAAACAACCGTGAGGTTCGCTAGTCACATCTTGATATATTCCCCTAACTCCAGTTGAATTTTCGGAACGAATTTGTCTCACTATATATTTAAACTGTAGCATATCTTCAGGTCAACCGGAAAAAATTTTGTTCGAAGGCGATTCATTCTAAAAGGAATTAATGATACCTGGCAAATAGATTTAGCTGAGTTAGTTCCATTTCAATAACTAAATAAAGGATACAAATACCTTTTGGTTAGAATCGATTTATTTTCCAAATATGCTTTTACGCAACCAGTAAAATCTAAAAGTTCACTTGAGATAGTTAAGGGCATGAGAAAAATATTACAAAGAAGAGATATCTCTCCAAAGAATATTTAAACAGATCAGGGAAGGAATCTTTTAATAAAGATTTTAAAGAGTTGATGAAAGATTATCAACTTAACCATTATCACACATACATTAATATGAAAGCCTCCATATGTGAAAGATTCAACAGAACACATTAAATTTTTTAACTTAATGGGGGAAATGTTTAGTAAAAACCGTACAAATTGATACACTTAATTCAAACCTTACTAATCAAATACAATAATACATATAATAGAATAGCAAAAATGAAATCAAGTGAAGTCAACAAAAACAACGGGAAGCACATATTACAGGATGTATATAACCTTACCAAAACATATGCAAAATCAAAATTTGGAGTTGGAGATTATGTTAGAATTAGCAAATTTAAAGGAACAAATTTTAAAGACTATGAACCGAACTAGACCGCTGAAATATTTCACATTAGTAATTTAAAATTAAGAAATCCTGTTACTTACATTATTAAGGATTATAAGGAGAATGAAATATTAGGGTCATTTTTTGAAGAAGGGAAGAACATTTTTTTTTAAATGACTAGGGTTGAATGAAACTCATAATTCATGGGTTAAGAAAACTAAATTACTTCGACAAAAATGTATAAGTTTGTAAGGAAGTGTTTCGCCTCCTTACTAAGTATTACTTTGTTTCCCTATATACATACATACGTACACACAAACATACACTATCAGAGAGCGTGTCGCAATACACTCAGCCTTTAATTGTGTCATAGCCGCCGTCGAATTAAGTAAAGCACAAACTATCCTACAAGCTGACTTTGACTATTGATGAGCCGGGTTGGCTTTAATCGCCATTCCTAAAGGACTGGTGAACGCTCTTTTTTTGACGAGGATCAGTTAGGAACGGACCCGCGGCTGCTATGACCCTTGCGACATATTCGTCTCTTTATAGTAACCCGCGAAATCGAAAGAGAAGAAGAACAAACGCGGGCAAAAAGAACTTAATCAACAAGGGAGGTCGGGCCACCAAGTTGGTCTTTTTCCTCCTACCGCTCCGAGTTTCCTCCAAATAAAACATTTAAGAACACCCAAAGCTCCGAATCATTTTTACAAATTGTCTTGGAACGGACTCTGGAGTGACTGAGTATACCATGCCCAAGAAAGTACCGTTACAAGTTCAAACGAAAGTGTTTGCTATTATTATTACTGTTGCTGTTAATATTAAAATCTACATAAAATAAAAACCCAAAATTTTTCATTGCGTATTAATTTTGGTTACATCTATTCATTAATACACATTATGTAAACATAGTTATTTATGGATTTTGATCACTTATTTTATAATTTCCCCACACTAGCATGGAAATTCTATCTTCTAAAATACATCGGTTATCATTTAAATAATCTAACGCTATTTTTGTGCAGATCTCTGTAAAGAATCTGTGAGATATGCTTCTTATAACTCTTTGTTCACCATAAAAAAATTTTCTATGTGTAATGCAGTGTTTATAATCAGTGTATTAATTTAAGTACTTTTATTTTCAAGGGTAAATAATTAATACTACGCATTTGGTCTATTGGTATTGGTTACGGAAATGCCAAATCCAGTTCATTCCAACTAATTGATTTTGATTGAGAGGGAAAACCCTAGTGCACATTCGCGGCGCGGCATGCAGCTGGCGGTCGAGGCACTCGCAAATTTTTCAACTTTTGATTTTTCTGTGCTTGACCGTTTTTATTTTTAATATGTTCATATGAACATTTTTTTATAAATTTGGCCTTTTTTCGGATAATTACCATTATTATTCTATATATTTATGTATTTATTGCCAAATTTTTATTATAACCATTCTTACTGATTTCTACTATACATATATCTCCCATGACTGTTATTAAAAGCAAAATATTATTATAATTATTTCCAATTTCTGCATTTTCATCAATATTTACATTTGCCAAAATGTCATTTAAAAAAAGTAACGTGAGCATGATCCAGTGCGGAGTCGAACCCAGAACTACAACTAAATCCATGCTTCAACCGCAGACCTATATCAACCGTATCACCGCGGTGACATTTGTTCTTCTAATTGAAACTATTATGTATAGTTCATACGCATTCTTATTCTACATAATTCAGTGCAGTTTTCATCGCATATGTATACACATTTAAAAATTCCCATGGAAAATGCCACCTGATGTCTGATCTTGTAGTAGTTTGATCGTAGAAATGAAAAATAGAAGAACAGATGTAGAAAAGACTAGGTAAAGTAATTACAATAATATTTTTCTCTTCATAATAGCATGTTTCCTATTTATTGTTATGGAAATCCCAAATCCAGTTCATTCCAACTAATTGATTTTCCCAAAAAAATAAATTCCCTAGAGAGCGAAAACCTAAGCGCACATTCGCGGCGCGTCATGCAGCTGTCGGCCGACGAAAACGATTACCGGAAAAGCAGTTTAACGGATTAAAAATCATGCCATGAACTAAGGTAATAGTAACATGCTTGTAAAAATGTATACAAATAGAATATTTGTGGAAAATAGAGTCAGTCGGACAAGAACATTTGGGTCGAAAAAGAATATTAGAGTAGAGAAGTCGAGAGTATTGCCAAAGTAAAATGTAAATAGGTCTACCCTTAAACAAACTGATTCTAAATAAAAGAGTCTCGTAGTGAATATGAATATCCACGATCTAGTGATACGAACCGTATCCGAGAAAAGCAAATTTCGTAACAGTATATAACAAAACACTTGGCACGTTTTTTACGAACAATGCGCTTACATGACCTGTACATCATGAATCTATCAGAATCCTCTTTAGGGGTTATAACAAGTTATATCTGCAAGTCCTTAAGGTCTGTTCAACTATCGAACTACGCACTAGATTATTTTTTTGGGCTATTTTAAAGAGCCGAACATAAAGATAATCGGAAGCTGTAGAGACGGTCACATGTGCCATTGCTGAGCTAGCTAGTTCGGGAGAAGTGGGGTTTTAAATTTTTGTCTCACGGGTACTCCACAGACGGTTACACCTAAAAGAAATGTACGTACTTTACCGTTATATGTATAAACGGACGGATGGAACCCTGCTTACCGAACGGGCAAATCATAAGCCCTGCGCCAAATCTCTACCCTAGCCCAACTTTGAGTTCCTCCGGCCCATAATTTGCAATGGAAGACCCCCAAGTTCATTGCAGTTCCACCTTTTTCTTTCCTCCTATCCTCTAACTGTCTCACCTACTGCAGGGTAGTATTTGTAAAAAAAATTACGAGATACAACCACATGCTACAAAACACAGGTCTGGTGTGCGAGAGTAAACAAGAGAATCAATAGCTGAAGACAATTAAATAAGTTTGCAGTGCTCATGCACGCATGTCTTTAATTCTTCACCTTCAAGGTGTTTGAGTTCACTCAACTCTACGTTTTCCTCAGTCCTTAAAGAAGAAGAAGGGTTTTGTAAAAGATAGAGACTACGTAATAGCACATATGGTTTGTCATTAGTTATTTTGTTTTTTTCAAGCAAAATATAGCAATAATAAAGACAAAAACCTGCGCTTGCATGAATACTACTTTTCAAGATGCAACTAATGACTGATAAGTTTTCATCCCAATCTCGTTTAGAGGGTTTACTGCATACTGTGATGGGTGCTAAAAGGGGTCGATTTACTCATTCGGAAGCTAGCGAAGAATAAAAGGCGGTAAAGTTATGGTGAACACCATTATTCTCTAACAAAGACTTGACATGGACGACTTCAAGGGGACTCCGTTGTCTCTTGTAATTGACTCAGGTACACAAAAAATGTGAACAACATGCTTTTTCAGAAAAGCAACTACATTTTGGGCATTGCACTTTTTGATAGGTTAGGAAAAGTTAAATTTCGGCAAACGATCGAGAACAATAATAACACTAATATGACAAAAAGACGATCTAGGATAAGAACCTAATAAATCAAGATATAACCATTGAAAGGCCCGAACATAAATTGTTGGCTGGGCAATAGAAGGCCTGAGAATTTGGTTCGGTGCTTCCGTTTCCTTACAGACATCACAGGTGGGACACAAACTCTGAAATTTAGTTAACCATTTTTGACCAATAAAAATACGCTTTTAACTAAAACTGACTTTGAATATTCAAAGGCATAAGCCTCCACGAGCGCTCAATGTATGCTCATGAGTACGTTTAAGTAAGTCATTGGTACTGATGGAACCCATAATTTAATTAATGTCAGCTAAATGCGTTAATTTAGCGTGCACTTAATCCATTAATGAAACATTGCTGCGATTGGAACGCATCAGAAGTCAAATCAATTTCACTAAAGTCGGTCAATTCTTCTAAAAAGCAATTATCCGTATGTAAACGATTAGTTTCTTAGAGGCCTTCGGAGTGGACACGGGACAACGAAGTAGGCACAACGTGTTAACTACCTTTTCGATGCTTAATTGAGAAATTGATACGCTGTAATTTCAATGTTCATCTACCCAATCGACTGTGGAGGCCCATTAAAGACATTAACGACTTGAGAGAGACGTGATCGAAAATAACTTCAAAGTCATGCCCTTCCACATAGGCTCGGAACTTTTTAATAGCCAAAAAGGCTGCTAAGTATTCTCGTTCTGATATAAAATAATTACTCCTAGGGCTATAAAGTTTATGAGACATATGAGCAACAAGAACCTCTTTTTCCATTTTGTTTTTCTCTTGAGCTAATCCAGCGCCAACACTAAACTGACTTGCAACACATTGTATAGAAAATGGGTCAGTTAAATCTGGATTCTGTAAAAACGCTACAGAATATAGTTGTTATTTCAGGTATTCCAAAAAGAGTTGTGCTTCCTCTAAAGATTTGTAAGTCAACAAAGAGGCGACATTGCGCACAAAACGACGATATCAACCACAAACACCTAAAAATATTCGAAACTGGCGAACAGATTTCATCAAAGCATAGCTTGAACTTGTTGAGATTTTAAGATTACAAGTTAGCTTAAATGGTACATTAGCAAATCGCGCGTATTAAGCGAAGTAGTTTTGATAGAATTTAAAGAGTCCGATATTGAGATTAAGTGATAGACATCATTTAGATTTCTGCAAACAACTCTAAACGGAATAACAACTCATAATTATGTTTACATTGACTCGGCTTAATGAACATAAAGTGCGAACATGAACAAAGTTTTTCAAATTATATACATCAATTGAATGGCTTACTTCTTAAGAAAGAAAGCTCGTTACGACTAACAACCGAGGATGTGTTAAGACTTTCACAAAAGAGATCTTTGACCAGGTCAAAGACGCGAACGAAATCGATTCCTTAGTTTTACTCTTAAAAGTAACATCGTTGGTTATGCAATCTACTGCAGCATGTCAGCCGTCTTGAATGATACAATAAACTTTATCCAAGGGCATTTATTTTCTTGAAGAAACCTTTTTGCATAATTGCAGGCAAAACATGAAAGAGAGAACCAGTACCAACTAGAGCTGCTACATTTTGACCAAACAACTGAACAGAATCAAGCAGTCGTATATCGATTCGACAAACATCAGAAAAAACGGCGGAGCAGAATACTCCCCTGCTGTTTAAAATAAATTTCCAGAAGTGACGTAACCAAGTGGTGGACCGTTGAAATCCTTTTTAAATCGAAGGAACAGAGAAGGTTTCATTAAAAATTCTGTCCTTAATTTTATTATATTCAAGTAAACTGACGTGATAAGATTTGAGAACCCTATCAGAGAAGTTTTCGCACGCACTAAGGGAAACATGATTATCTAATTTAATTATCTCGGACTGACCATTCAATGAAATTTTGGAGCTCTCTGTGGAAATAGTTTGGACTGGGACAGGCCGCAGAGAACTTCCTCACAAGCTTTTTGTAGAGTTGCTGCATTTAAGACAATTTGTTTTCAAGATATTCGAGGCTCCACAATCGTAACAGAATACTTGCGATAGTCGTTCTTCAAGCAATTCCAACAAGTCATTTTTTTTAATTTCATCGACAATATTATGATCAAGCTTTCTCTCTTCAATTTCAAAAACATTGCGTACATTGAATTTAGTGAACATAGATTTATTTAACTCTTCATACGTAAGCTCATTCCTCAATACAAATTTTCTTAAACGCGTTGGAGATGTACTTTCGAAACACAAGAATTCCTTACGAATTTCTGGGCATAATTCCTTTTCAGAATTTTTAAATCTGATATACGAATTTCAAGTTGATCGGCTAATCGCAAGATCGGATTGTAATAGATATTAAAAGCTTTCAGTAACTGTGGCCACCATGAATGATTTCTCTTAAATCCAGATCCGAATGTCGATCCCTAAATTGAATTCTAAGATCGCAGCGCAGGGTGTCCCTTTCAACAACCTGAACCTTACGATAGTATCTCCAATATCAATCTAATGCTTTTCCTATAAACAATTTGTGAAGACGGCAGCATAAAACTTCAAAGTTTCCCCATAATCTGCCCAGTTAGAGCTCGATTAGAATGATTACCGGGTAGTCTAAGGGGTATCGGAAGCGATACAATGGGAACTGAAAAATTATCAGAATTTGATTGATGTTGAGCAGTATTCATTTTAATTCCGATCTAAGAGTTTCAATAATCAGAGACTGTGTCATTGAAATTGACGCATTATTAGCAGGCAATTGTGATGGTGTAGCCTGTATATCCATTTAAAGACGTTCATTTGACTCAGATCTTTGGTTTAAAATATCAAGCATGAGATCTTTGTTGACCTGAATTTCATTATTTTCTGTGGCACTGATATCTTTACGGGAGCTGGATCTAGGACTTAATTTGTGAGGCGTTTTTTTTAATGAACGAGCGGAATTTCCGTCAAATTGTACGGTTTCAACTTGCTAAGCCTACAAAGTTTGTTAAGCAAGCAAGTTAAACATTCTGAAACCTGATTCAGACAAAGGTTAGTACACCCATTATGAAGTAGATGATTACACGGAGAAACTATAATATTATATATAAAACTATAAATAAATGTAATATAAAGTTGCTGAGAAAAAAGAAGACTTTTACGATCTTCTGATTGTTTATCGGTAAATTAGAAAGTAACGTGCGTCCAAAATTATACTTCTTTTCTTGAATGATTATAAAGCATTGCCTAACCCAACTGCTGGATGACTTGAGTCTATATTACATTTACATAACCATGGTTCTAAAGCTACTTACAAATTAACCCATTAAAGCCAAATACTGCACCACGTCAGATATCCTAAAATAGAATTTCGATTCATTTATGCACGATACAAAGAGGAGTAGATAAGCTGGGAAAAGCAGTTGTTTGAAAATGTCAATATGTCAAAGGATCAGCAAGTCCAAACTGTATTTACTCAGTTCTCGAAATCATGGGGCTATACCCGAAAAAAAACAACACATTTGTATTGTATATAAATGAATCCAAAAATTATTCATATGAAGATAGCTAGATATTCTTATAATCAATTAAACTAGCAATGCATTAGTCATGAGGCGACATCTCAAAAATATACAATTAATCAATAATATTACCAAATGAAATGGTAAAACAAAATTATTAGCTTCAATCACGTTATTGGGAAAGTATCAAACAACATTGCAATAGGCCCCATGGTGGGCGCTTTTGCGCAACAGGATAAAGTTGCAATATAAACAATTTATTCTGATTTTGCTTCTAAAGCGTCTGATAAAAAGATTATTAATTTAGATTTCTACCTATTCACACACCTTCATACAATACTAGTAGCATATAAGCTGGAGCAAGGCTGTCAAGCTATACGACCACAAATTGCCAAAAATAGGAATACGTCTATTTACAGTTATTTAATAAAAACTGTATATAAATATAAACAAAAGTCACCAATTACAGTTATGGACTTTAACTAAATACATTGTTGGATTTAACTCAGTGTAACTTCTATGTTGGTATTTGAGATTTGCAGTCATGACGGAACTATCACTGTTTCGAGATGTTTGTGCCCCGTACTTATGCTACCCGCAGAAGTTTATGTACTAGCTTCAATTTTCTTCAGTGGTGAACTACTTTCAACTACATAAACAGACCCAAACAAACGCATTAATGTACTTGTTGATTATTATTGGTGATATTGTTGTAAATTCAATTGTTTTTACTGTGACTGTAATTGTCGTTGATATATTTTTGATGTTGTTTTTGCTTTAAGCCAGTAGATATATATAAAAATGTATCAGTTTCCCAACTGTTTCACTATGTATTAACAATGGTGATAAGCATTTAGACGTTACTCAGGTGGCTATTAAGAGTGCTAACTTCTAATAGTATATATAATAATTTAATATATGGACTTTTTTATTCAATGGTAGTTCAAGAAAATTCAAGAACGAGGGCGACACCCCCAACCCATTATAAGCGAAAATACAAATGACTTACTTAACTTAATCACTTTTCATTCATCCACTTTCCTAATTCTTCTATTCTACCCTTAAATGATTTATTTACATTACTTACGGAAGTAACGCATCTATAATTGGTACTGGTATTTTGAATAGACAAAAGACGGAGAAAACCGATGAATACGGAATGCTCCGGCTAATACGCTCATCTGAGTGTCATTTACATGAATTGATGGATAGTTTTTAGAAAATTTATTGCTTCAGGATTGCTAAAGGATTGTTTCTTGATAATATAACGCTATTATTCGATTTTTTCATATTCCATTGATCAGTTCATTCACATTTTAACACTTTAGAATAATCGTGCTAATAAATTACAAATTTAAAATAAACATATTCTTCTGTAAAATATAGAGACGAAGGAAATAAGAGAAAAAACTTTGGTTGAATCATCTTTCGTTTGAAATTTAATTAACCTGTGATGCGTCACCTTTTCCAAACTATTGTTTGGAAAATCACATATTTAAAAAAATTAGTTCGCGTGAAAAATGCCGAATTGTTCTGGAAATGGAACTTCCCGAAATATTAAGAAAGTATTTTAAAGCAAATAATATTTTCTGTGCTTCCGCACATGCGTCGTAGAATAAATACGCATAAGGCAGCTGCAGATAAAGACAAGTTCCCTGGTAAAAAACAAAAAGATTAGAGAGAGAGTAATAAGAATTTAAAAAACATGTAACAATGTTATAGTCAGGTAAGGAGGACTATTACATGTTCTACACAACTTCGCTTAGCACACTTATACATTCGCTTTGGTAATAATACACCAAAAATTACACATTATTTTCATGCAAAGGCACACGTTCGTGAAAGCCCGCATATTGGAAGATGTTCAAAACATCACATGATCTAATCCAAATTTAGCAAACTGAATTTACTTCCTACAAATTTTATTATTTCTCAGTTTCTGTCGCAAAAACAACAAATTAAACTTTCTCTTCCTGCCCTTCATAATAACCCCTATATATGTTCAGGTCTAAGAAATACAATTATTTGCTCCAAATTTCCTACCGTTAATTTTTTTTGCTAATTTGCTACTATAGATCAATTTTCACCATAAAGTATTAAAAATTGAAACTTTTTCCGAAGGGCATACTATTCAAGAGTAATCGTATAGGGAGTGGATCACAGTCATAGACGCATGTGGTTTAAATTTAGTCTACTTAATTGTTAGATCAAATTACTATGATGACCAAATGTGCATAATAAAACATTAATAATTAGACGTTTTTGGCAAATAAAGCTTAATGACAGTCCTTATAGGCGGTTAAAAAATAAACGTGCTTGGCCCAAATTCGATAAATTTGATTTCTATGTCAATTGACTTTCATGGTGAAATATTGAAAATTATGAAATATTGAAAATTATCATATAAAGATTTAGTTTTCGTAACAACAATAATATGAGAGGCGGTTCGAAAAATTGTCTAAGCCGAATCAAATTTTTTTAAGTTTAAAATGTCGAAATGTTATTACTCAACGACTTTTGAAAGTTACAGTCGTTTAACGATCTTTCAAAATAAGGTGCTGGTCGAAAAAGTTCACTGGTCCGGCTACGAGTTAATAATATGGGCAGTGTCAGTGTGCCTAAAGTGAAGACGCTTAACGACGTGAAGGCATATCAGGTACAGATCAAACAACGCGTAGAGATTATTGGCACAAAAGTAGAGGTTTTGCAGTTACAGCAAAAGGAATCACTTTGCACATCACCTACTAAGAGCAAACGGTTTGGTAATGACAATGGAGTTTGAAGGAATTCATATAAGAATAAAAAAAACGTTATATCAGGCACTCATGTTGCCTCCAGCGTAAACGAAACGTTAGGAAAGAAAAGTTAAACACACTGACGGGTGTCTGGAATGGGTAGAACCATGTAAAAAAGACCTTAACACATATCTGGCAAAAAGAAAACTGTCCGTTGGCCAATTATAGAATCGCAAAGCATGGTTATCTGAGAGTAACAAAAGCCGCCAATTCTGACAAAGTATTTTTATCGAAAGTAGGTATCCGTGCTGCATTTGGCATAGTAAAAAAGATTCATGCGGTGGAAATTTATTGGTCAAAGCGAGAGAAATCGTAAAACATTACCGTAATGCGCGCAGTGGACGTCGTCTTTGGCTCAGGATTGAAAAGGTCAAATAAAAATTCGCCACAAGTCAGTAGCATAAGTTCGTAGCTGTGACAGGTGTGTTATGTCGAAAAATAAACCACGAATCTGTAAACGACCTCAACGAATTCGCAATCGACCTCAGAGCCACAGTATTTCTTGGAGGAACGATTTGGAAGTCAATTCTGGAAGTCTTCTTGAAGGGGACTTAATGCTGCCATTGAACTGATTGTGTAATAAAGGAATAGAATCAAATTTGCAATCTAATTGGTTTATCATGAGGATCACGACAGAGTGTACTCAAAAACGTTCCAGACGCTAAGAGTGAAAAGCTGCAAACAAATCGGCCGCCAATTGAAGCGCCCTTGTTCTGAATGAAAAAGAGTAGATGGAGAGTAGTTTTGCGCACAGAAAACAAAGAGGAGCTGAAAAGAAACTTGTCCATTTTTTTGGGAAAGTGGCAAATATAAATAACAATTTTTGTTGATTTACGTGTGTGTGTTTCCAAATAAAGCACGACTGGCGCAACCTAGTGGACAAGAAGATTAACAGGAACGTCGGAGCAAAAAAAATATCTCTTATTTTGAAGATTGTAACGTACCAAGGAGAGTGTAATGTCGATCCGCGCCTAACCCCTCTGACCTTACATATTATTGTGCATTAAAAAGAAAAAAGAAGGAGCAAATTGTACGAGTCACATGCTTGTATGTAAAACACTCGTTCGTTCTATGTCCGACGTTCGTTTCGAATGTTCACCCTAAAGCGAAGATTCTGGTTTCCCGTCGTGTATCTATGTTTAAGTACAGCTGGCAAACGTAATTTGTTTCCATTTTATCGTCTATATCAATTGAAGACTTCGGAAATTTATATGTTGGTCAAATGCTTTAATAAATTTTTTAAAAAATAAAAAATTATAAAGAAATTATTCCTAAGTCCAAAAATTTATATTACAGGAATTTATTTTATTTAATTTATTTACTTAATTTATTTATTTAATTTAGAGCCCATTATAGAGCCCATTTCATATACATATCCTGTGCAATGTTGAAGTTACCTACTTCTTTGACATGACCGTTACCCAGGATATAGTCTAGACTTCTGCTCGATTACTTTTTGTAATTTTAGTATAATAAAGCACCCAAATATATATCTCTGAGGGGCCGAGTAGGTAAAAAGTCGTCTCTACTAACAAATCAACGGTCCTGAGATCCTAATCTAAAGCGCGGTAGAGTTTTCAATAAAGTTGATAGCCTTAGATGCTAGTGCTTTAAAACTTTAGTCTTAGAATTTAATTCTGTGGCTAAATTAATAATAATAATATATTTAAATTGTTTATTTTATAATATTCTGCTTCGTCGTGGTAACGACAAATGTCAAAAACTTCGTTGGTAAGAAGACTTTGCCTGCTAAAGTCTCACCTGATCATGAAAGTGAAACATGTGTAAAAGCGTATTTTCCTCGATATATATGCATATAGCGTATTATACCCCGAAAAACATATCTATGTCTCTTCTTCCGCTTGCTTTGGTGTAGATATATTGTAGGTACCTGTTTCACCGTTGCACCTAATATTAGCGCTGTTTTCCTTTACATAAGTGTTTTCGTCCCAATCACTTAATCTGCTACCAATGCGTTAACGTACCCAAGGCGTTCTTCACTTGTAAATTGTGGACTTTATGCTATTTCTTTTTGGTCCAAAGTGAAAACGCATCGTCGTCCTCTTTACAGTTCGATTTCTCGATGTAGAGTTGTGATCAAACAATCTCCATTAATCATAATCCTGACGAGAAGTAGTTTTATTTGGACACTGACGGATATACGTTTTCTTAAAATCGCAGTTTTTCGGAAAAATTTTTCAATCTATCCTGGTTTAATTTTCCAAATGTTTTCGCTCTGCTTTTATCTCTAAGAATGAGGCATTTCAAATACTCTTGTTCTTCGAATAATTTTGATTTCTTTTCAGTTATTAGTTGGGGAGGAAGCCCCCGCGCAACTTTGCTGTTTAATTTTAAAACATTTAATTCATGAAAAAAGTTGTTCATCTTTTCGATAGGTCTATGCGTTGCCGAATCATTTTTTCTTGCTTTGCCTTCAAACCATTCCAAGTCGACACCAGTTTGAACAGCAGCAACAGTCTTGGTCGAAACCTAAACTGCTCGTAAAAACCCTCATCTTTTCCATGGCACTGGAATATGTATCCGACATCGTAAGCTTAGCATAAATCTTAAAGTTTACGTTGTCCTTTTTCGGGCCATAAACACGTTTTATAATGTCAAACCTGATAGGACCATTCCCTGATGCATTATCTGAAGAAAGAAAGGTATTCCTTACATATTCAATAAGATGGTAATAACCGTACAGTATATGAATTCCTTCTTCTTTAAAATAAAAAAAAGGATGCTTACCACTTTTCATTAGAACAATACAACTTTACGTCTAATGCGGCGTGATCACCTACAAGGGTCTTTATTGTTAGTCCCGAACGTCTGACAAAATCTAAATCTACGTGCAATAGCGCCTTCAATTTTGAGGTTGGTGGTTTGCAAACTAAGCACAAATTTAAAGTTACTGTTTATATTCCGGCCCATAAAAAATAAACATGTTGACGCAATTTCGCTTTTGTTGGACCCTTTGTCAAGATCTGAAAATCCGTCAACGAAACCATTCAATCGCTCGTAGGTTAGGTCTTCAAAGGCATAAATGTCGTCGAACGTTATTTGATGTAGCCTGGCGTGTTTTGGTCTGATAATTGGCGCTTTGTAGAATAACTCATGTGTGATATGGAAAATTGGATAACATATGTGAAATATATATGCGGCAGTAAATCAAATTAAAAACCAGTAAATTAGATAAAGATAAATAATTTATACACATAATTTCTTTTAATAATAAAAAATTTCTTCATATTTCTTGATGTGAAAACTTCCATTTAAATCAATTCTTCAAAAAAAAACTATAAAAGAAAAACAAATTATATTTGCTTTATATATATATATCGTAACCCATATATGCTTAAAAATAGAGAATTATGTATGCTTGTTCTTTGCAAATTTTTCAGAGTATGGCACGTCGTATCAAGCAACTCCATGAGAATGGAAGCGTTACTACTGTTATTGGCAACGACGCATAAAAAGTGCCTAAGATTTTTCTAAACTCAATTTTGAAGAAAATGTCTAAAATCTATGTGGTATTAAGATTCATGGATTAATCGCTAAATGTGAAAGGTTTTCTTCAGATAAAAATGCAACTTTTTTCCAAATAGAATTAGATATAACAAATTTAAATTATGTACAATATAAAAAAAAAATGAATAGGAAGTTGTATGTGTGCAACACGTACCTTTTGAAAACAAAAATTTAAAAAGAACTTAAATTAGTAATATTTGCAAAAATAACTTTTTATTGAAACGTAACTGTAACTAACTTTCTATGTAACTATGTATGTGTAACTATTTTAGATACATGTACATATCGATTTTTATTTTTTAGATTTATTAGATATATTAGATATATATGTATATATATATAGAGGTACCCATAGTTAAACAATTACGATCATTAAAAAGGAAACACGTATTTTTTTACAGTTCTCGGCAAGGCTGGCTATTTAGAAAACATTATAGGAAATATGTATTACATTCACATTGTAATAAAATTGCGCCATCCATACCTTAGAAGGATCATATTCATCACATTGCATACTGCTTCATTTTCATGGGGGATTAAAAGCAACGCTAATAATAAAGAAAATTTGCGGTATTTGTCAAGCTATTTTGACAGGCCTCGAAGTCACCGACAAATGGAATTTGGTAATGACGCCCTAAAATCTTGCGCGGAAGCCAATCTAAAATGAAGTGTGCAAGAATTATCGAGAAGCCATGAGTCCGCATACTCAACAGTACAAAGCGACTTACCCGAAATCGGAAGGTCATATAGGCAACGAATACGACTACGCCAAATATCTAAGACTACGCCAAATGCAAGAACATTCGTTGATCAATTTTCCAGTTCATTGCTATGTAGATTTCGTGGAGATTGGTTTCTTAGCATAACCGTCAAAAATGAAAAATGGATTCTTTACGGTAACATAAAGCGTTCCAAGCAATGTTTTTCTGCAATTCAAACCGCAGTATCAACTCTTAAACCTAGCTTATCAAGGAGGCACTTTCAGTACTATTGTTTGCTTGATGACGCCTGCATTTCTGCAAGGACGATTGAATATTAGCAGGAAAAATGACAAACTCTCTTTAATACAGAAAAGATTTACAAATCAATCTTCATTATCTTTCTCTCTCTTTCAATTTTTCTTTCCACGGCGTTCCTCGGCCACAGTGAATTTCTTCATATTTTCAAATCTGAATAAAGCTTTCGAAACCACATAACACTTCCGAGTTAATAGAAAAAAAAAGTTGTAAAGCGTGTAAATCCTCTGCAGCGGTGTGATGTGAATTAAATGTGGTTAATAAAATTTTTTATAACGAGAAATGTTAAGGCCGCCGACCTTATTCAATCCAACAATTGGAGCTTCACCTCAATTTCAAATTTAAGCTATGTTGTTCGAAACAAAGGTTTCCCATTAAGTGAATTTATCTTCTTGCTCTTTAGACCTAATATATGTCTTTGAAGGAACAGCTTCTGTGTTATAACATTTTATAGCACTCAAAGACCACTTAAACATTTCTTTCAAAGTAGTACATTAAGAACATTTGCGGAATCACTTTTACTGGAAGAAGTTTATAAGAAATGTAGAGTTTGGTTAAATGTGGGCAATAGCGTTAAAATAACACAAATTCTGTCTCCTAAAGCTTCATTTAATACTTACTAGAGTCTGATTCAATTTTAAAGTTTTAACAGAGGAGGAGGAGATACAATTCAGTGGGTTTGAAAACAACTTTTCCTGCCGCCTATTCGAGTGAACTAAGTTGTAAATTTATGAGTCCTAACATTTATCAAATTTTTTGAGATGTAATCTTTTGTTGACATTTATGGATTTAGATAATATAGTTTTTCGATCAGAATACAGGAAGTTCCGTTTAAAATAATAAGCAAAGCTACGGGTAAACGTCTAATTTTCTGAAAATATTCTTAAAACCGTGTGGTGTATACGTAATTTGAATTTATTATGGAATTTTTGTGTTTCTGACCTAAAGAATGTAGTTCCTTATTATTTTTAATGTTTTTGTTTTTCAATGGAGATATCGTTTACACGTGCGGCCACAGTGGTGGCCTGGAAGAATTATAGGTAGGGGATGAGGAAAATGGGGAGTAGTATTTGCATTCGACTTGAAATTTGAAACATCTGAAGCTTTGAAAATGATCCAAAGGCGTGCGGTGCAGTTGAAGAACGATAAGTCGCGGTAGTCTGTTCTGCAGTATATGGGACGAGTGGGTGAAAGCGTTGAAAAAGACATGTAATTTTCTTAAAGGAATTAATTAGGCTTAATCTCTTACATATAAGCCCAACGCAGCTTACACTACGATGCCCAATTGTAACGAGAGTTTTGGACGTTTGGAGTCTGGCCCGGGAGTGTCACGAGTATTGCAACTGGTAAGTCCCCTTTCAAGTGGCTGCATTGATTAATTGCTGGAGTTGGAAGCAAACATTTCCGGCAACACGTTAGCTTTCTCAAGCGGATGGGATGCTATTCAATCTTTTTTAAAGAGACTAGCATAGCTTTTAATTTTTTGCACGAACGAACCAAAAACGCTTGCAACTTTTAAGTGAGACAACAAACTTTGGTAGTCGCTGCTCTTGTTAAGCTTTTTCGTAGCTGGTGAAACTCGCTTCTAAACTGTTTGCAAAGCATATTGTTTTAGTCGTTTTGAATAATATGCCGAACTTTACATGCTTTCTTTCTGGACCTGACTGCGTTTTTGCAGCAACCAACAATTGCCTTTGGGCTCGATTGGACTTTCTTTAGATAGAACGAAAGACTGAAATGAAATGGAATGCATCCCATGCATCCCATTATTTCACGTCTGGAGAACATTAAGTTAATTGGTTAAGTGCAAAAATTCTGTACATAGCTTACTGACGCATTAATTTTTATGTATTTTTCCTACTTCTGATAAGGAAACGATCGAGGATACTGGATCAGAGGGAACTTCTGGTGATGTTGATATGAACATTAAAAAGAAGCGGCGTTACTTGCAAAATCGCCGCTCAGTCGTGAATCCTGATGAAAATTTTTATTTCTATTGGCTTATGGCCCTTACAATATGTGTCCTTTATAACCTGTGGACTCTAATTGTTCGACAAAGTTTTCCTGAACTGGAGGTAAATCAAATAATTTCCAACAGTTAACTTTTCGGTGAACAATTTATAAGCACGGAAGGATTAATCGCATTTATTTATTTCTCAGCAATCCGTGCCAAGGTTTTGGTTGATGTGCGATGTCGGTACTGATATAGTTTTCATATTTGATATATTAGTACAATTGCGAACAGGGTATCTGGAACAAGGTCTAATGGTGAGCAGAGTTCGGAATACTATTAATTTTGTGGTTTTCAATTAGAATCTCTCTAATTCTTTGCAGGTATATGATGGCAAAAAGCTTGCTTGTCATTATATAAGGTCCAGAGATTTCATTCTAGATTTGATGACCTTAATGCCGCTGGATCTTTTACAAATAAAAGTGGGAACACAACCATTACTGCGGTTTACGAGATTTTTTAAAGTATGCATATCTTTATATGGCAATTAGTTTTACTAAAAATAATAAATTAAGTTAATAATTATAGCCAGTATATTAAAATCTTGAGCAGTTCGAGAAAGATATTTTTACGTCAAATAACATTTCATTATCGTAGAGACATTTTTTTAATGCAAGAAGGATTTTTTGTATGTCATTGATTTTAGCCAGCAAGGCCAAATTGAAAAACTCTCAAAATATTCTTACCGTTAAAGTCGATAGATTTTTAATAGAGGATATCACTCCCTTGCATGTAAACTGAAAACTTAAAATAAATTGGGCAATTTTATTTAATAATTTTCCATTCAATTCTTTAAAGCTCGTCGTTTTTTTTTTTTTATGTCATGTGAAATAAAGAACGTTACAAGACACACTTTGAGTAGACATTACGAAGTTTGTCTTGACTTAACGTAATTATCCTAGATTGAAATTAATAATGTAGGTAACATTCTGGGATAATTCAAATTGTTGGAGAAGTTGACAAACCATACCGACACATAGCACGTCTTATGCTCTTTGTTTGGTTTTTGATGGTTATATCAACGGTGTTTAGTAATAGCAAGGTTTTTATTTATTTAGTTATTTTTGCACTTCATTTCTCATAAAAAAAGGTTCATCGATTAATTTTTCTGTGAAATAATTTTCGTTTCTAATGAGGCGAGGAAAGAGTTCGTAGCTCTTTGCCCATATATGATTTTAGCGTTACGAATTTTGGCAACGCTAATAATTGCACCAAGAAAACGAGCTAAAATTTTGAAAAAAAATGTGACAACGTTTCGCAGGTTTGTGAAAAAATTTGTTAGCTTCATGGTGAAGATGCTTTCTATCAAAACCAACAGCACCGGCTTCCATTCTGAAAATTTTGATTTTAAAAACGTGTTCCGCTCGTTGATAAATCTATGAAATCCTTAAGAAACTAAAAAGTCCGCCATATTGCATGTAATAACATCGCTGTTAAACGTTAATGAAAACAGTTTTGAATGAATTGCATAAGACTAGATACAAGAAGTAAGTAAGACAATCCGCGGCGGAATCTTTTATACCTACCATATTGCCCCTAAGGAAACAAAACAAAAAACGGTAAAACTAAATTTCCATGCTCAATAATATTGTGCATGACTAATTTTTTCAATTTTAGTATGACAAACAAATTCTTATCGTGCGCCTAATGAATACTGACCACAAAACCCAGAAAGTGTAAAGGCCTCAGTTCATGTTGCACTACCGGTGTTTCCTTTGATCAACTTGCGCTAGAAAACTTCAAAACATTTTGTCAAATTTAAACGTAAAAGTTTCATTTTTGCGAGCGCGGAAGTGTTTGTCACACATATTATAATAACACATATGGGCAAACGGACATGTTCAAATCGATTTAGAATATAGATACATTTTGGCGTGTCTGAAGCTTTCTTCTGGGTGTTGCGATAATGGATACAAACAGAAGTTCGGCGCTTGGATAATGGGTGAATTAGCACTCAGTTGCGAATCACAGATGAAACGGAATCGGATATCGTGTCATTTTGATGGGGCTGGGAACTATGGCGAATGGCAGAGGTGGATGTAAGGTGGATGAAGCTGCACAAATTATTATTACAAAGCACGGGTTGACGCCATGTAAAGCCTTTGTGTTGGCAGGGCAATCGTAAGCCGCCACAACATGACCAGACGATTGATTCCACTTTTCATTCTCAACCACGATTGAAATTAAAGCGGGCAATTGAAGTAATGTGCGCAGAATTGATTAATTGGAAGGACGTTGTCTTGTAGCATGACAATGTGACATTATACAAATTTTTTGTGACTTGTTTGGGACACTTTGATACATCCACCACCATATGGTCAAAACCTTGTACCTTTTGTTTGGCTAACATTTTTGCTTCAAGAAAAGTCAATTAAAATGTAAGAAAAATGTTTTCTGGTTTTCATGAAAATAGGCGAACGTGAGCCATTAGATTCACGTTTATTTAAATTGCGCCTTCAAATTTTATTATAATTCTTTTTCATCTTCATACGTGAATTGAAGACATATATGTGACATATGTATTTTATAAGGGTCTTTATTCAAGCAGTGCAAATGTAGATTATTGTTTCATAAGCAGAGTTGACGAAAATATAAATACTCAGAAAATTGTTTGTTTTAAGTCAAATGATATGAGCCATATAAATGCGATGTGATATGATCAAAATAAATATTTGTTTCAATAAGCAACTTGTAATGCGCGTATATAATGCATTCAAAGCATATGTTACCCGGACGTTGTGCGAATTTTAAATCATGCATAAGTAAATACAAAGCGGAAATACAAAGTCACTTTCTGGCCAGTCAAAGACGTCGATAGACCACTGCAACATGAATTACAAGCATTCTGGCTATGCAGTCCAAAATCACCAGAACTCAACGATTTTTAGGAACGAAAAATTATGCAAAGCTCCTAAAAGAAATTAAATTACATCACTGAAAGCTTTCCGATACTGCTCTATTCCAGTGCGAAATTAAAATAATAGAACCCAACGGTATTGCGGAAAGTCAGAATGACGGTGAGATGACATATTAATGTAGAATTACTTTTTGTCGTGTTTTGTCATGTTAAACTGATGGACTACTCTACTGACAATGGTTTAGTTTTGGTTCATAAACTAAGTGATAACAATAATACGAATTTATACGCACTTTATTGCGTCTTCTAGAAAGATGTGTTTAATCACGAAAGTTTATTTCAAGATTGTTGCCACTAAAAATAGAACAGCGACCAAATGTAAAAGTATGATGCGTGACAGGCGTGGAAGGGCCGATTTATGGTCAATATAGCTCTCACGACATTCGGTGATTTCACCATTTGGTCTCAAAGTAGTTTGGAGAGCAAAAATTGAAATGTTGTCTACGCCCGGGCCACCTCTTTGAGTGTTCAGTATGATCAGGTTGTTTTTCAAAATAATGAAATTTGAAAATATGATTGATGAATATGCTTTGTATGTATTATTGTTGCTGTCTTTCTTGTATACCTTCCTACACGCTATAATCCGTTTACAATTCAAGAAATAAACTCGAGGCTGGTCGAGAATGGTATTTGTATTTTAAACTAATTTTTATTCATTCATCACTATTTATAAACGTTTGCAGATTTTTTTGAAAAATGGGTTTGATGTAATTAGTGTATTTGGTAATTGCAGGTTATGTACGAGACAAGGCACAAAATCAGCGCACAGCTGCGGTTGGTCGATTTTGGAACGTAAATGTATAATCTTGCCTTACAACAGTTAATTCCAGCTATATATGACTCTACAAGTTAAAAAACAAGGCTAATAAAAACCTTTCTAATAATTTGCACCGTCAATTAGCTCAAGAAAAGCACCTAATCTGAAACGCTGTATCGCAAGTTCTTCTTAACTTGGTCTGTTAGGGAATCAGATATGATCGATTGATCTTATGTTCCTCACTACTTGCCACAATTTGCCCTACGAAAAAAGATAAAGATGGTCTCCTACTTGAGATATTTTATGCGAGGTCTTAGTGTATCCTTACTGCCAAAATGCACGTTAACGTCAAACAATTTCTTTCGCAGTGCATCAATCAACGTTTGGCTTAGTTTATCTCATCAGGAAAGGCAAGATTAACGCCTGCTCACTTGTCAAAACTTCATTCATTTCGATTATTGGTTTATGAGTTATAGTAATTTTAGTGCGACCACCTTTGTTATTTTCAAAACGACCGAATAATCCAAATTTCAACTGTTGATTAAATTTTACTTTTTGGTGAGTACAAATACCGTTTCAACTTAGTATAGACTCGAAAAGCGTTTTGGCTACTCTTCGTCATTGAAAAAAAACTATTTGATTTCGATAAGATCATTGCGGAAACGGAATTTGAGGATCTTGAAAAATCGCTTTATAACAAAGACAAGAACATTGGAAAAGCACTGAACTGATTGTACCACTCCCAAGTGCCCCTAAAAAAATTAATACAAGAAGATAAAATTACCAAAATACCTGACACATTCATTTCATCTTTATTGTTCTACGAGCAATGTGTATTCAATAAAGTTAGTTTCATTTGCCATTGCAAACACGATTTCTTCTAAATTTCTTATAGTCTCATATTAAAAGGATCTTTTTAACAAGTGCGTACTTTTCCTTAATTTCTTTGGGATGAAAATTTAAATCGCCCGTCTAAGGTTACGGTTGTATCGTTCACCACTTATCACTCTGATTGAATTTTCTGAGCAGCCAAAGACATGGTTTGCTTTAGTACATCATCTGTATGTAAATTTATGTTTGCAGTCAGTAATGCCGATCCGCGATATTTAGTCGATGTTAACGTTTTGCCTATAAGACCGTCCGTAAATTGATTTCACTTACAATCTTTATCTGTTGCACCTCATTTGAGCGATGTCAGAAAGAAAAGTAATTGTGAATGCAATGCTTATCCTTAAAGCCTTGGTGTTTCTGCGTTATTAAAATATTATTAAAATGTTGCAATTTATTGCTTGTTGTGCCCTACACACCTCGGATGAAAGAGAGATATATCCATATTTTATGAATGATTTTGAACCGTCATAAGCTTGTCCGTCGATTGTCTCTCCATGTATTTAACCTGCAGGTCGAAATTTTTGAGATAATAATGTGGCATGCGTCCAACGATGAATGAACAAGCACATTATAATCAAGCAAGGCTGCCAATTAGATACCATACACGATTTCGCCTAGCTCAATTTTTTTTTCATCTAAAGGCATATCTTTTATAATTGGATTTATATGGAAGAGGGCCCAAAACGTAAGCTGGCGTGGTCTAAATTTAGCATTTCTTGTCAAAGACATTTATTATTTTATATAAAAGCACTAGAAATTGTATTATGATCCCATTTAAAGCATTCTCATTAGTACCCTTATATGGGTAGGGTCCGAAAAATAGACCTATGTAGTCAAAGTTTGATATAATTGACTCTTATGCCAAACTACAATTATAGACCTCACTGCGAAAGAAATTTTCAAATGTTATTATTCTCGTCGAGTGAAATCAAAACTTTTTTTTATTGACTTAATCGATGCGTTTAGATTGCTAGAGTTTGTGGAAAAAAATTCATTACCCTAGAGAAATGTCTTCTTCGAAATTGTAAGCGATTTAAAAAGATCGCATTTAAAAAAGTGGTAAAGCTTATAATATTTGAAAAAAAGAATACGCAAAATTCTTGAAATATATTTATTCGTAAATATGTATATGAAAACATAAGGAAAGTGACAGCAAGGTGTTTCATGCCTGAAAACTAACCGTCTGGCTTCGCACATGTTCTGATATAAATTGCCTCATGAAAAATGAGACTTGTTCTCTAAAGCGGGAAAATGACGTGTGAGGCTTTTTTTGAAAGCAATAACATTTTGACTTCCTAGACATTTAATCACTTTCAAGCTTTGTGACCTAAAATAGAAATACTGCATTTCATTCATTATACATTATACCACTTATACGAGTGTAGCTAACACTTAGAGACGCTTCTTTTATTATAACGATCGATTCTCAACCATTTTCCTAATTGATCTAAACTTGTCTGTCCATCGGATCGTTTTCTTGTGTTCCATCCGCAGGCCGAAAGTTTACTTATTTTCAAAGATTCGAATTAAGATAAAGAATAGAACTTTGGACTATGACTATGCTTTTATCTTGAATAGCCACAGCTACCATTTGTTGATCGATATTTCCATCCTAAATTAAAAAATAAGCAGTTCTCCTATCTCTCCTTATAGATGTTTCTTGACTTAGAAAGCAAAATATAGATGTGATAGGATATTATTGTATCTATGCGGATAGTATTTATGTGTTAATATTGACTGAAGAAATTATTATTATAATAACATTAAGATATTTATAAATAGCTGAACATTAATGTGTGCAAATTGACTTCCATATTTATTTTTTTCCGTTCCATTAGGTATATCGTTCTATACGATTTTATTATATTGTTGAAAGTAGAACCGTATGGCCTAATTTGTGGCGGGTCGTCAATTTAATTCATATATTATTGATTCTGGCTCATTGGTTTGGCTGCTTTTATTATTTGCTGTCGGAAGCTGAAGGTTTTCAGGTAATTTAAAATTGGAATATTAATTGTTTATTCTGAAAGTGGAAATTTATGAGAAAAAATGAATACACATGCATGACATCAAGATTGCTAATATTATTCGAGCATTTGCCATTTACCCAATCTGGACTAACTATAGCACCCATTGTTTATCACACTTTGAAGATAAACGATCCATTCGTACACGTTAGGAAATGCTTTTTATTTAAACTCTTTCTTTTGTGTTTTTTCTATTCTAGGGCGACTGGGTTTATCCTTACCGTCCAGGAGATTATGCTACTTTAACCAGAAAATATCTCGGAAGTCTATACTGGTCAACACTGACATTAACAACAATTGGGGATTTGCCTACACCCGAAACTAATGCCGAGTATGTAATTAGTAAACTTTACTAACCGCCACCGGAGAAATGGAGTATATTAGATTTGTTATTCGACTCGTAACACTACTATGCGTCAAAGCCCCATAAAGTATTCATAGTTGATTCGAGATTCTGAATAGATTTGGCTAAATTCACCTTGTCCGCGTTTCTGAGACTAGCTTTGCCGCAAGAGGCAAAATAGATAATTGCAAATGTGACATATAATTTGACTATAGTTGATGGTCACAAATCAAGTTGGAAAGCATTCACAAAAGCCCAAACCGTATGCAAGAGCTTGAAATTTATACCAATATCGTTTTAAAATTTGGGGAAGATAGTTTCTAATAAATAATCCGAACGCGCTCTCTATTATTGAAATATTTCGCAATTTTTATATATTTGCATGGGATAGTACGTTTGAAAAGTTGCTTTTTTATGTAAGGGTGTATCTTAGGTAGAGTCCTTTAAACGTGCATATATATATTAAGACAGACAGCTTCTTTCATTAAAACGGCATGAAAAAACATTACAATACATTGATACGATAAGTTGTAATCGTGGCTCCTTTTTGACTGACCTAATTGAGACCATTTTGATGTAGATTTTACAAATTTGTTACTTACGTATTGACGAAAATTGTTTAAAATTTGTGATGATTTTTATTTTGATTTTAACGAATTAAACAGAATTCTTACAGCTCGTTAATTTTTGAAATTTTCGATTTAACTTCTCGTGTAAGTTTTTGGAAGTTTGCAAATATCTGCAATAAACAGCTTATAAACGAACTTATTAAGGACTAGAACTGAATCGACTCAGAATCTCGCCACCGCGTGCTTTACACAGAATTTGATGCTAATCTCTTTCTGTTACAAAACAAATGGCAAAATTAGTAAAACTCACAAACATCAGTAAGTTGTGAGACGGACATATGAGTAACATGCATATGTTATGTATTATTTTTTATATATTCATCCGCACAATTACCTACAAAAGACAATTGAGTATGAATAGTGCGTCCTGGAAACCAGACCAAGTAATACCATATATTCAGAAATGGTTTTGTTTTGAAAAGCGTAAAGCTTGCAAGCGTGTGGACTAAAATTCAGGGGATAGATGGCATTCTCTCGACAAATACATGGCAGTTGGTGAGAAAGGAGTGGAAAAATCCGAAGTGCGCGTAGGTGATACCATAAAGTACAGCGCAACCATTTTGTCATTGTCCGTTATTATTATTATTATTATTATTATATTATTTCTAAAAGATAGATGTTTATGTTATCTGTCTGCATTACGTCGTGTGAATTGATTTGGTTGCAAAATACTTTTTTTTTTGGAACTATTTAATATAGTAAAATTAACGGTTCGTCGAAACGTCGGTTTTCAGCCCCTTCATGAACATGTTTTGAGTGTGCATAAGTTAAATAGATGTTAGAATTTTTGAAAGGTTATTATTTTTAGAATTACATCTTCGAGCTTTATAACTTTTTTCTTGTGCTTAAAAAAGGCAAATTGGAATTTTAAAGATTTTTGCGTTTAACCTTTTTGTTAAATATTCAGCTTGCACCGGTTCCCTCTACCGGTATGCGTTAACAGCATTGTTAAAAGAAACAGAGCTAACTTGCAAATCGTGCTCACTTTACGCCGGAAAATAAAAAAAATTGTCTGCGACTTGGGTCGAATGTTTTAACATTTATCATTAGCTGGTGTATGACGTTTGATTGCAAGGTGAAATGAGTAATCATTTACTAGATGGCGAACTTCTGCCGAAGATTTTGCTAACGAAAACTTTAAAATCTAAGTTTGATTGATTGAGAACTGTGACGACGAGATTTAATAAGAAAAAATTTAAAAATAAATTAAAATCACTATTCAGAGCTCACAATTTCGGAAAGATTCGAATTTTTTGCCAATTGATGGCAGATTCAATAATAACCTCGTTCAAGACGTGACGAAAAAATTTAAAAATCAAATTTACTTTTCTGAAAAACCTTTTAGGATCGTATTCATGATTTCAACAACACAGCCAGGCACGATTAAATCGATTCCACTGATCACGTATATATTATATATCATGAGTTTTTGAGGTAATACATGGGAAATTGATCTTCTTTGTGGATTCAAGCACGTGGTCAATGTACAACATCACGGCTTAAGCATGTTACTCATACGCGAACATTTCGCTGTTTTTTTGGAAATGCTAAACTTTTAAATTGGACTTCTGTGGTGGGCCAAAGTGAATATAACAGTCGCTTTTGTTCTTTAACGTTATTAGATAAGTATAATATACTTGCATATATACTCCTCTCCTTTTTATTTCATGTATTTTCAATGACAATGTAAGACCAAATTTTTCGGTGGACGGGCCAAGATCGATTCCTCGACGCGGTATCAAATCCAGATTACTTCAATTTGGGGCAAGCTATGGGTATGATGAAAAAATAATAATAAGAAAAAATAATAATAAAACAAATTTAATTAGTTTACAATATAAAGTTCATGAGTAACTTCTTCCTTCGATCAATAATGCTTCGGTGTCCATGCCAAGAAATTAAACGGATTAAAAAACTTGTGCTATCGCAAAAGCATTCATGGCACTATATATAACGGTCACGAGAACAAAGTGCTGATATTTACGATATCTCTTTAAAGATAATGGGGAAATATTTCTACATACGAAAATTTAATTCTTCAGAAAAACATTAAGATTAGAAAAAACCTACTCAAGAAAAACTTGTAAATGTGTATCGAGAAAAAGGGCAATATTAGTTTAAAAAAGAGCAATTGTTGTTATGCCATGACACATACATCATAGAGTTACATACAAGAATTGCATTTTTCGAAACGGTTTTTAAGATAGTTGCCAGCTGTTTTTACTTCAATGGCAAAAACTCTTGCGTAAGCAGAATGCCTAAATCGTCACTTAGATGGCGCCGATAGCTACATATAAAGAACATTGCGATCTATTTTTCTACATTTCGTCTTGTTGCTAATGTTCCAGTGGCCGCTAATTTATAGATTTAAGTTTTCGCGCTAAAAATTTATCGTAGCGGGACTACTATGCGACATAAAAATATTCTATTGCTGATACAATTGGAAGAATTGGAACCATTTATGGTTAAGATCCTCCGACTTTCCATCTTTAAACTTCTACAAATTTATAATTTATTAATAGCTAAAGATTCTGTCAATCTTTTAAAAGGTTAATATGAATTGCTTTCAAATATGTATTTTGCACAATGTTAATATTACAATTATTAAGATGTCTTATCTTTTCTGCTTTGCGAATTCAAAAAACACTTTTTAAAATACACGAAAAATGTACTGGCATTGTTTCAATGAATTATACTATATTAAACTAAACACACTAAAAATTGAAACTTTCTTCAACTCCTGAGTCACAGGTTGAAATTTCAATCCAACCATATGAAGATCAAAAAAATCCAATCACATCTTCAGTTTTTGCAGTGCTGCTCATGATGTACGTTTTACAGCGTTAATTTAGTATTTCAAATTTTATTTATTCGTTTTTTTTTTACAATGCTCCATTTCATTTACCATTCGTGACTAGCGGAGTGGAAGGTATAATTGAGAGACCTTCCTACGAATGAGATTACAACGGGTTCTATCAAAATTCTTTCTTTCACATGTCTTAATAGTAAATGATATGATAAGGGTTTGCACGTTTACAAAAGCAACGGAAATTGGCTCACGGAACGTGTGTCAAGGATGGTTACTGCATAAGACTTACTAGTTAATACAGACTACTAGTCGTATTCTTAGCAACGTCACAGACACATCGAAAGTCAGAAAACACTTCTTGCTTGCATTTTTCGTAACTTAACAATTTTGTTTTATAACAAAGTTTATTGGTGAGACTTAGTGTGACTATTAGTCCGCAATATCAAGTTATAACCGCTATGACAAGAGGACACACAGATTTTGTTTAGTGTACGACTGCTAGTTTGATAAATCCTTTTATTAGCCTTTATTGTTCTTAGGGATTCGATGTGCAATATGGAACGTAATCACCTATATTAGCCCTTATATTTGTAACCATTTCTTTACTTATTATTGTTAAAGAAACGTATAATGAACTTATGATTACAATAAGAATAGTTTTGCATTCTAAGTGTTTCAAGTAAACGTACAAAGAGAAAAATTTCTTTACTGACTTTAATTTTCTAATCAACAGTAAGCTTACACTGAGATTTAGGTGCCCACGATTAAATTTAACTTGAATATGTTGTTTTTATCTTCAAAGTTCAATTCTGCTATTTGTGAAATTCAAAATTTTTTGATTGGATAACACCCCCACCAGATGACATGAAAAGCAAAACAAAAATAAACGGTGCTCTACATGTGCCTTTAGCGCTACGTATTACAAAACGTTGCAACCATCTCTACTCTGTTTTTTCTTTATTTAATAATATATAATCAACGAAAACAAGAGGCTGGTATTTCTCTGCTTGAAGTTGTTCTAATACTTGAATGTTATTTCATGATAATCGAAACCAATACTTGGGTGATAATTGATGATAATCGCAACTAAAAGAAGAGTAAAAATTTGATTGACACGCCAGTATTTTGTCACAAGTCGTTTTCGTCAAGATAGATCGAACGGAGAAATTAAGTTCTTCGCCTGCTAATGGACATTACATTTTCAATAATTAGTTTTTTTCGCTCTTATTGGGATTTTTTAATACGTCACTAGAAATCATTTACAGACGATTAATAGAGGGTCCAATTAAAGTTCATAGCATCACATAATGTAATGAAGGAATGGTTCTCTCTTAAACGAAAAAACGTGAACTTTATATTTCCATTCTCTCACTTTTCCATATTGCGTTCATCTACTTCCCAGCTAATACGGATTCAATATTTCGTCTTGGTGCCTTTAGTTACATTAAGCTTGAAGGTAAGTCGCTGACAGATTTGTACTAGTGACCTTCTTATACCTTTTGCCCTGCTGATTCAACAAGCATACAAAAATTACTAATTTTCTGTCGCATACGTAAAGGAAAGGAAAAAATTATGTTAACTTTTCTGATGCAAAAACTGCTCTGTAAGTAGTCGGAAAAATTCTAGGCAATTTGAATGGCAAACAAGTGGCAGCAATTTTTCAAAAACGTAAAACACACCAGCTATGTAACTTTTGTTTCAATTTTTATCCATTGGTCCAAAGGTTTAATATCTTAATAATAAATTATCAGTAATAATATTTAGGTTATTGTGAATGCGCGTGGATCACGCTCAGTTTCAAATCAGATTTTAGTTGTCTTAAATTGGGAGTAAAGATGCCAAGTTTCAGATTTTCATTTCAAGTTTTGCGACCAAAAAAAAAAATAACCGTAAACAACAAACATACAAATGAACAGACAGACATTGTTAAATTGGCGAAAAATGTTGCGTTTATCAATGCATGTGTCCTTTAAAGAATCTCCGTCATCTACTTCTTGATGCTACAAACAGAAGGGCAAATCTAGTACACCCCCACCCTTCGGTAAGGGGTATAAAAAAGAGATAAAGAAAATGTCTAACTAAGACTTAACAAAATTAAGCATACTTCGAAATGAATAATTTACTTTTTTCGCTTTTTGACGTTGGTCATATCTTTGCTTGTTATGTCATTACAGGTACATATTTACAATTATCAGTTATCTAATTGGAGTTTTCATTTTTGCCACTATTGTCGGCCAGGTGGGAAATGTTATTACAAATCGTAATGCCAACCGATTAGAATTTGAAAGACTTTTAGACGGAGCTAAAACATATATGCGGCATCACAAGGTATATAAGAGCATCTGCGAAAATAATTGCAAAAATTTTCACGATTTCTTTCGACTACAGGTTCCTGGCGGAATGAAGCGCAGAGTGCTACGGTGGTATGATTATAGTTGGTCCAGAGGTCGTATTCAGGGCGGTGGAGATATTAATACAGCTCTTGGTCTTTTGCCTGATAAATTGAAAACTGAACTCGCTCTGCATGTAAACCTTAGTGTTCTCAAGAAAGTAACTATATTTCAAGAGTGCCAACCAGAGTTTCTTCATGACTTAGTCCTTAAAATGAAAGCTTACATTTTTACTCCTGGAGATTCTATATGCCGAAAGGGAGAAGTAGCCAGAGAGATGTTCATTATAGCCGATGGAATATTGGAAGTGTTAAGTGAAACCGGCAAAGTCTTAACCACGATGAAAGCTGGCGATTTCTTTGGGGAAATTGGTATCCTTAATTTGGATGGATTAAACAAGTAAGCCCAGAATATTTCATAATGCTCTTACCTACTACCAACAGCAACCGAAATTAGTTGGTTTGCGACTATCTAACGAAACACAAGAGTTTTATATCCATATACGGATGCGTCTACTGGAATAAATGAGCAACAAAATGTAAACGTTACTGTTCTTCTGTTCACACTTATCTCAAACTACTTAAGCACAAATTTAATAATGTTTTAGTAAAAGCTGTCCACATACACGGTGTTTTGGCAAAATCATTTACTTTATAAATTAAAGAAAACGTATCCGCTGAAAACATTTCTTTCAAAAAAGCCGGGAAATAGAATAAGAAAAAAACCACATTTTTGAGTGTTCCCGAATTTGGAAATCGAATGTTTCAATAAATATTACGTGTAACAAGAAGTTATATCGGTTTTTAAGAAACTTTTCCACTAATTTTACTTCAAACTCATTTGAAGTCGTATTGGATTTAATGAACTTTGTGAATAATATATGTTATATCTACATGTATACAAATATATTATTTTTAAGTATGCTAAAGAAGCTTTTAAGTTTTCAGGTACTGTATAAATTCGAATGTTTTTAATTTGAGTACGAGTTATTTACGGCAAGTAATTGTTGTGTTAATTATAACATTGTAACGTAAACCGTGTTTTGTGATTTATTCAGGTCCTTTTGAGGTTAAGTTCGTAACGTACGATTTTTAGGATAGTATAGTTTTATTTACAAACCTTAGGACATCTATTTACAAATGACTTACAACAACTTACATTTACAACGCATTTTGGTTTTGTCCGTTCGAATACTGGAATTCAATTCCCTTCACTCGACTCTGCCTTCGGCAAATATTCTGTTTATATACTCTTTTATAAACAAGTTACCATTAGCTAAGTTCATAGCGAAATTTTTGTGTTAACCTTAACGTTAATCTTTTCGCAACTCGTCAACTGGATGACGCTAGTAACGCGTGATGAATGCGTTTTCGATTTTCAATTTCTTTTCAATTTGATGTCTTCGAGATCGGTGGAAACTTAAATCATCGAATGTGCGATGTTCGTAACAGTATACATAAGGAAGACACAAGCTTTTTTCAACCTTATGGTTAGCTTCTTTTAAGAATCAAATAATCCTTCATTATTTGAAGTTAAAATAACTGGAAAAGTCAAAGGATATTGATGGGGCAAAATTAAATGTTAAAATAGGTGCTGAGGGAATTGTTATCAAAAATTTTGCACATTGTACACCCCTAGAAGGACCATCTAATTCGGATGCATACACAGAAATCGAGAAGATTATGTTCGTGAAGATAAACCAATTAAGCGAAAAAACTGTAAGACGCTTTTAAGTGATTGAGCACAAAAACTGTTGCAGCAGTAAGCAGCAAAATTGTATGGTGTAAAGAATGGTCACGGGATCACATTTCGTGCACCTAAGCATTTTACTCCATTTTGTTTTCACATACACATCTCTCTCATTCTCCTTTTCTTCTCTCTGTATTGCTTACCAATTCAGGCACATACAATAAATTTGAAATGTTTCTCAAATTATATGCAGCTGTATCGTTGCGTTCAACTTTATAAACAACAAAACATTACATAATCAACAAAACATTACATAATACTTTGGTAGTAGCCGTAGTGACTGCTTAGCAGTAAAGGCATAATATTTACTGATTGGGCACACATTTACTACGCTGTGACCCTCATCTGTCCTCTTACCGGTTATTTCCGTATTACATGAATATTTAACATTTTTTGAGTGATTGGTCATATAATAAATTTATATATATATACAAAAACTTTATAAATATACGCGAAAACATTATATATGTAAGATGGGACATTTCGCTAGCAACATTTACGCAGCAAAATTATTAAATGCTAGCCCAAGGCATCCGATAAAAACAAATCATATTAATATGAAATTAATGAAAATAATTATAATAATATTGTAAGAATGATTACAATAAAAACTTTTTGGCAACAAATACATAAATATGTAGAAAAATAACGGTAATTATCCGAAAAAAAAACTAATTTATTTATAAAAAACTATTCGTATAAACATATTAAAATTAAAAACGGTCAAACATAGAAAAATCAAAAGTTGAAAAATATCCGAGTGCGCTTACATATAATTGCCTAAGCAAACATACCCACAACCGCACACAAGTATTTTAGAGCGAATACACTCACACACAGGTCTATTCAAAACGTTAGCATACACATGTTCATAGCGTAGGCTTACGCATACTTGTGGTACAATTTTCAGCAAATGTTCTCATTTCAGTTCTTTACTCTCTGTCTTACGGTATTTAATACGGTTTTTTTTATCGGATGTCTTCTGGTAAATCGAATAATTTTGCTGCGCAAATGTTGTTATCGAAATATCCTAATATATAACATTTTCGCATATAAATAGTGATCTTGTATTCTCTTATATGCGAAATCATTTACCTAAACGCTCAATTGTTTATTAATAGTTAGGTCAATATGTTAAGAATTGCACAGTGAATTTTTTTTGGGTTAACACGCACATATTGTGATGTATTTACTTTCGATATATGCATAGGCATATACATAATGATCTATAAATTTTTGCTACCTACTCTGGTTTCTGAAGTATTACTTGCTAAGGCTAGCATATTGAATTGTTCTTTCCATGTACGGATTAACACATTTTAATATATATAATTTTATAACCTACCCATAGTTTCCATACATGAATAATGATACATTTTAATTATGATTATTTATTTATTATAACTAATCTATACATAGATTTGTATATATACATAAAATAGCATTGGTATAACACGTACATAGGAATAGTATTGATATATATATATATTCCAATACATGCATTAGATAGCATTGATATATTATACCACCCAGCAAACACAAGCAGACCAACAGCGTAACAGGTCAGCAATGGTGATCGCGACTATAAAACTACACACTCGGCGTTTCATTTTTTTTACGGCAGCGGAGGAGGTAAGTGATATCTGACAAAATCATTTTTGTTTTTCGACTTTACTAATACGTATAATTCCATTTTTTGACTTTTCTGGTAGGGGATGACTGGCTCAGATTAGCCGTTATTCCTGAACAACAGACAGGTAGTTGACTTACGTATAGGGGATGACTGGCTCAGATTAGTCGTTATCCGTGAACAACGGATGAAACACTCTCTCTGATGGCTTTTCAAACGGTCAGAGACAATAAAAGTAACTAGGACACAGGTAGAAATGGACGAGTGGCCCTATTGGCCCATAAGATCCGCTGGTGTAACTTCTCCGGTATATTTTACAGAATTTTGGTACGTACAGAATCCGGAAAGTTATATCTGATAAAGTAACTACAAGTAACAACGGGGTCGGGAGTCACCACGCTGGGGTTTTTCCTTCGCTAGTAGGAAAATCATAACTATTAATACATTTATCACTGTTAATACTGTGTACCAAAAACCGTTTTCATCCTAATCGTAATTATCCATCAAAATTGCGGTAAACAATAAAAAAATAATATATGGACGAAAACACGAACTTCCATGACTTTTTATAAATTTCTTGAAAAGGGACTTCCTGCAAGGCCCTGAACATACCCCGGATAAGAAGACCCTTTACAAGGGTTATTTAAAGATGTTGAAGGAAAATTTGAAAAAAGTGGGGACAAACTTGGTATTTTAGAAACATTTAAATTGATTCAACATTCAAATTCAAGAATGGCTCTTATATAACTACCCCAAAGTACTTCACCCTCTTCCCAATTACCAGGCGTGGAGACTATCAAAAATATGTGGGATGAATTAGACTGCCGTGTGCAAAAATGTGCAATCTCTTGCATCCAAGATGGGAAACATGGACTGCAAGAAGAATGGAGTAAGATCCCTGTTTCCAATACAAGAAAAATTGTACAAAATATGTCAAAACGTTTAAATGACATTATTAAGCAAAAAGGATACTGAATATAGTTTTTAATAATGTGCTGTTTGTTTCTTCGTATCCTTTCTTACATGAAAAAAATGTCATATTATTGACGCTATGTGTTTTAAGTTATTTAATTTGCTTATCTACTGGAATAATGTTTTGTGTGTTTTTTTTATATTTTAATATGTATTCCATAGCAGTACAAAATAATAAAATAAATTTTTAACTTTGGGCAATGGACTAGGTTTAACAAGCATTTACTTTTTGTCGAGCAAAAATTCAATATTAATGAGACTCACTGTAGAGAGATATATAAAAAAATAACAGCAATTCTCCAAAAATATGGAAACCCCTACATAAAGAAATGTTTAATTTAAACTATCAAAAGTAAATATTTCAGTTCTTTTACTCTGTCTTAAGGACTTTAATATCGTTTGTTTTTATCGAATGCCTTGGGTTAGTACTTTATAATTTTGCTACGCAAATCTTAACTTATATATATAATGTTTTTGTCATGCCATACTTGAAGACATCCAATTTAAATAAACGCTATAAAAAAGAGTGAAAGAGAGTAAAATAACTGAAACGAGAACATTTACTGAAGTTTGTGCACATTTGTGAAGTTGTACGCAGAATATAATGAATAAAGCTGTGCGTAGGTTTATTGGTGCTATAGAAGAAATATTTGTACGCGGTTGTGTGCACTTTTGCTATAGCTAAGCTATATGTATGGACATAAGGAAGAGAATTTTCAAATTTAATTTTTGATTTGATGCCGCTTACTTTTGGTATTTTGATTTTAACATATTTTCATAAAGAAATTTGCCTTCCTTTTGGAGAATTACTATTATTTTTCTATATATATATCTATTTATCGCCAAAAACTTGCTGTTAAAATTATTCTGCTTCATTTCTACTATACATGTATATTTTTCCTGTTATTGTTATTTAATAGAAAATTATTATAATAAGTTCCATTTTCTAAATCTCTATCAATACTATACTTTGCCCAAAATGTCATTTATTCAAAAATAGACTGAAGACGAACCCAGCGCTACAAAAATGAACATATGGATAACGGCGCCTTTACCATCGACGCCATTACAGTCGTACACAAAGGTACTAACAGTAAACGGTCAAACACAAACAAACCAAAAGTAAATATTCTATTGCTTATCTTTATACCTATAACTCATTAAGCAAACGCACGCACAAGCTCACACATGCATTTCCACTACAGCGTTAACAAACCTCTGTTCAATATAGGATATATTGAACTGTCCTATTGTATGGATATGTGAATACTTTTAGACGTACACGTTGAACAAAGTCCTTGCTCTCTCCCGCTTCCTTACATTGCGCTTCATTATATTTCGGCTTTTTGAGCGCGACATGATAATTTAGTTGTGCACATGTTGCTAGAGAAATGTTACTTCTGATATATGTTATATAATATTTTTCCTATCTTGTAATATACACTGTTTTAGGATACATGCAGCAAGTTTGAAATGTGCTCAAAAAACATGCAGCATTGCTTTCTACTACTGCATCAACAGTATTAAACTTCATATAAGTATGTACATTCAAATCGCGTTGACATTGTTGCTCACTGCCACTACACCAATTATGTTTATCACTTAAGTATACATTCTAAACTTCTCCTAACTAGACAGGGATCTCGTTCAGACTAACATTAACTTACACTTTGATTTTGATGACCGATGGTGGCTCATACTAAAATGATATAATTTCGATAATGAATAATCTAATTCCGTTGCGAAAAAAACAAATGAAATTTAAAGATAACAAATTAAAAACTTGGCCGAAAAATGAATGAACCGGCCACCAGTCGTTTATCTGTAATCAAGCTTTGTAGCTACACGTTATTAAAAATTATCATTTAGTTTTTTTACATTTATTAGCTGATTTTGGTTGCAATTAAAGTAGATCTACTGTGTATGTGAAGTAATTAAAGGCAAAATGGGAAGACGTTTTTGGATAAATTTGTAAATTACGAAGTACTTTCAGAAAATTCACGGACTGTGTACCTTATTGTGCCAAATGTTGAGAAAGAATCTGGTTACGCCATAACTTGCCGTCAACAACAACAACGAACACAACACGAACAATAACAATATCTACATAAGCAACACTAATAACATAAGACGTATATCTGCAGATCCATTCTCCTGCCCGTCTATATACGCACATATACGCATAGAAACACAAAACTGTATATAGATGCATGTACATAAACGACACAAATAGTAAAACGCGGTAAAACTACATGCATTATCCGCTCAGCAAAAGATGAGACGAATCTCGAATATGTTGAGGATGAGGTGAAGAAATGAGTTGCCTTCCAAAAAAGCAGATTGACGGTGGGGACAACAGGGAAGACCAAGCTAAGGTTGAAGCGGAAATGCACCGGTCGAGCAAAAATAATGACAACATCAAACACAGTAAAGACGAAGAACGCATGACAAGTAATAAAGAAAGCTACGCAGCATAGAAGTAGGTTGAAACCGATTATAAAGAGACAATAATATTGGTTATTGGGATCGTGTAGAAGGTGGTCGCCAAGACAAGGATTTAAATGTGTATGTGACAAATAATCGCCATATAAAGTAAGCAGAAAAAGATGACTGGCACAAGTTTGTGAAGCTACAGTTTCTTGCAGTGATTACAAATTTCACTTGATTGGTTGTTTCCACCAAGGTTTATCTGCCCGCTTTTGTGGTTTCGGCATGAAGCATATCCTCATTCGTCGAGCTATAACGCATTCGTTGGTTTTACTGTACAACTGAAATAATGCTAAGTAAGTGGAAGTGTGTGACCTGGTTTTGTTTTCATTTTCTGTCTTATTTTGCATAAGTAGACACACGCTACATTATGTATTGATTACAGGATAAAACGGAAAGAAGAATTATTAAGAAAGCCGAAAACATGAATTATAGAGACATACTGAAGAAGGTCGGAGACGAAAGCAATCTGAAAAAACCCGGAAAAGATTTATAAGACACGAAACTCTGTAAATGGGGAGGCCACCGCGACTTATAAGGAGAAGATAGAAGGCGTATCAGAAATTAAAGTCCAGCTAAAAACTAAAGACGTGGATGAAATTTCCATGGCAAATGACATTGGTCCTTAACTGGCAACTGAATACTTTTTCGGGTTATGCCAAAAACATTAAATCGCTCAGAAAAGCGTATGCGGACGCTTAAATTTCGGGGTTCTCCGAGTTCGCGCGTAACGAAAAACTGTTAATGGGCACCGGCAAGATAAAAATATGCTGAGTTATCTGCCGTAATAAATAGAAGAAAGTAGTATTGAAACGTTTTAAATGGACAAAACCTAGCCAGGTTGCAAGACCACGTACGAAAAATGTAGACAGAAGCAAATGCAGTGAAGATTGCCATTTTGTTAAAGGCTGCAAAAACTTATAGAAACTGTGTAAGCATCCACTAGGAGGAAGAACTTTTCCTAGTGTGCAGAATAAATAAGAGTGGCGCAACCGAAGTAAAGAGGAAACATCAGGTGTAACAATCTTGAGTGAGACGTATAAGCTGCCATAAAATGAGTGGTGGAAGCGAGTGATTTCAATATAAAATGGCTTCGTTGGTGAAGAAGTGGCTGATATTAATATATTTGGCTATTGCAGCCAGCACAAACCCAAATGAATTTGAAGTCGTAATGCATGGCTTAAGTGCCTAGGTCAGAGCAAAAAAAACATTAATAGTGGCAAGGGAACTGTAATGCATGGGGTATGTAGCGTAGTCCACCTTGACCTTGTCCTCTTAACTGGCTATGGGCTCATCATTAAGTTTGCCATAAAGCCATAACCTGCGACATTAAGGCAAAGGTTTCTATGACCAGCATATCGTAAACACTACGGGACTCACAATGAAAAGTTAGTAGTCATGGTGAAGAGATGTTTAAAATAATCCTACAAAATATAGGTCTGATAGGATTAGTAAACGGCCTTAATCCAACAAATTGAAGAAGAGTTAGGTGCTGTCATACTAAGGCAACCGACCAAATTACTGTCGCATAACTCGTTTATTGGTCGAACGAAGAGATAGCTACGTTGCGATTGAAATGTAACCGAGCGCGTAGGCTTTACCAAAGATCGAAAAATATCGTAGAGCACTTAACTTGCCAACAAGAACAGAAGAACAAGAGACAATGCTTTAAAAAAGTACCTAGTAAAATGAACCTCAGTGGATTCAGTAAGCTGATAGATGAAATAGAAGATAGAACTACCGAATGGTTTGCAACAGATTAACACCATAGCCAGAACCCATGTAAATTTTGCTGTAGAAATGACATTGCCTAGACGATCATCACTGTATTATCCTTCTAAGGACGCTTCGCATGTACATATAAATCTAATATAAAAACAAGGAGTTATTTTGGTAGTGAGAGCAGTCAAATTAAGTAAATTCCTAAGGACCGGATAGCATCCCAAACCAAAGCAGCGGCAGCTGACTGCCAAACCGGACCTCTCGCCAAATCTGCCAGCGCCTGTTTGGTTCAAGGAATATTCCCCAGAACACGCAATCGTCAACAAAATCATAAGTGAACCTTTACCATACCGTTCGATCTGTCTCTTACATACCGCAAGAAAATTTTTAAAACGGTTAATATGTTATCATCTATTGGTGACTTTTGCCAAGTCAGGAAAGAAACAGTTCACACCGGATGTTGTCGAAGATATGGTTTCTATAGCAAGCGCAGCAATTGAAACTGCTCGGTGGAAAGGCGATAGGAATACTGCCTAACAGTTACGTTGGACGTTGAAAACGCGGTCAATCTAGCGAAATGGGGACAGATTTTGGCGTCCTTAAACCAGCGACAAATCCCAAACTATCACCAAAATATAATAACGAATTATTTGAAAAATAGAATCTTGTACTTTAAGACAGAGGACAGTGGCAAACTGTATAGAGTTAGCGGTATACATCGAGGTTCAATCTTTAGATACTGCGCCTATAATTTCCTAAACAGTGGTTGCAGAGCGTCTAGATGACATTATTAACATAATGGAGAACTTGATCTAAAAGATTCGCTCACATTTAGTGTCAGTAAACCTGGAACTCGCAGAGCAATAACCGGAAGCAGATGTCGTACCATTAAGGCAGCTATTAAATATCTTAGAGTAATGATCAGTGATAAATTAAAATTTAAAGTTCTTTTAAATATTGCAAACTCAAAAGTGTTGAAAGTGAGCATAACTGCAATAAGACTGATAGCAAGTGTAAGCGGTCCAAGAGCAAAGTGCAGACGAACACTGGTTGAAGCGGTAAAATCAATAATGCTACGTGCGAGGTCTGTTTGGTATCGGGCAATGGAGGTTCAATCCTTCAGTGGGGGTCTCAAGTCGCCATAACGCTTATGTGCGATGAGGGTATGGAGCTCCTTGCTCACACCGTCAGAGATTGCAGCCCGGCTATGGTTAAGATGATTCCGATCGATACATTAGCTAATGAGAAGTTATATGGGGAAGACCTGAACCCAAAGAAGGAGCACCCGAGAGAGAGGATGTTGGGTAAATAGCAAAATATATGAGGCCACTCACAAAAAGAAAGATAGACGCATCATCTAATACCGAAAACTGAAGACTAAATCTCAACAAAAGAAAGGGAAGCTTATTTCTATGTATCACAGTTACCCAGAGGATATGGTTGCCTTATGGCCTTTGCGCACCGCTTCAAACACAAAGGCGAAGTGATGTTTACGGTGTGAGATGGCAGAGGAGCCGAGTTTACGAGTTTCCACCGAGTTTAATTTGATAAGCAAAAGAATGACTGTGTGAGAGTTTGGAGAAATGTCTATGCCGGAAAACCTCAGGTGACATATGTTAGTGGTAGAGATAGCTTACGGTCGAGAGCTACGCAGCAAATATCTGCTAGACGCTGCGGATTCAGAAAATGAACCAGGAACTTCATTGCTTACTTGCTTGTTGACAAATAAAAAAAAGCCCAATTCAAGAGCTATTTTGTCTTTTTGGGCTCTTAGTAAAAGTAATCAGCTTAATGCGAAAGCGATCTTAAAAAGGTAGCTGAAGGAAACCTTATGAAGCCAAAGAAGTGCAATTTATTATTTGTTTCTCAAATTATTCTTTAAAGACAGATAGAAAGATAGAAGGTTAAAAGAGAGCGAGGAAGTACTTATTTTCATTCTGAATCAAATAAACATACGGCGCGGATTTGATCTCTAAAGCAAACAAGTGAAACTAAAAAGGCTAAATTGGCTAAAAATATTTTTTGGGGGATTTTTATAGATTAAGCAACACAAAGTATTTCATAAACCAGAAATGAACGAAAAACCATTATTTTTAACACTTGATATATTTTCACTTCATCAAGAACTAAGAAACTGCCTCAAAATAAAAGAACGAGATTGATCTCAGTAACCAAATATAGCGATTTAAAGAATTTATTTATTTCTTTGAAGTATATTCAGCTACGTTTAGAATCACTGCGAAATTGTAGCACTAGCAATCCGAAACTTACAGTAAATAAAAAATATAAATTTTTACGCTAAATAAAAATACGTCTTTGAAATAGCAATAAGGAGAAATGAAGAAAAAAAGAAATATAACAACGAAAAAAGTATGTAATATAATTTAAATAAGACTCCTAATTAACAATTAAAGCATTAACATTAAGTAGTAATTTCAACGATCAGTTTAGCCAAAATAGTTAAATTCGTTTAGAAAATTTTCTGTGTGTTTCGATTATGGCTTATATGCCTCAGAATTGGTGCTGTTTAGCGAATTACATAAAAAATACGAAGAAAAGCAAAAATTTACTAAAACACAATTACATTTAAAAGTGGTAGAGAGACTAGTATCATTCATTTTATGTAGGTAGATCTATAACGTCAAAATTTAACATGGTTAAATATTAAATTGAAAAATTTTAATAACAATTCAAGGAGTAAATTGGCCTATTGAAGCAAGGGTTCTACTTATCTAAAAAAGGTGCCCTTGGCATTATTTGTAGAAGATGGGGAACCATCATCAAATGATAGTAGTCCTTAAAATTAAAGCATAAAACACTAAACGCGTGAAATAATTCGCAATAAGTTGGGCAACAAGGCATGTTAATTAAAACGTAATACCTGTTCGTTCGAGTGCTACTTGAGCAAAAACGGGGAAATACTTTCGCCATTCATTAGTTTAAAACCTAACCAAGTGAGTTTTTCCAAAAGAGACGGCAAATTAATAAATTTAAGGCGACCATCATAAACTACGTAACGAAATTCTTAGAGAATATGTGATGGTGTGTAGAGCTTGATTTTATTTGTACCGTCTGACTAACCAAGTTGCAGTCACAAAAAAATCTTTATTTATATAAGAACGACAATTAGCTAACGGCGTGTCCTATCTAACAGTCTCATAATTCGTTAGTATTGTTTTTTTGTCCGTTGGTAGGCACCTATTGATCTATTGGTCGGTTACGTCATTGTCTATGAGTCCATCCCTTCGCACACACACACACATACATACTTATACTTCATCGCGAAACCAGTTACATATTTAGTTCACGATGTTTGCCATTTTTCCTTCTTTTGCTATTACTATTTCTTGTGTTGATGTGTTCCTTGCATTCTAGTACAGCCAAAACATCACCGTAATTCATTTCGGTAAAATCTTCAAAGGTTTCAATCTAATGACGTTTTCTTTTACCGAAAGCGAATGCACTATAGCCAAGCCTACCTTTGCCGCTATATTCAAACACTTGATTGATTTTTTTTTATTTTTTTTTTATTTGTTGTCTTTAATTTACACAATGCTGCTTTTGTTAATTTATTGAAAATAATGGTAAAGGTGATCCCATTACATTTTTATACTCTCATGCAAATAAGATTTCTTTAACGTGTATCCATTATTTTATTTCTACCGACTTGTATTTGGTCTTATGAAGTTCCAGATAATAATTTTTTTTTTTTTTTATTACTATGCGATATTATTTTACAAAATTTAAAGCCTTTTTTCACCTCTTCAAGCTAATTTGCATTTCGTTAATTGATTTCGTTATCAAAGTTAAAACAATATAAAAATGAAGAAGTTATCTCTAATACTCTAAACACTCTGACTACTCTCCCTGAGCTCCTTTTTCTTTTTTTCTTCAAGCTAATTTTTTTGCCAAAACCTATCCTTATGTTATGTAGACGGACTGAGAACTTTGTTCTCTTTTCATAATTCTCTCCATAAATAATGCTGCTAGGTGAGCGGAGAATTTGAAAAGATATCTTAATTAACGGAATTGTGTTATTATAAATAACGCTACTCTTTTTGTGAAGAGCAGGGACAAAGCCGACCGGCCGAACCCACCTACAGGTATATATGCGGATGTTACAAATACTTGTGGACAAATTCATTAAGATCGACATACACCTTATAGTTTGGCGACCATATAATCACGGCATATTTAAGAAGGGGTCTTATTAATGCGCGTATCGATCAATAAATTCCTTAGACGAACGCTAAAAAAAACTGGGAAGAGATTTAGTTTTACCTGTGAAAGACAGAATCTGCAAATAGAAATTCATCTGTGAGAATTCCTAGATTATTGGACAATGCAACATTCCCTTGCCTATGACGATTTACACAAAACTTATCGGACGACGGAATAGACCTAGGAAGTGTTAATTTTTTACACTTGTTTAGGTTTAAAAGCATAGCATTACGCTTACAGCAATTACATAATTACTATCACTTTCTAAGTTAAATGATTAAAAAAAGTTGACATCCCCGGCGAACATTAAAACGTTCAAGTTTTTTATACCGGAAGTAGTTCATTATAAACAATAAAAAAACAGCCGAAAACCAAAGTGATTACCTTGAGACAATATAACGTCAATATTTCGTAAGAAATAATTGCCAATCAGTGTAAACTGCATTTGTTTGTTTTCTTATGGAAAAAGCGTATAAATCAGTGCCAAGGTATTAGTCGTCGTATTACTTTTACTCTTGTCATGATGTGAAAGCGAGATGATTACTCGAATAAATGGCTCAAGCTTGTCTGTCAATAAACACTCAAACAATTTAGAAATAACACTAAACTTTATAATACCTCTGTTATTGATTATTAGATTCTTAGCACCACATTTGTGAAGTAGTAAAATGTAGGATTGCTTTCAATTATTAAAATATTGCAATTATTAAAAATAATATTATTACGAAAATCCCAAATGCAGTTAATGCTAACTAATTGATTTTCGTAAGTAATACATTTCCTAGTGCATATTCGCGGCGCCTCATGCAGCTGCCGGCCGAGGAAAACAATTAGCAGGAAAGCAGTTTAACAGATTAAAAATAAGCCATGAAGTTAGGTGATTGTAACATGCTTGTAAAAATATATATAAGTAGACTATTTGCGGAAGGCAGTTAGTCATACGAGAACATTGAGTCGTTCGAGAACATTTGAGCCGAAAAAGAATACTACAGTTGAGAAGTCGAGAGTATTGCCAAAGTAAAATGTAAATAATCCCAGTCTTAAAGAATAGATTGTAAATAAAGAAACTTGGAGTTAAACGAATTCAGAAGTTAATTTCTCTTGAAAATAATATCCGCGATCTAGCGATACGGAACGTATCTTACAAAAGCGGAAATTTGTAACAATATTATAGTTAATACAGTCATCACCACAAAGACGAAGAACACACGAGGGTACACTGTCAGGACCGGGATAAAAACGTGATATCGATGAATATAAGCCCTTGAAGACCTTTGACTCATGCAAAGTGATTTGAGGAAAAATGTCAAACCAGTTTACTTTATGCGGATACAAATCGTCATTAACCACATTGTCACTATGGCTAGTTTCAAAAATATCCTCAAAAGGATTACTAATCTTCGGTGAGTTAGAAAACCCAACATTATTATAACGCATGAAGTGTGGAAAAACAGCAAACTTCCTATTAGAATTGAAAAAATTATGAAATCCCTTCGGCTTGCCTATTCATTTACTTTTCGTTTTATGGATATAGGCGTGATAGACTTTTCTCTGTAGTGCATTAAATTTATAATGGTCAGTAGAATACAATACGTAATTAGTCGAGAGGCCGCCTTCTTTTGCACCGTCAAAAGAACGCAATTCTTATATTTCTAATTGCCCCCACCTCATCGTAGAATACACCTAAAGACATTTCAGACTGCCATGCTGCGTGTAGAGAGATTAGACGCAGTAGAGATAGTTGCAAGTTGTCTGCAATCATTCATCGCAATCCTCACGTTCAAAGACATAAATAATTTTGGGTGGTATCTATCCACAGGTAACACAAACTGATTAGGGCGAAGGACTGATAAGTCCTTATTATTGCAGAACAAAAAAAAATTAAAAATCAACGGGACGGTAATTCAAATTAAAAAGATAATTAATTCGACATAAGCAAAGATTGTATATCCTCTAGGACAAGGCATCAAAAACAGTGGGGAATGTATAAGTGTAAAATAACCAAGATTATCAATGGAGGGTCACGTTCCATCAAGAAGATTAAAGTCACCTAAAGCAAAATTCAGAGCCTTAATAGCGAACATATGTCGCTTACGAGCAAAAAATGACTAAAGTAAATAACAATATTAGAATCATGGGAAATGTATAGGTTTTCAATAAAAATGACGACGTTACCAACCGTTGGCTTGATAGAAAGTAATCTATGTTAGTTCTTTCATATAACAGGTTAGTTTTATAAAAAAAATGGAAAAGTTCAAATGTCGTGTGTTGGCGGAAAAAAATTCAAAACCGTTCATTTAGCGCTGGTTTTCTAATTTTAATGAGGTCGTACGGATGCCGATGTAAAGGAACGCAGTGCGCGCCCAAAAAAGGAGGAGAGAAAAAAAATCAAAAAAACTTAAAACTCTTTTTTGATACTTGAAGAGTGAAGTTATGAAAAATACTTGACTTTCTAAAGGTTTGAAAGGCTGTATTTGGTATTTTCTATACAAACTTGCTCAGGGAAAAGCCTGTTTCCAAATGGGCTCCGTGTTGTTCACATTGTCAAACGCACTATGCCACAATTCCACGCATACAGTGGCAAAATTTTATAGATTTGGTCCCAGTGACTATTATCTGTTTGTAAATCTAAAGCGGATACACAAGAAATAATGGTAGGATCTACTGATAAGGTCTGTGGGGAAACTGAAACGTATTTCGAGAGTCAACATATAAAAAAGAAAACAGAATGTTAGAGAGGTGTTCGAATGAATGTACCACTTTTAAAGGAAAGTAAGCTTTATTTCTGTTGTCTTCATTTTTCAAATAATCACATCTCCGTTATTTTTTCGTTCTCTTTTCTCATATTGTTGTTGAAAAAATATTTTCTGCCTGTTCTTGTCTATGTTCGTAAATTTCGCCTTTTAGATGTTACGTTGTTACTTTCCAACTTGTTTTTGCCTCATAAATCTTCAAAAACATTTGCGCAAATGAAGTGCATTTTGGTTTCGTTGGCAGTTCTTTGAATACAATGAGAATTATATTGATCTTAAAATTTCATCTCTCACCATAAACGCAGTTTTTCACAAATTTCTAGGCGTATAGTGTTATTTAATGGTAGTTTAGGTAAATAATATTCTCTGACCAGTAATCAATGGAATAGAAAATATATCCACCAATAGAAAGGTAAGTAGCACAACCCGGCATAGATCTCATCGAAATACAACTTGTGATGACGAACAGCCTTCTCAAGCATCGAGCGAGAATCGACGACTAGTGCTTCGATCATTCCCTTTCCGCCTTTGCCAAGTATCTTGAACTTCTTTAAAGCCCCATAAACTCTTTCACTACCGATTACAATTGCATCTTCTTCTAAATTTTTTCTTTTAGTCATTATGTTACTACCTCTTCTCAATTTCTTATATTACAAAACCGGGATGACTGTGAGAATTCTATAGGATCTGGTTCAACCACTAGGTAAATATACTCCTGCTCTAGTTTCAAAATTCAAATTATATGCGGCGGAGCACAAGCTCTTCTAATGACATGAAGAAATATTTAGCTTCTTAACATCCGGATGTTTCATTATTTCTTATTATTTCTGTAAAATTATTATTTCTTATTATTTCTGTAAAATACGGTTTCTATTGCCTATTAACATAATTCCAAAGTTATTCGATACGATATACGATAATAATAATTTTATTGTGGAAAGTTACGATATATTTCATCGTTTTCCATTTACGGCAGATAAAGTTGTGCATGCTTGTGCTTAAAAGATTTATCAGTTATTGAAATCTTTAAATTAGTTCTACATGTGTCGTTTTTTAGTCTAGAAAATTAATTGCATTCTCATCCTTTTTCAAAACTGAAAATGAGCATTTAATTCACAGTTATAAAGGTATCATTAAGTTCCCCGCAATTTCTACGTTATTTAAATATTTACTTAGTAGACGATCAATTTTTGGCGTCAAAGAGGTAATTTTCTCTCCCCAACACAGTTTCATCAAAGACTGACAAACATCAAAAAAAGTTCTTGCATCATTCTGTACTGTTCATAGCGCTTTCTCCCAAAATAGTCATAGAACTTTCAATGGAACAAATCGCGAACATTATATTCTTGTGCTTAAAGAAGTGGAAATAATTGACTTTCTCTTATTGTAAGAGGCTGGTCAGAACTGCTTGAACATGCTGCAGCAGCTTTGTCTCCTAGTTATCACAGTAACTCATCTGAATCTGTCCATACATAGTTCTTACTGTTTGCCTTACATAATCGTGATTGATATCTCATGCAGTGTTTATTACTTTATAAACCAGGCTTTCAGTAAGATAGCGCATGTACGTTTTAAGAAATAAATTTTAAGATTCCCTCGCGTAACCGGTCCACCTCAGTTAATTAATCTTGAACAATGTGCACTCAATTATGAGCTTTATTATTGGTTCATGCTATCTGCAGCAGTGTAAACATATATATACATACATATATCATTGTTTTTTTTCGTCTAAACATTTTTGTAACAAGGTGAGTTTTTTCTTTGTTTTCTGCTTTTCTTTTTAACAGTTCTTTCATATCCCCCCTAAATTTATTCTTCTTTTGCAATTGTTCCTTTTGCAATTGTTCCTTTTGCAATAATATATGATGAATATTTTTATCCGTAGAAAAAACTTGGTATGATTTAGAAATTTTGGGTAGTTTATACAGAATTGCATTTGTATTGTGAATTCTAAACAAATAATCACTATTAATTACATTTATAATTTAATTTCAATATGGAAATCGCATAATACCACCAAGGACCACCTATTGCGAATACTTCAATTTGTGGTTGCCAAGCTTTGCTTGCTTTTGCCGATATGGGGTATGCTCCGATTTTAAACACATATAGCTTTATGTTTATTGGCAGCAAGCGTATGTCTGTTTGGCGTTTTTTCATTCCCGCTTCTTAATTAATTTTTGTTTAATTTGAAATTTTTTCTCTTTATACCCTACACCACTCTTCCTCATTTTCTCACTTCACTATTTCTTGATGGAAAGTTGTTCGTAATAATAGTTTGACATAAATATGTCTCCTGTCTAGTGTCTTCTGTTAAAAGTAATAAATGAATAAACAAAAACATGTTATGAACAGCAAAGACAGTATAATAACCATCGCTACATGCATTGTATGGAAACAAACGATATTCAGTATTACATGTAATATATAAAGCATATACGGGAAGGGAACACTCAATGTATGTCAAACTTAAGTAAAACTTTATCCAAAATGATAAAGACGGATACTCCAAGCCAAATATAATGTAATTTACGAGATCTCACGGAAAGCCAGTTGGGAAAATACTGTGCAGAATCCAATGTATCGTCAATACAGTCCAAAGTAGATTGGTATTTCAATAACGACTGCAGAAATCTTAGGCTGATGCTTATGGATAGAGAAAACATTTTCTTTCTTCGGGACAAAATAACATGAGTATGAACCTAATTGCTACTAATACATAATTGTCAGTGATCAGTGATTCGGCTCAGCCGAATGTAACCCCTCTCTTACTGTCTTACTTGAAAAGTTTTTATATTATATTTTGAAGACGTACAGCTGACGTACGTTCAGTGGGTTACTCCGAACTTTTCTCACTATCAAGGGAAGATGTACTGACTGCGATGAAAGATTACCCGGATGCTCAGGAAATTTTACAAACTTTGGGTCGTAAACGATTAATGGAAGTGAGATGCGTGAATAAAAAATATGCAAAGTCGCAAACAGACAAGGAAGGAGGAGTTGGTCCACGGAACCGTCAAAAACAATTGAGTTATGTTACTATGCAAAATGATAACTACGGTGAGAGCGCAGCTTCGAAGAACGTGGATGACAAACTGAAAAATGATGTAAAAGAGTTAATTAACGTCCTTAAAAATTCGCGGTGAGCCCATTTAAATATGTTGTCTTTGTTTTTATGCATCTCTATAAAATATGAATTTCAAAATTAGGAACTCTCGTTTACGTAATGAAGTGATAGAAATGCAGCATATTCAAAACTTATTTCCAAAGAATTGCAGGTCCGAAATAAACCAGATGCCATGTGCGTTTTCGGATGAAAAAGACGAGAAATTAGAAGAGAAAATCCAGAAATCTGACAATACTCCTAGCCCAATCGGGGCAGGTTTACCTCTATTGCAAAGATTGCGATTATTAAAGGAGAAGCAGGTTTGTACTATCTTTTTTTAAATATTTAATTCGGAAACGGAAAATTTGGTTAACAGAACATTAGATTAAAAGCTCCTGCAATCCACGTCACAAACCAGATTGTATTTCTCTTCCTTACGTTACTAATGTGATGGGTAGCAAGTATTGCAATTGTAGTGAATTTAGCGAGTATCTGTGTCTGATTTGCGGACTTTCGAGGTTCGATGTCCATACTTTCTCAGATCCCTTATCCTTAGGAGGCCAAATGACTTTCCACTATGTTTTCTGGTCCACGTTTATTTATTGTAGTATTATTACCATATGCGCCTAAACGATTAAATACAATTCTTAAATATTTAAAACGTTCGTCTTCGTTATGTGAAAACAAATTCTCTATTAAAAATTTCGTTCTCATACCTCTGCGAAATATTTCGAGGGTTTTGGAAACCTAAACCTCCTACAAAATTCAATCCTTACTTTAATAAAGAAAGATTAGTTTCTAATTTAAGTAACCTTTATTACTATTCGGTTTTTACCTTCGCTAAAAGAAGTTACTTCCAAACAACTTACTTACTGTTACTGTTACTTGCCAAACATTGGCGACAAAGTTTAACTTCTTTATTTATATCTTGCATATTAGATTCAATTAAAACGCTACCGAGTTTCTTAGTAAGTTTTTTTGAGATTCAAAGCCTCCCAATTTTTTAAAAGTGGCAATAAAATTCCGAAAGTCTTTGTCTTATTTGATATTTGCTTGCAAAACATCTTTCTATTATTTTAATGACTGTTTAATTTCTAGACATTATTTGCAAAAGTACACGGGTTGGACAAAATTACACGCGAACATAATGTCTCTTCGCGCCAGGCGTATAAATATATAGATATATATTATAGTGCCTATGATGACATGTTTTGAAGTGACATGTGTTTTCACTTGTATAAGTCAACTTTAGGAGAGCAGAATAATTGCTTGAAATGGCGATCAATTCGACCTTAATAACAGAGATATACATCATGTACAGCAATGAACTTTGCAAGCGTACGTTATTGTGTGCACGTAAAAAAGGGTGTTACGGGTAATAAAAAATCGATTAAAATCTGTGAATTTAAGATCTTAAAGTATTTGTTAGAACTAAAAGCAACTGTATCATAATCAAGATCTCTTACGAACATATTTTCTAGTTCTTGAACTAATTTTATGAGAATACAGCACTTCAGTGGAAAGATTTTATTGAATTTGAAAAGCAGTCCAGTAAAAGGTTTTTAAAAAATCCTTAAGTCTTCTTTAAAATCAACTTTAAATCAGTGCTTCATGATTCCATTGTCTTCTGCTGATATTGAATTGAGGCAATAAGCTTGGTGGTGGGATATTCCATTCTCTTTCTTGTGTTACATTAACTTGATAATTGTCCCATTTATCACAATTTTATTACTTTTAATTTTTGAAACGTGTAAGTCCCGACACATATAAACACACAAAAGTGGAGATACTTTGCTTTAATTCACAAAAACATGATCCAAGAACACTATAAAGTATATATATCCTTGATAAGTGCAAATGTCTTCTTTTATTCAGTTGATAATATATTTTCAAATTTGTAACGGGTATCTTAAACTGCTTAAGACTCAGAGCTTTAAAAAGAAATTCATTCTAGCAATTGCAATATTCTTCCAATATCACTACAATAGCGACAAAAAAGAAAGACTACTTGCGTGTAACAAAAGAAAAATAGGATTTGTTAGTGGCAGCCCGTATAACCGATGATCTAGCGCATTACTATCCGGGTGCCCTGTGTGTTGGTTTCTTATTCGATTCTCCGTGATCCTGAGCCTATAAACCCGCGTTTTGTATGGGGTGAATGGAAAAATATTATATATAATAAGAATCAAAGACATTATATATATTTGTTTATTTATTGTCTATGGATTTGAAAGTTGCCGGAAACTTGAATCATCTGCTCGCCTGTATTGGAAACTCTACCGCACTTGAGATTTGAGTTGATAGTCGCCATCCTTATATATATAAGACCAAGAACAATATATATATAATTTGAAATATTTCGTTAGCAGCATTTGCGCAAGACAATTATTATGTGGTAGTGCAAGAGAAAGCAAAAATTTTTTTCGACATGTATGAGCAAGGCTATGCACTTGTCAGTGCGATAATAGAGTACATTGAACAGGTATTTATTTGCGCTATAGTAGAAACGCTTGTATGCGCTTGTGCGTGCGTTTGTTTAAACAATTACCTGCATGAGTATAAGCAATAGATTTTTCAATTTTTGATATTTCTGCGCTTAGTCATTTATTTTGGTATTTTGATTTGAACATTTTTTTATAAAAAAGTTTGCCTTGTTTTTGAAGAATCTCTGTTATTTTTCTGTATAACTGTCTATTTATTACTAAACAATTTTTGTTATTTGTTATTCCTCCTAATTTCTACTGTACTAATTTTTCTTGTTATTGTACATCTGCCAATGTCTCATATTGAATTACTAGACTTTGTACATGACGATTCTTAAACAAGTATAGAAATAATAAAAATGAAAATTACTGAATGAAGTTAACACATGTGAGTCTTGCCCACGGTACACAACAAGATGACGACGAGAATAATTCGGTTTACATAATTTTTACGTGGATTAAGTATAAACATATTAAAACTAAATCGCAATGACTGCGAAGGACGAGAACAGGTCGCAACCAATAACTTTTTATAGCACAACGCATTTAGTGGAGTTTTCTCCAGCAAAAGAAGAATGGAATATTTGAATAGAGAAGCTAAACTCTCTTTGTGAAACAAATTGGTAAGAAGAGAGTGTTGCTTGTTCTATACTGCACGGTTTGTGCAGTCCATAATCTTCAGCGTAACATCGAGAAAGAAAAATCTTTCATAATGCGACGAAAGATAGTGACGAAACCGTTGCTGAATGGTTCGCTAGAGTAAAACAGATAGCAGTGTGTTGTAAATTTCATGAGCATTTAGAAGCATTTGTCAAAGAGGGATTCATAATGGGTTTACTAGAAAAAATTTTGATCAAGTTTTGGGAAGAGGCCGATATACTTACGCTTCATGATGCGTTTAAAAACGGATTGATAATCGAAACGAAGATTTCATCTAATGCTAATCGTGTTGATAATCACGCTAATTGCGTTCATAACTTGTGGCGTCAAAATATCAGAGCAACAAGGAAGAAGGCGTCAAGGAGAAGAAAGCAAATGAGAAATATAAATCATGCCAACACCGCAGTTGGAAAAGACATGATGCGAAAAATCGCAAGTTCAAGAACAGTGCTGGCCATGTCTGTATCGAAGTAGGTCATTTTTCGGCAATTTGTCGGTCAAAATTAAGAGCTTAAAAAATGTAAGTTTTGTCAACAGCGAATCAGATTGCGATTATTTTATTCTTAGTGTTGTAAATAAAATTCATGATGTCTTATACATGTTGCCAATAGAAGTTCACAGCGTTGGTGTATTAGCGGCACGCGACACGAGCGCTTCTTGCACATTACTCTCGACATAGCGGTGATCGCATATCAATTGTTGGTGGTTACGGCGCTAAAATCACTCATAATGCGATCACGAAAGAGATCACTGGTGTGGTATCGGATAGAATAAATCCTCCACCCCATACTCGCTCGTTTTCATTTGCAATTGCTTCAAGTAAATGAAATCGAGTTACATACATCGTTGATCAAATTGAAACTCAATTTAACCAAGTAGTTAGTGGTCAATTAGGCACTTATAATAATAGATTAATACATAATTATCAGGCGTCTTTGGACACTGTCTATTGTGAAAAAGGAAACGTAAAAATTCAACAGGAACATTTTTAAATGATTAACCCCGAGCGCAGCCACAATCTATTTGTTGAGCTTTTTGAGATGACGAACGATGGTTGAATGACCCACAATGACCCACATTGAAGTCGTCGGTCAGCAATCGAGTTGTCAAGCCACGGCTACCAAACTTGCCTGGTCGTCGAAATCCGATTGTCGACCCCTTAATAGCTTATCGTCTAGTGTCGCCAGATTTGAAAAAGGGAAGCAATTCCCTGCATCAACTTCTGTTGAATGTGCCCTCATGGAAAAGTTCGTTGAAATCACGAAATGACTGCACTACTTTCCATCTCTTTCTCAAAGAGGCACAGCGTAATATGGCGAATATGAGTGTGATTATCGACACACATGTTTATAACCGAAAAGTAATAGGATATTCTCATTTATAAATTTACAAAATATTGCAAATTTTTATTAAAATATAGCACGTCAAAGAAGCGCCTGATAATTGTGCACCAATCTATTAGTACCAGAACTACATTAAACTTTGATCAAAATGCTAAACCAATTTTCTTCAACCCGGGCTATTGCCACTTGGTCGGAAAACAAAAGTAAAACAAAAGCTAAATAATTTAATTGTATGCTCTATAGCGGATGGAAAATTCAGATTGAAGCACTCGCTCAGTACCAGTTTTGAAAGACAATGGAAACATTCCCATATGCGACGACTGTAAAGTCACAATCAACAAACATTTGGTGGACTTCAGATGTCCACTCCACATTAAATCAACTTGAATTAGATGATCAGTCTCAATTGCTTTGCGCTTGAAGCACGCATATAGGTACACTGAAACTAAAACGCCTATCATTTGGTATTTTAAAAACAATGCCATATTTGATACGTAATGTTCTATCTATATTGCTTATGAGGATGATATTGCAATAGGCGGAAAGGATTTGTTAAATTATTAAAAGTGGTTTTACAAAAATTCCATACCAACGTTCTTAAGCTAAATGAAAAAAAAACCCTCATTCTTTCAATCTAAAGTACCATATCTATGATTTATCATTGACGGTAATAAATGAAAAAAACTTAATGATCATATTTCAAGCACAACAAATACACCTATTCCAAAAAATATCTTAGAATTAAGAGTTTCTATCGGATTGGTCAACTATTACTCTAAATTTATACAAAACTTTGCTCACGATATGCGCCCATTCTACAAATAATTACAAAATGACGTACTATTTCGTTCGTATAACAACGCCAGAAAGCTGACGAAACAATCAAAACAAGCTTAACCTCAAATCAAGTTTTCGTTCATTATAATCCAGAATTGCCGACAATATTAACAACTGACGCATCCAGCGATGGAGTAGAGAGTTTTATCTCACAAAATTGGTGATCTTAAACCAATATGTTTCATATCTACAACTTTAACTCTCGAAAAAAATGCGTTGGCAAATGTCTTTTCTGTTACAAAATTAAAACAATATTTATTAGGTAATCAGCTTGTTGACAACTGATTATAAGCAGTTAATCTGCTTCTTCGGGGAAAAGAAAGGATTCCCAACAGGGGCTTCAGTAAAATTACAGAGGTCATCATTAATATTAGACGGCTTTGATCATAGTATTGAACACTTTAAAGGGACCAGTAGTGGAAGCTCAGATGGTTGGTCATGCTTGTCGCTAAAAAAGAGAGAAGATGTATAAATCTAACTGAAGCTGTAATTAAATCAATTGCATATATCACATCTTTATATTGTAAAGGCATACGTATGGTCACCAGGAATGAACAAAGAACTGGAATCAATGATACAAGCATGTAAACCTTACCGAAAGATATGAAGATATGAATGAAAGAGTTCAGTGAATGCTTAACCCCTTGTAATAAATTCGGAACAGAATACACATAAATTATGTGTATTAATAAGAACTCCTTTTTATGGAATGTTGATTCCTTTTCGAAATAGTTGAAGTATTGCAAAAAAAAAAATTGTACGTCAAGGTTTATAAGAATTAAATTACGTGAACTTTTGTCACGTTATGGTCTACTTAAATTTGTTGGTAATGATAATGCACGACAATCTATGTCAGCCGAATGTTAAGAATTTCTCGCTGAATTTAATTAATGCATACTTTACGCTCCTGGACATCCAATAGCCAATAAACAAATTAAAAATTTGTGAAAATTTTGAAGACGTCTATTCCTCCTAATATTAAGGGAAGTCCTCGTTGTGATATAGAAACGATGATTCAGCAATTCTTTATTAACCACTGAAACACTACACATTGTGCAAAAGGAGAATGTCCATCCAAAATGTTTTTTGGAAATTCGCCGAGAACTCGCTTCACCAAATTAAAGCCTCCAACAACAATGGGCAAATTAGAAGCACAACAATCTAAATACATTAAGAATCATCTAAATACATAAAGTCAAGAAGTGCTTGTTTAAAACTCTAGGAATCCCAACAAACCTACCTGTATGGAAGCGAGTACTAAATAAGAGTTTGGACCTAGATCATATAGCTCCATAATAAGACACAGTAACAAAAAAACGTCATCTAAATCCAATATTGAACAACCTTAATCAATAATTTAGCAGTACTCTGGAAAACGTGTAAAGCGGCTCACCACAGATGACTGCTATGTCGGCTCTGCCAACTGCTACAACAACCACTTCTAGGACTACGGCAACAACCCATGCCGATGTAGAAACAAACCGGGAAAGTTCTAAGACCCAGAACCCATGGCAAAATTAGCAAAATTTAAATTGAATTGCATTTTCCCTTATTTAAAGTATAATGTACACTATCAGCCTAAGGAGGATCTTGTGTGTTGATGTGGCAATGCTATCATATTAAATTTGTTGAAATAATAAAAATTAAAACTACTGAACTAACTTGACTCACGTGTTACTTGAACCTGAAACATTACAATTATTGTTGTTATTAAAAAAAAATTCTTATTATAATTATATTATTTGAAATTCTTCATGCTCATCAACATTGGGTTTTGAACAAAACGACATTTAAACAAAAACAAATTGAGCACGAATCCACATGGTGCCGAGCCCATCATCCAACACCAAAACTTACACTTCAACCGCGGCGCCTACACCAACTGCGCGATATCAGCGATATGAATTTTTGCGGTTAAAACTTGCATGTTTTTTCCGATGCATTTCTATTCTATTTAATTCAAATGGTCATGCTCAATATACTGCTTTTAACGTACATATGTGCACAATTGAAAGTTTTCCAGGAAGAAATGTGATCTGGTCGCCAAACTTGAAATTGGAAATAATTATAATAATAATTTTTTTTCTTAAATAACAATAATAGGCAAAGTATATACGCAGTAGAAATTATGACGAATAATTATAACAAAAATTGCTTGGCAATAATTGGACAGATATATAGAAAAATAACAGCATTTCTCCAAAAAGAAGGCAAATTTGTTTATAAAAAAATTCACCTTAACACCCCAAATCTAAGGATCAAGCACAGAAAAATCAAAAACTGAACATTCCATTGCTTATGCATTTAAATATAATTGCTTAAGTGAAAGACGTCGTAGCAAAGTCAACTTAATGACAAGATGGTGCATCGTTGTGTTCAAAATTTAAACCAGGAATTTGTTACGAACCCTTTGTGTTTTGTGTTTCTCGTATCAAGAACCGTAGTAACGCTGTTAAATAGCAGCCATTTGACCCATAATATCTTCGTTCTCAATATTTGTATGAGCAAAAATTCTGCTAATAATTTCTCGATATGACGTCTCACTCTGCTCAAGCATGTACAATTCTGTGGTTTTAAGTGAATATCCACTATGCACATAAATGTGTACTTACGAAAAGGCCAAATAATATGTTTGTAGGTGGAATATATGACTTGTGTTCCTTGGTATTGAAGAATTTTGTATTATATGTTCAGCATTAGACTTCAATAAAAATATCCCATGAACAAATTCCAGAATATTCTAGACTATTTTAGAATATTCTAGAACATTTTAAAACATATTCTGCCATACAACTGGTAATATGTGACGTGGAAAGTTGCAGAAATGTGTAAAATATACGTTTAAGTAAATAAACCTATTAAACATATAAATAATAAGTAAATTAGATAAAGATAAGTTAATAAACAAACTAAAATATAAAAATTTTCATTTTAAATTTGTCACAGCATTTAGCAAACTTAAGATTTACATTTTTCAACGTGAAACAAACAATGAAAAGAAAACAAATTATATACGCTATATACATAACTTCAGTTTGATTTTTTCGTACCACACCAAAAATACTATACATATAGCATAGCATAGCTTAGCATAGCATATTCACTTAAAAACATAGAATTGAATATGTTTCTGCTTTGCAAATGTTTGATAGAATGCGTCGTCATATCAAGAAACTAATAACATATTTTTTTCCCCACACAAGTAATGAGAATGAAGTAGCAAGCTGTTAAGTTGATACTAATTGACAAAATCATTACTTTTATTGATAACATAAACACAAAAAGCGCGTAATAATAACAATAATATATATAATAAGATTCAAGAATATTATATATATAAGATGGGACATTTCGCTAGCAACATTGGCGGAGCAAAATTATTAAGCATCCGATAAAAACAAACGACATAACAGATCGTAAGAAAGAGTGAACAAACTGAAATGAGAGCCTTTACTGAAATTTGTACGACGAGTATACGTAAAACTACTATCATCATCTGTGTGCATATAACTGCTTTAGCGCGAATACAGTCGCGCACCGGTCTATTCAAAATGTCATAGTATAGCATACACATATCCATAGTGTAGGCCTTCGAAGAGCAAATTGCGAAAAATCAATCTGTAATCAAGGAACAAGATGAAGGTAATGAGGAGCTAAAAGATATAAATTTCAACCACCCGAGAGACGTCCAAAAGGATGTGGTTAAATTACGCCAGTCGATAGCGAAGAAGTCGAAAATATAAAAACCTAAAATAATTTGTTAGAAATCAAATACAAATTAATGCAATTAACAGTCTGAAAACAGCGCTAGTAAGTGAACCAACTCTACGTATATACGACAGATATGTCATGAAGGAACTGAATACAGATGAATCAAAAGATGGTTTTGGGGCAAGATTATCACAATCCTTTGAAGCTTCCTATATATTTCTGGAGTAAGGAAACAACAACCCAAGAAGAGAAACTGCACAGAAATAATATATTGCAAGTCTGAGTAGCTTATTCTGCACTAAAAAGTTTAGACACTATATATTGAGAATTCGCTAAATTGGTTATAGTTTTTAATGCATTCATATATGGAATAGCGAAAAAGGATGAAGTTGAAAAATTTACAATATACAGCAAAGAGGTTTTTTTTATGATTATGTCTGTTTTGTTTCACGAGGCATGAAAAAACCCAATAGTTTTGATTTTGAAAACCGCAATTTTCTTAGCTTATATCGTACGGTAGTTGCGTCCACATTCCTTACTAAGTAGCCCTAATTGATTCAGAATTTGGTATTAAGAGCGAATATATATATGCCTTTTAAAGTTTCTGAAATTTTCTTCTAGTTATGGCAAGCGTTCTGACAAAATGAGTATATCTATAATTTTAATAAAGGGGAAGTATTGAGGAGAATTATTTAATGTTACGTAATAGGTCTAATAACGATCGTAAGATATTGTATATGCATTATTATGTTTCTAGTTGAATTCTAGAGAGCATAGGATATTTAGTAATTAAATATACGCGAGATGAGTTTTTTGTAAAGTAAATTTGGAACGGGATTGGGGATTTAGAACCGTCCACTTAATTTCAATTTGCTTAACCTAATCTATGTCAAAAATGAATATTAGCTTTCCAAGTGTGAGGACATACTTATAAACGTTAATCTACGCGCTCAAATTCTGGCAACTATATGGGTGCATCGTATCCAAAGTTATGTCGTTAAATAAGAAAGAACTGTTTTTGAACGAACTGGGTGCCATCCACATAATATCGATAGGATCATCGACGGAAGCACACTTAACTAATTTAAGCTAGTCTAAAGTCTTTTATTTAATCCCTTAGACAACCTAAAGAGTGCATTCGGAAAGCACAGCTAGCTACCAAAACGATTACGCGGCTTCCAACTAATATGAGTTGAAGGAGACGACTGAAAGTATGCCCTTTCCGAGAGAGAAAATCTACTAACAGTTACGGAAGTTGAAAGGGAGAAAGTCTACAGTAGTTTATGTCGGATTAACATTCAATAAATTTGAGCACATAGTTAAAAAAGGAAAATTAATAATTAATAATCAATACAAAATAGTTTAACCTGATCCGCACAAACAAAACATTGAATTGTTCTATCTAAAAACCGATGGTAAATCGATAAGATAGAAGACAAATAAAATAAAACTCCAGTGACCGACTGCAAGGCTACCTTAAATAATGAAAAATCGAGCATGGGTGCAGAAGTTGAAATATACTCTTAGCGATTTATTTTAGATATAGGAAGTTAGCCCGTTAAGGAAATATATACATTATATATAAATATGTATAATTATCCTAGCGTCTAGCGGAATATTCAATCGTGGCTGCAATAATTTCATTGTTTATGATAACAGCGAAGTCCACAAATTTCAAAACGGTCAATACTGGGCGAGCCCATGGAACCACAATGAGGCGAACTTTAAATTTTTGTCCTCTACCCTGGAATTATGAATACAGTGCCTACAAAATCAAAACGTCTAATTAACAGTTACTTTACTATTGCAATCGGGTAAAGGAAGCTCTTCTATTAAAAGAAAGAGTTGTATTAAAACAAACTTCTTCGGGTGTGAAGTAAAATTTATAACAAAAATAGGTTTTCCCTTTATTCGTTAGCAGCAAGTAAAGCTTTCATTGAACTTCAGATGTGCAAGCTATGCCCAATGACGTATTAAGAATTCTTTTTCAAGTCTCTAAAAACATGATTCCTTTTCAAAAGAATTAAACTTACACTTGCCTTTACGCTCAGCTATTCACTTAGAGCTTTTCGACTGCGTTGTCTAAATTCATATTATACATGTTTGTAGATTTTTTAGCACAGTTTTTCGAAAAATTAAAGTTATATAGAGATTTTTTCAACAATTGTTATGCATTTGGTTTATAATTTTTTGTTATATTCTACACCACTTGTGTTATTAGCGTATATTAAGCCTGTGAGGATGTGTGCAACATCTAGGAAGGCTTTATATAGACCTATGTTTTATTATGGTGATCGATTAAGAGTCCCTTTCAAAATCGTTTTAAATTTGCCTTATTGTGTGTCCGTCTTTTTTCCTTTTGTTTAGCGTACTCTAATATTAGTTTTTTTTTTTTTTTAACAATCCTATTTCGTTTCGTTATTGTTGAATGCAACCCTGTACCGAAAAAAAATTGTGAAGCTCTCGGGCGAAAAAAGTCAATTTTTGGTACGTGAATAAAAAGAATGCGGATGGAGGGAATTCTAGATGGGCGAATTAAAAAGAAAAAAGAAGAAAAAATTGATATTTAAAATATTTCGGGATTAGTGTAAAAATTACATAAAAGAAAAAACAAAAAAAAATCGAAGAGCGGCTCAGTTTAATAGATGGAGATTTATTTACGAAACATTTAAAATGTAAAGTAAAGAAAGGCCCGGCAATATAATAGAAAAATTTTGGTCGAAGGTGAAGGAACGTGTATGATTATATAGCAGAGCGGAAGAAAAAAAATATTAAATTCTTAAAGGAAATAAACATTTTTGATGAAATGTATATCGTAAAAAATTATGGAGCTTAAGCGCAACACGTGCTTTGTTTGGTATGAAAATTTAAAGCAAGAAGGTTGCTTGGGCAAAAGAAACTTAAAAAAGAACTTCATTAAAAATTAAAAAAAAGAAAAATAGGAGAAAAAAATGTCGAATCGTGAGAAAGAAAAAATGGAGGCATTATAAAGAATACGAAAGAAAGAAAATTGAAAAAGATTTAACAAAAAGTTTGCAGCCATTTCGAAAAAATATGGAAAAAAATATCGTCTATTGAAATGTTTTTTTTTTTTGTTCATTTGAGTCCAGTCATAAATGTTTCCAGAAGAGTAACAGTTTAAACAAAGGAAAAACATAGCCATATAAACAAAGGGACTAGAGCGGTTAACTTTTTATTACAAAAACAGAAAAAAAACAAAAAAAAAGATAGTCATGCTTATATATCCATAAAAGTATATGTGCATATGGCTTAACGTACCTAAAAACCAAAAACCAATTTAATTGCTTGAATGTCACTGTTATTTAAACATGTCTGCGCAAGCTTATTTTTATTGGTGCTAATGCTGAGGTTAAATTGAGGTGAAGAAGAACTTTTCTATTCAAGGAATTTCCTAAATGCTGATGAACCAAGTATACCAAGGAGGATGTCTAGTGAATAGCCAAGCTTTTAATCAGTAAATTTATTTCTTAGCATTATGCGAAACTTTTTTTTTTAGTCGTAAGTATATTTAAATTTCATTTTATTCAAATAGTATTTGTGGTAAGAGGATTAAGCCTCTATTTTTATTGTCTTTTTCATATGTACCTTTTTTTTATATATGATAAAGTTTTATATTAATTTCAATTATTCGAAATTGTATAAGCATACTAATAATAATAAATAAAAATAATAATAATAAGTTAATATGATATAGTGTTTTTTTTTTTATTTATTTGGTTATTCTAACTTAAGACAACGGAATAATAAAAAACCAAAAACAAAAAAAAATTTGATGAAGCGTGATTAAATAATTTAAATCATGGGAGGAAAGTAGGCTGTTAGGGGTCTTCGGACACAACTTCGGTGTCCTCTACAAACCTTTCTATTGACCGTAGGAAAACCAATAGGAAAGGCGAGTGAAGAATAGGTCCAGGGGGCAAGCCTGCTATCAGTTAGTTAGAATCTCGTCCGCATAGTATTCGGTAAGGGGCAACTACGTCCATATTCTTTGATGTAATCGTCCTACGAGTGTCCGTGAGCAAGGTATAGAACCCTTCCCACATCTCACGAACTAGCTAAATCAGCTATGGAACATACGCTTACCTCAAAGTCCTCCATCCATCTTCAACTGGCACCGCAAAGTTACCCTAAACTTTTCGTAGTTAACAAAATTAATTATTTTTTTATTACAGAACAAACTATAATTTTTGAGATACGATCCATTCGGGGTGGAGTTAAAAATTTCTACATGCCTTCAAAGCTTATGCCATGCGCATTCTCATCTAAGGAAAGCTGATGAAGGTATGAAACCACTCTGAACCTGAAGATTTAGCGAAGGAATGTGAGGTAGTCATTCAATACGATGATAAATTCGTCACTATTAGAGCGCAGCAAGAAAATATTGTACGCAAGCATTTTAAATAAGCCAACGAAACAAGAACAACTGCAACTAACGGGGATTGAGAGCGCATTGTAATCAAAATATACGAAGAAAATAATTAAAGCGGAGTAAAACATAAACCATTCCAATTGAACGAATTTGATGGTAATTTTGAAAATTTGTTACCCTTTTGGGGACTATTTAAGGTTCACGAGGACAAAAAGCTATAAACAGTGATAAACAGTTATCAGTAGCAACAAAATATAATTTTCTAAGTGAATCACTAAATCTGAATCACGCAAAAGTGCTATAATGAAGCCATCGAATAGTTATTGGATGAACATGCTATTACCGACAAAATTATCGAAATGTTTATACAAAAAATAAAGATTTTAAAACCCGTAAATTCCAATAACGATACTCATGGTGTACGGCACCTTTACAATGGGGTAGTCTTTACTACCAGGACTTTGCCCTCATTTCAAATTTCCTCTTCTCAATACGATATAATGATTAAGTCAATTCTATTAATGTAATGTAATAAATATTAACACCATTTTGCGGCAGCATATCGATTGTAATCTGACTAGGGAATCCCGATTTCAGTTGTAACGGAAGATACTTTGATATTTGCTTGTTTTTCGACATGTTGCTGTTTACTGTAGATCATTGCATTGACTTATTCTGGAAAAAGTAAATAACGTGTTTTGTTTCCCAATCCTGACAGTGAATTTAATACATGTGAATTTTATTTCGATTCGTGACAAATTTGAAAAGCACATCGGTGAAATTAGCATTGCAGATAAGTAAAACACAAAAGGATGAAACGGCACGCTTTACAACGCAGTTTTATGTATTGAATGACTGTCTCTAACAAGCTATAAAAACAAGCCGAACAAAAAAGTACTTCTGCTAAGTTCAAGGTATAAATCTATAAAAGTGGAAAAAAACAATAAAGGGTTAAATTTTATAACAGCACAAAATTTGGGGTCGATAGAACCGACGAAATGGCGAGAAGGTATAGTGTAAAATGTAAATTCCGTAGATGGCCTATGTATGTATTTTACAGCATCCTCAATTTTTAGCTGGCATAAACGCATCGGCTCTGTACAATAAAACGAAAGATGAAAATAAAATAAAGAATTTTTATTCCAGTTAGGAGAGCAATTTGCAGTGTAATATAAAAAACGCTTAGAACGTTCATAAGTGTCAAGTAAAACCTCAATCTTTCCAAATAGACAAAAAACGTGCCAAATAACCTATTGCTCAGGTAATAGAGCAACACGAAGTACTTGTGTTGCGAAAAGTGCTTAGTACAGCAACCATTGATTTCTAAAAACTGTGGGATTGAATAAGGAAAAAAATTTTATTGCAATGCTGTTAAGTTAATGATATTATAAAGTTTGATTATCGTTCTAAAAAAAATATAAAAATTAAGAAGGCAATATTTTGTAATTATTGTTCCCGTCATATTGCTCAAACTATCTACATTTAAGTGATCATTTGAAATCCTGACAGTTTCAGCAATTATTGGCATTCATTCATTGCGAGTACTGTATTTTACGTCGTCCGAAGCTGTTCACAAACTTTAGAAAAGAAAGAAAGAGGAGACATAGTTAATTTGCGTAATAAAGATAAGTACGGTGTTGTATTTATAATGAAAAACACATTTTTTGGTATTCCATTGCACGCACTGTGAAAAAGTTTTTGATGTTTTCGGTATGTTACTGCTGTATTTTTTCACTCACTATAGTTTGGTTAATCATAAACGCTCTGAGGATGACACAAACAAAATAGTAAGTAATGACGAGATGAAGACTTTAGAATTCAACGATTTAGATTGTAATTTTGAGAAGGTGTCTATTAAATCAATTCAAGAAGAGGAAATTTTTCTACTGGAGGCCGAAATGGAAATTATATACTCGGGCTAAGTCCCCTCGCATTTATAGCCAGGCGGTGCGGCGGCATAAGTGCCATTTATGCGGTTCCGCTTTTAAAGATTCTAGCAATCTAGCTAACCATCTACGCCGCCATACCGGGCAGAAGGATTATCCGTGCACAGTTTGTCCAAAAGAATTCTTTACGCTTACTGAACCAGAGTCTCACGAACGCCCCCACAACGGCGAACGACCATTTTTATGTACACACTGTGGAAAAGGATTTGCTACTCCCGGTTATTTGCTTGAACATACTAAACAACATACCAATTATCGAGCTTTTAAATGTGATGAGTGCGGTAAAATCTTTTACAATGGTTGTCAATTGCGTGAACAACGAGCAACGCACAATGATGGGCGGCCAGTTATTAGCACGAGACGTCCGGCTACTTTTAAGACTAAAAAAAGATTGAAAAAAAAATATGAAAATTCATTTGAATTTACGTGAGCGTAGACGCAACATATGTGGAGCAGCCTTTAACCAATCTCCTGGTTTGGCTTCTCATATGAAAACAAAATATAAAGTAAAAAAAAATAAAGTAAAAAAAAAAATTTAATAAGAAATAAAACTTTAAATTCTTAACTTTGGCTTAGTATACTTATATAAAAATTTTACTTATTTAATGTAATAAAGATATTAAATGTATTAAATAATATTTAAAAAAAAAAAAAAGCAAAAGACACCATTTGATCGAAATAGGTATACACAATCGTGGTAGAAATAGTGGTAAAGAAAGAGAAAAGATGTTTCAGATCCATCAACAAAAGTCATGACTGAAAATTTCATAAAACAACAAATATAAAATATGGAGAATGCAGGAGCAAATATGTTACATCAATGTGCGAACATGTGCAAAAGGGAAAAACCGTAGTGAGTTAAAGCAGAACAGCGAAAATAAAACAATCACACACAGAAGTAGCGAAACCACCAGTGAAGCAGTCACAACGTTAAATATTAGTGAGACCATAGATTAAAGAATATTGTTACAAACAGCAAATGTCATAATAAGCAGCGTTAAAAGCGATTAAGTGTTATTAAGAATAATAATGGGCAATGGTACAACGTGAAAGGAGAATGATAACAATAAACTCAATAGTGCTTAAATAGATCTGCGATGGTAATCTTCCACGTCCAACAACAATAAACGATTTGTCTAATCACATAAAGATAGAACTAGCAGATAATTCAATTATTATCACAAATTCAGTGAGCGGTAAACTGCAACGAAGTCATTGTATAGGAGTCACTCTTCCAAAATTATCATTAAAGGCACCATTGGTGGCTGCAAAACTCAATAAATTTCTCTTAAATTCATTAGATTTCAAAGTAAACTCTAATACTTTGTGGACAGATTCCTTAATAACGTTAAGCTGAATAAATGGTCAAAGTAAGCAATGTAAACCATACATCAAAGCGTGCGCAAGCGAAATTAATAATTTAACCAATATCTACGAGTGCAGACAGGACGCGATGGAAAAATTAACCCAGTAGATCTACTGTAGAGAAATATCAGAGCAAACGAATTGGTTAACTCCCAAGTATGAAAATAAGAGCCCTTGTGATTGGGCAAAAGTAAATCTAATTGGCCAGAATAAAAGTTTATTGAGAGACCATTAAATTATAGCTCAGCATTCCAGAAGTTGAAGTTGGAAGTCTCACTTCTGTCTGGTTGAGGGATTTAGTAAGTTAACACAACTTCTACGAATTAAAGTTTACGTATTCAGATTTATAAGGTGAATTAAAACCTCATTAAGAGCGAATATAACCGCGGAAACAAATAAACAGCTTAAAAATCTTACAACGGGTGAATTACAAAAAGCAGAAATTTACATGATTAAATGTTAAAAAAATGACAAGTGACTTAAAATTCTCATCATTAAGCCCTTTGTTAAAAGCTAAATGTAGGCTACCTGAAGGCGAATTTTGCAAACACATAAGAAATTCAATTATTTTACCAAAAATATCGTACTTGAGTCAGCTTATAGTATTGGATGCCCATAGTAAACCACATTATGTCGGTACTTCAGCAACATTAGCATTCATTCGGGCTAAATATTGGATTGTACAAGCGCGATAATTGATAAAGCCAATTCTCCAGCGTTGCATTATGTGCTTACGTTTTCATGAAAAGAATGCGAACGTTTAGCTACTAGCAGACTTTTCGAAATTAAAGGCGTTGATTTTGCTGGTCCTCTACGCAGCACACGAAGATAGTAAAAGTGAAAAAAGGTGTACATTATTCTTTTTACTTGTGCAGCCATATGAGCTGTTCGTTTAGAATTGGTTGAGGATATAAGTATGAAAATTTGAGTAAATGCTTTGCGAAAATTCCTTGTACGAAGAGGTCCACCAACTGTAATTAATTCGGATAACGCAAAATTTTTTAAAAGAGGAAACTTAGAACTTAGAAAACTTGAACAGTTGTTAAAATGTGGCGCAGTGCAAAATATGGCGGCGAACCAAAATATTATATGGAACTTTATTCCAGAACGAACAGCACAGTGGGGTGGATCTTGGGAGCGTCTTGTGAGAAACGTAAGAAATTGTTTAAAAGCGGTCATTGGAAAATTAAAGTTGCCTTTAGATGACCCAATAACACTTTTAGATGAAAGCATTGCGAATGCGCGACCAATTACATATGTTACCTGCTATCACAACGATTTGGAAGTTCCAACCCACCTCATTTTTTCATTAATTGTAAATGTATCTTATCCTACGTAGAGGTGAAAATCGATTGATTAGGAATAGTAGTTTACGATAATCCTTGATTAAAAGTTACTTGAAGCGTTGGCATTAAAAATATTTATGTTAGCTAAGATCCATACATAACAACAGGAACGGTTCATCTAAGAGCGTGAAGGTTTGGATTCAAGAACAAGCCAAAACTATTGTGAAGGTTTAGGATTGGTGAAATAAACATACTAAGGCAGAGATGGCCGGATAAGAGGCTGTGACGTCCGACTACAAAAGCAACAAGTCTTAAAAAGATCTGTACAACTTCTGTATCCCTTAGAGATACCAGCAGCTGGGGGGAAGGATGTAGAAAATAATGTACAATATTCCACAAATTTCATTTCATCTATATTCTTTCAAATTTATTCTTGTTCTATTTCAATAAGAAAGAGAACATGTCATACACATGAAGTAACGGTTCCTAAGCTTCCAGTTTAAGACTTTGTTGTAAGTTAATATAAAATAATAAGCTAGTGTTGAATAAATAGCGAAGCGTAAAATTCGACAACCGGAGTTAAAAGTGTTTATTAAAGATTACGAAGAAATTCTTTACATTATATGAATAACAGTAAGGTGGGTTTGACCGCACCGTGGTGCACTATTACGTTTTTGCTTGTTTTAAGATATAAACAAATTTACTAATAAAATCACTATATATTGTATTCATTTAACATTTTTAAAAAGCCCCAACTTATAAATTTACATATAATAACGGTGCTTTTTCAATTATGTGTCTGCTTCTGCCAATGCTTAGTGGTAGAAATCTCAAAAATTACAATATATATTTGTGCTTAACCACTTATGTATCAAGAAGTCTCTGCTACTTGAAATATTTAATAAATAAATTTAAATAAAAAAATTACCTCTTAATGGATGTTAATAGACTACCAGTTGCTTAACATTTACATAAATAAAGAGTTTACATCTTCTATCCTAATTTTATGTGAGCGTACTGATCCTGTCGTTGACCAAGCTTTATTAAGATATAAAAATAAATAATTCCATAATTTATTTCTCTCAACAATAATTTGTCCTTTGATTTTTTCATTTAGTCAATTAAATGTTCCTCTTGTCATCCATCCGTACATAAATAACCCACTGGCCTTGTTATATATATTGGCTCGTTAATAATATTCTAAACGCAATTTATTGCTGTGTTAATAGTGTGTCAATTAAGCAGCTCGAAATTAAATCTTGCTTGTACATTATGATTTACCATGTTTTCGAAAAGCCACCTATTCATTCCCTCAAAATCCCAAATTCTATTATGAAAAAATTTTGTTGTAGCGCTTTTAAAGTATAAGACTGCCTTGGAAAACAATAGGTATAGATGGTCCAAATTTTGTAAAATTCATTTGTGTATGAAATTACTATAATATTATGGATCAATTTCGATCACCACATGTCACAACTTAGACTTTTCTGCACTACAAAGGATCAATTTTTGTGAAAATCCTTATTAGGATAGGATCCAAAAATAGGCCGAGGTGGTCCAAATTTGGCACAGCTAATTTTTTATGTTAAACTACTATTATGATGTAATTTTCATCATGAAGCATTAAAAATTATACCTTTTTGCCGTGTGAACTTAAGTTTTCGTTATATGAGAGGTGGTCAAAGTTTTGCCCAAGCCGGTTCAAAGTTTTCATACCAATTTATAATGCCGAAATACTACTACTTACCCACTTTTGCCGAGAAATTATGAAAATTACAATTTTCGCTACATAACAACTTTTCAGAACAGAGTGGTTATGTGGGAAGTGATCGAAAAACTGGACCGATCCGAAACATTTCCAATAGCGCTCGTCCTTCGATCAAAATACGTCATTGTACTAAATTTCATCAAAATATCTCAAAATTTGCGATCTGTAGCGTGAAGAAAAATTTACATGGCTAGACATCAGGTCGGACAGGCTTAGATCAATTCATATAATGATCCTGAATCGATCGGTATAATAAACGGTAGGTCCATCTTAAACCCTTCTAGGTGTTACACACAACCGCACTAAGTTAATATACCCTGTACCACAGGTGGTGTATGGTATAATAAAAAAACAAAAGAACCCACGTAAAATGCAAACAATCAAATGAAGTTATGCGATAATAATGTTCACTGAATTCAAGAGCGCGATGATATTGATGTTTCAAATTTTAACAGTGTTTTGTTAAAAAGAAGTTCATTTCCAATAAGTTTAACAACAAATATCTTTAAAATGATGACGATCACGGGTTTTAACATCTATTAATTAACATTATGTATCACATGTCCCTCTATAAAAAATTAAATATACTAAGTGTTGAAACCTATTGTGGAAATAATATAGTAATGTCATCATGGGTGTCGCAAAGTCAATTACAAATGTACATTTATATAATTAATATTTTTATATTTCTATACATTTATACAAGGTTTCTTAGTATATCATTATCATAATACTTTACTTTTTTTTTCTTTTACTTTGTTTTACTTTTCCTTCACTATGTTTTCTGCTCATAAAATCGTGTTCTGCTTACATGTTTCCCATTAGGATCGCGAAGAGCGAGCTTCTAACTCTACACTAGCACCGATTCCAACCAATCAAACTCATACAACGTGTACAATAACATCGCAGGAATCGATTCAAGAGGAGCCGGAGGCAGATGTTATTGAAGGCTTTACATTTGCTCAGCGTCTTCAGCAGCAGATAGGAGTAAAAAATGAAACATCTCCTTTGATGGGACTAAAGCTACAAGTAAGTGGAAAAATTACAAGAAAATTAAGGCATCTCAACGTCTTATCCGCGCAGGCACCTTCAAATTGCAACACATATAACAACGCAGCTAATACTTCCAATTTGTCAGTGGCGCAGATTAAGCCCATCATGAAAGTATCGTTTCGAAAAAAATTAAATGAAGTAAAGCAATGTGCTGCGGACCGTAAAATAACGGATGCTAAGGACATGATGGTCGTGAATGCACTACCCAAGAAACAGCCACCCAATACTTTGCTTGTAACGAAATCTCACCATATCGAAGAGAGAGGTGCGACGGCAGAAAGCGATGCGAGCTGCAAATCGTACAAACCAATTGCTACCATTTCAAATAAGATTGATAAGCCGCCGCCTGCGAAGACATCTGTCTTATCTGATTTGGATACGCCAACTAAACCGTGGTCCAAGCTTAAAATAGCAACATTATCATCAAGTTACACAAGCTTAGCGACATCGTGTACTTCATCCGAGGATGTACACTCTCCAGTGAGAAACCGTTCTTTAGAAAATATAAAAAATGACATTTTGAAGCAAAACAAACTCAAGTGTTGCGAACCCTTAACTTATTCTACACGACGAAAGCTGATGAATAATACATCCAAAATGGAACATAGACTAAAAGTTCAATCTCTGAATAGAGCTAAATTTTACCAATCCGTATTCGATTTGTCTCCTGAATATAAGAGATTGCCGTTTGCTAAGCGTCTAAAAATTTTAAATGAACGTCAAAAAATAGCAGAACTTGAAAAAGATTTACAAGTGAGAAGTTTCAGTTTGGACGACCCAAAGTTAATCAGTTGCCTTCCGACCACTGGAAAAATTTACCGTTGCCAAAGTGATATGTCAGGAATTAACACACAAACGTTATTGGAATATGATTCCAGTTCCACCACCTCAACAAATACATCAACGTCTGAAAATTCCAAAAGGATCTCATATCGCATAGGTCGAAATCGTTTTAATATTTTGGAACAGAACTATTTACCACTCAGTCCAGATAATAATGAACCAGAACGAAGGCACCTGAAGAGCATTTTAATGAAATTTAATAAAACAACAGACCGACAAAAACAACTGGAAATTAATGAGGAGCCTTATGAAATCACATATGAGTCACTGCAGCCTTCTGGTGTCTATTCGAGGGAACCTACTTTAGAAGGGTATGTGCTTAAAAGAAAGACCCGAAAACTATAAGTGTTTATGCTGCATGAGAATTTCGCAAATCGATTTAAGGAAAATTTTGAGCACTTTTTGAAAGGGATTACTTTGGTCATTGGTTTTTTTTCTTTTATATTTCACTTGTACCCAATGCACGGTTTTGATTTCTCCCCCGGTATGGTTAAAACTACTTCCATAAAAACAAAATACATGTATTACTTTTATTCCAACCACAGCGGCATAGGTTTGTGAAACATTTTGAACTCATAAAAATATACACAAACGTAGACACTGAAAGATATATCTATATGTAATACTATACAAACCACCAGCGCCAATAGGGGCATATATTTTGAATCTATCCGCCTATCCGTGTGTTCGTCTACAGAAATAGCGAGAAGTAGGCAGCAAGAATAGCTACCACTGCCAAATAGCTGATAACTTTCCCCTTTTTCCTAAACTGTACCCTATAAATTATTGTTTTTTAATTGAGGTGGACAAAAATTTTTTCCTAACCCCAAGATGGGAAATTTGCTAAATACGGCCTAGAATTACCCAACAGCTTTACATAAAAAAATGTATAATGCAAATATGATTTTAAGTTTGATCAGTTAACTTGAAAGTGTTACAAATCGTTGAAAAATGTGGTTTGTAATATATACATCACGCACGGGCAGAACGGACCTTGTCCCGCTATTGCATTTAAATATTGTATAGTAGCTAGTGGCCAGTATTTAGATATTCGCTGCAAGCCGTGTCAAATTCCTCCATTACAAATTTTACGTTGCGATTAAAGTTAATGCAACAGGTAGGAATACAGTGTAATCGATTGCTTATCAAAGCAAAAATAAGTGTCCAATTTTTTTTGTCGTATACGTTCAGCGCTTCACTTGCGATAATTTAAATTTTTTAATTTTGTGCATACTACTACATGCTAAATATGAGATTTTCCTTGTAACATCGAGAAATCAGAAACAACAAATTACATAATTACCTAACATTTCAATCAATGTAATATTCGAAATGCATTTACTCATTTCGTCCCATTCGTGCAGACATCTCGCCATCTGTTATTTAAGGAACAAAACTTCGAGTTAGTTCGAGAGCTTTCGACAAGTACATTCCCAACAAATTTAAGTCTATGGGAGTCGGCAAGAATAAACCTAAGGAATTCCTTAATAAATTCGTTTTCTTTATACGTTACAACCCTTGTTTCTCGAATTCATGGCTCCCTTAACTTCTAAACGTCAGCTGTTAGCTCCAGTAATTCTTATGATAGATCTTATGTAATTCTGATTATTGTAATAAATATTTTAAACACTTATCCGCAATAGGCTATCATGGACCCACAGTCAACCTTGCGTAACGTTACTTGCAAGAACCGTACCGCCTCATTGGATTTTATTGAAAACGGAAAATTAAGTTCCGAACACAGGTCGAAGCTCTATCACCCAAGAAGTACGACAGTAGAAAATAACTAATCTTCGACAATTGACGTTGCTTGATATTCCCGCCATTTGAAGTAGAAACACTTGCTTATAGATTACCCTGTATCTATACTCACGTCCTTCTGTTACACTTTACTGCAAACTACTGGCAGTAACTGCTAGCTTGTATAAGTATCTAGTATATCTTATGTTGTGGACTATCAAAAGTAAAATAACTCTTAAATACCTGACCTAAGCGCCGGACCGTAATGAAAGGCGATTTTGATCCTGAAAATTGAAATCCGCACGCAACGGCCTACAACGGCGGATTATAATATCCAATTGCTTTATATATATAAAGATAACGACTTAAATATATTTTAAGAAAACTTCAATTAAATGTTCAACTTTCTTTCAATTTTTTATCTTTTTTACAAGTGTTTTCAAGCCGGTTCATTAAATGTTTAACTTAATCTGTGAAATTAAAACAAAAGTGCAATATGCTAAACAACACCTTACTATTGAAATTTAAAAATATCTAAAAGAAGCTTTCGGTAGAATTGAGTTTGCTACATATGGATTAGTTATTATAAAAACGAAAATATGTGGAAGGGACTTGAATTTTTCATTTCAAAGTCATCATAAATATTTAAAACATTTTATGCTTACATGAATTTTGTAAAGAAAATGATAGGTGGCCGCTCTTTGCTAAGATGGCTTAGAACTATATTATTCTACAGATCACATTTCTCATTACAACTGCCATCATTTTTTAAAAGCTTATGACATGACTAGCATTTTAAATAAACATTATTAAATTGATTTCGCATTAAACATCTGCATGTTGCATAAAAAATATATTCTTGATAATTCCAGAGGGGTATTTAATATTCATTGCTGATTCATTTTGAAAATTCTTGATATAATATTATTAGGCAGATTGCCTTAATGCCAAATTTTATGAGTGCATATTATAAAAATGAAGTACAATAGGAATGCATATGAAATATACATGACACTTTCAACAGTAAACCTATAGACCTATAATAGACATATCAGTGAAGTGGTGGTGTAAACTCCGTGGTTGAAGTGTGAGTTCTATTCCGAGACGTTGTATTCGATTCCGCGCTAGTTCGTGCTCATATTTTTTTTATAATTATAATAACAATTTTTTGTTCTTTTTTAGATTATTATAATAGGGAAAATATGTACAGTAGAAATTAAGAATAATAATTGTAATAAAAATTTTTGACAATAAATAGGTAGATATATAGAAAATAATAGGAATTCTCTAAAAAGAAGTAAATCTCTTTATAAAAAAATGTTCCAATGAAAACAACAAAAGTAAGCTAGCTCATGCTAGCTAACTTTTCGTATGCATTGAAAACGTAAACGTTGCCTCGTAGTGGAAAACTTCTATATTAGATAATAACAAGTAAGAAAATAAATTGGGTTGGGACCGAATCTTTTATATTCATCATTGCTATTCTAAAAATGACAAAAGAAGTAAAAAAAAAAATGTCGATGCTCTATAACATAGAGTGGGCGCAATTGATTTCTTCGATTTTCAAAATAATAAGATTCCAATAAAAGTATTTCAATAAAAAGTTTTTATCGTATAGGCATGTGGGCGTTGTAAGCGTGTGTTTTGAAAAGTTCAGGTCAATTCCAAATTCTTTCGCAAATTTGTGAGCGATCTCTTCATTTTCGCTGACGGGAGGGTGTGTACCACCAATACTACAAAATTGCGCAAACAGACAAATCGACAGATGAATAGAGGGACGTGTTTAGGTGCATTCCAAATTTGAAACTGTCAAGGATTTGTATACTTTGTGAAGTTTTTGAAATTTGTTTCTGTGCGATATTAAGGTATTGAAACAATAATTCAATTGTGATACACTATAATATTGGGTATGCGTGGTCAATGTTTTCCATTTTAATACGCAAATGCTAGATCATTGGCCATAGAATATGTGTTCAAATTTTCGTGCATTTATTTGCTATAGTTTATGAGTAATGAGCAAAAAACGAATTTTTCTTTTCTTTTAAAAAACAGAGCAGTTTACGTGGGCTGTGGGCGTGCCCTTCTTCCCACGTTGCCCGTTTCCAATACCAATTTGCGTGCAAAAACTTTCAATGTTTCTAGCAAATTTGAAGTCGATAGCTTCATTTTTGCGGCCAGGAGAATGGTTACAACAGATGCTTAAATCCATTTAGAATTAGACGTTTTGTTTTATATAATACAGTAAATGTACAGATGTTATTGGTGCCTTCGACAACAGGCAGTATTACAAATCCCTGTATCGCGGCCAAGCTAAAGGCAGGGTTAGGATACAGTGAAGTGAATTACTTATCTGCCTCTCCATCCGTCGTAGTTGTTGGAGCAATTTCGTTTCAAAGCTGGTTACGATGCCCTAAAATTCGTATTTTCGATCATGTCCCTAAGTAGTGCAATGGTGTGTAGAGCTTCGGTTTTATTTGTACAGCCTGGAGAAACCCAGTTACACTCACAAAAAAATAAGAAAAAATTTTATATATATAAAAATGATAAATAACTAATCTAACAGCCTCATAGCCCGTCCCTATTGTTCTTTCGTCCGTTAGTCTGCACCTATGTATCTGTTGGTCCGTTACATTATTGTCTATGTTTACATTTCTGCGAACACACACATACACTTACACTTCATCCTCGCAAAACCTATTATATATTTAGTTCATGATGTTTTTAATTTTTTTTTTTCCTATTACTACTTCTTAAAACTAATGTGATTTATTTCCTACTTACTGGGGTCCTCTGTCTTCTTCCTTTCCCTAAATAATGCCGTCTCGTATTGCTTTCCATTGCCAATTGACGCAATCTTGCGGTTACTTGCATTTTATAAACCCTTTCATATGTTTTCTTTCGGACTAAGCCACTTCATTGCCAACAATATTTGCACGGTCTTCTTATGTATATATCACAGTTTTTAGAAACTCACTGATTTTAGTTATAATATGCTTTTATTAGGTTTAAGTTTAAACATAAGAAATTGTTAATAACAGATTCTTGGTAGGACTGAGTTTCAATTACTATTTTTGGTAATGTTTTAATGATACGTTTTAACTTAGGCTTAAGATTTCGTTTCCAATAATTCACTTGATGTTGAGTTTTAATGTCAACTTTTCACAAACTTTTATTTCATTCTTTTATTCGGATGTTTAAAATTTAAAAAACAAAAAAATATGTATAAAATCGTTTTATTCGCTGTACAATTCATTCAACTAACTTATACAACTTTCTTTACAAGTTAAGTTAATATAAAAAAAATTTACTTGAATTTTTTATCATTATTTTGTCAATTTTACTTTAAACAACACTCGCAATATTCTGACTACTCTCCTTGCTCTCGTTTTTCTTTCTCCTCTTGAAGGTAATTTTATTGCCAAAACCTACCCTTATGCTATACAGACTTCGGACCTTGTTCTCTTTTCATAATTCTCTCTCTAAGCGCTACTATGTGAGCGGAGAATTATGAAAAGAGATCTTAATTAACGGAATCCCATTATCATGATTAACGCGGGCGTTACGAGACTTATGCGGTCCAATTCTAAGCGAACCATACGTTATGTGTTAGCGACAATTGAACTTAGAAAGCTCAGGATCTCCTTTCGTGTTCGCACAGTTCATACATATGGTTGAGCTAGCATGTTCGAACCGGTATAAAGACTGTCGAAAACAACAACCGCATGAGACAGCTTAATTCAGCAAGCGGACTTTCTGTCTAGTATGATACTTTCGACATGAGCGAGAAGGGATATCTATCTATTGCTACGCTCTACCACCCCACTTGCTACCGAGAAAAGTTCCAATGCTAGTTAACTTTCGTGGATACGTCTCATGTCATTCATCACACCAGCCCATGCCGGGCGTGGGGTAATTTCCACTTCCCTCATGATAATTCCAGCCCGCCTGATCATTGGCATTATCATTGAAAACATCGGTTAGACCGCAGTTGCCTTATTTGCTGCACATTCTATTTTATGTTGAAATCTTAGTCGATTATCGAATATTGCTACGAGATATTTTAGTGCAGCAGAAGGTAGGGTGATGTGGTTTCCAATTTTCGTACATATTATTTTGATTTTTTTTCAGATGCTTATTAGAAGCCATTCTGTGATGCCTTGCCAAGACTAGCCTAAGTGCATATAGCTAAACTTTCACGCTCACCACTATTTCATTTGCCGCCGCTTTCACCCCATTGAGGGGCTTGGAAAGGGCGACTGCGGCTATGTCGTGGGGAACTATTGTAATACCGCAGACGATGTAAATCAATCTCGTTCTCCTTGATGCATTTGATATAGCTTTATGAAGACGTCAAGTCTTTAATTACCGCCTTCAAAGTCGTATTAGGGATATCCTCTGGACCAGGGTTGTTTGTACCGCTTATTTCCGCCAAGATTTTCTTTGTGTTTATTACTCCTCTTCCCAAGGCAGTAGATTTTCAGGAACGAAGAACTATCTTGTCGGGAATAGTATTGGCGTTGCCCTCCACACCATTATTAAGCAAGCTATCTTTGGTCCGCCATGTTCTTTAAGTTATTTGAGGACGGCAGGCTGTGGTCCCTTTCAATAGCTGCTCTACTTCCTGCTCATGCATTAAAACCTTCTTGAATCCAGCTCTTCGAGCACTACCTGGAACTTAAGACACTTCCAGCTCAATACAACATAACAGCTGCAAAAATGTATTTTTTTAAATTTACTTTGTCGTCAAGCCGCCACCCTAGTATCCTTCTCTGCGTCTTTGGAAATGAGAACCTGTAAAGGAGGTTTGCAGTCGGCTCCACTACTTCTACAAGATGCTTTCTCTTACTTTTACTGGGCTTTTCGACACCTTCTTTGGTCTTTTTTCTCCCAGGGTTGCTTATCTTTAATCCCGCGAGGTTTGCGATTTTTTTTATTTGGGCCCAGTATGGAGCGGCACGTAAGAAAGGGCTTGGTGTCAAAGTCGCAAAAGCAAAGAGATTTTCAGAAATTCAAAAAATGGAACGAGATTTCAATTCTGGCGATGAACGTAATAAATTTAATTTTTTTGCTAATTTACGAAAGTGATGTTTGAAATTTTTCAATGTAGTTTTCCACAGACCTCCCATATGAAGCGCATAGGAAGGAATAAATAACCATTAAACGAACGAATGAATAAGATATCTATGACAGATCTTTACGGCGACATTGTTTATAAGCTAGGTAAATTGACTTATAAGTATGCGGCTTGCATCCAAAAAGTATCGCCTATTATCGCTTGCAATCTTTTGAGTAACTCTTCATCTGCCCATAAGCGGTCAGAAAAGCTAACGCTGATAAGCATAATTCTATGTGCATAGCTCCTGTAGGAAAGCAAACAATTGTGCACATCTAGTTCTTCAAGTAAGAAGCTTTACGCAGAGATGAAATTTTTATCTCAAACGGTCCAGCGAAGTTGACCTCAGTTGCTTGAAACGGAGGAGCAATTACGCAGCAATGATTAGATAATCAAGGATTTGTTTTTACGAAGTGCTAAAATTGATAGTTTTCTTTATCAATCGCTTTTGTCTGTCTACGTAGAACGCGGTCTGAACCATACGAAAAATTAGCTGGCAACTTAAAAGTTGTGCAGATGAGTTAAATATGGCGTATAGGCATTAACAGAATCATTTACTCTTTATAATACAACACATTTAGGGGAATTTTCTCCAACAAAATTGAAGTAGAATACTTTCGAGGAAAGGCTAGATATATATTTTTGTGAAATAAACTATCACGAAGATACTATCGAAAAGCCCACGCTACTTAAATCTATTCGAAGTACTGCTTATTCCACATTACACTGTTTGTGCAGTCCACAACCCCAATTAGCAAAACATACAAGCGATTATGGGAAATTCAAAGCACTCTTTATAGTCCACCTACAATCATTTGTTGAGGAGGAAAAACCTTTCATAATGCGACGAATGATGATGACGAAACCGTTGCTGAATGGTTCGCCAGAGTAACACAGATAGCAGTGTGTTGTAAATTTGATGAGCATTTAGAAACATTTGTCAAAGAGGGATTCATAATGGGTTTACTAGAAAAAATGTTGATGAACTTTTAGGAAGAGGCCGATATACTTACGCTTCATGATGCGTTTAAAAACGGATTGATAATCGAAACGAAGATTTCATCTAATGCTGATAGTGTTGATAATCACGCTAATTGCGTTCATAACTTGTGGCGTCAAAATATCAGAGCAACAAGGAAAAAGGCGTCGATGAGAAGTAAGCAAATGAGGAATATAAATCATGCCAACACCGCAGTTGGAAAAGACATGATGCGAAAAATCGCAAGTTCAAGAACAGTGCTGGCCATGTCTGTATCGAAGTAGGTCATTTTTCGGCAATTTGTCGGTCAAAATTAAGAGCTTAAAAAATGTAAGTTTTGTCAACAGCGAATCAGATTGCGATTATTTTATTCTTAGTGTTGTAAATAAAATTCATGATGTCTTATACATGTTGCCAATAGAAGTTCACAGCGTTGGTGTATTAGCGGCACGCGACACGAGCGCTTCTTGCACATTACTCTCGACATAGCGGTGATCGCATATCAATTGTTGGTGGTTACGGCGCTAAAATCACTCATAATGCGATCACGAAAGAGATCACTGGTGTGGTATCGGATAGAATAAATCCTCCACCCCATACTCGCTCGTTTTCATTTGCAATTGCTTCAAGTAAATGAAATCGAGTTACATACATCGTTGATCAAATTGAAACTCAATTTAACCAAGTAGTTAGTGGTCAATTAGGCACTTATAATAATAGATTAATACATAATTATCAGGCGTCTTTGGACACTGTCTATTGTGAAAAAGGAAACGTAAAAATTCAACAGGAACATTTTTAAATGATTAACCCCGAGCGCAGCCACAATCTATTTGTTGAGCTTTTTGAGATGACGAACGATGGTTGAATGACCCACAATGACCCACATTGAAGTCGTCGGTCAGCAATCGAGTTGTCAAGCCACGGCTACCAAACTTGCCTGGTCGTCGAAATCCGATTGTCGACCCCTTAATAGCTTATCGTCTAGTGTCGCCAGATTTGAAAAAGGGAAGCAATTCCCTGCATCAACTTCTGTTGAATGTGCCCTCATGGAAAAGTTCGTTGAAATCACGAAATGACTGCACTACTTTCCATCTCTTTCTCAAAGAGGCACAGCGTAATATGGCGAATATGAGTGTGATTATCGACACACATGTTTATAACCGAAAAGTAATAGGATATTCTCATTTATAAATTTATAAAATATTGCAAATTTTTATTAAAATATAGCACGTCAAAGAAGCGCCTGATAATTGTGCACCAATCTATTAGTACCAGAACTACATTAAACTTTGATCAAAATGCTAAACCAATTTTCTTCAACCCGGGCTATTGCCACTTGGTCGGAAAACAAAAGTAAAACAAAAGCTAAATAATTTAATTGTATGCTCTATAGCGGATGGAAAATTCAGATTGAAGCACTCGCTCAGTACCAGTTTTGAAAGACAATGGAAACATTCCCATATGCGACGACTGTAAAGTCACAATCAACAAACATTTGGTGGACTTCAGATGTCCACTCCACATTAAATCAACTTGAATTAGATGATCAGTCTCAATTGCTTTGCGCTTGAAGCACGCATATAGGTACACTGAAACTAAAACGCCTATCATTTGGTATTTTAAAAACAATGCCATATTTGATACGTAATGTTCTATCTATATTGCTTATGAGGATGATATTGCAATAGGCGGAAAGGATTTGTTAAATTATTAAAAGTGGTTTTACAAAAATTCCATACCAACGTTCTTAAGCTAAATGAAAAAAAAAAACCCTCATTCTTTCAATCTAAAGTACCATATCTATGATTTATCATTGACGGTAATAAATGAAAAAAACTTAATGATCATATTTCAAGCACAACAAATACACCTATTCCAAAAAATATCTTAGAATTAAGAGCTTCTATCGGATTGGTCAACTATTACTCTAAATTTATACAAAACTTTGCTCACGATATGCGCCCATTCTACAAATAATTACAAAATGACGTACTATTTCGTTCGTATAACAACGCCAGAAAGCTGACGAAACAATCAAAACAAGCTTAACCTCAAATCAAGTTTTCGTTCATTATAATCCAGAATTGCCGACAATATTAACAACTGACGCATCCAGCGATGGAGTAGAGAGTTTTATCTCACAAAATTGGTGATCTTAAACCAATATGTTTCATATCTACAACTTTAACTCTCGAAAAAAATGCGTTGGCAAATGTCTTTTCTGTTACAAAATTAAAACAATATTTATTAGGTAATCAGCTTGTTGACAACTGATTATAAGCAGTTAATCTGCTTCTTCGGGGAAAAGAAAGGATTCCCAACAGGGGCTTCAGTAAAATTACAGAGGTCATCATTAATATTAGACGGCTTTGATCATAGTATTGAACACTTTAAAGGGACCAGTAGTGGAAGCTCAGATGGTTGGTCATGCTTGTCGCTAAAAAAGAGAGAAGATGTATAAATCTAACTGAAGCTGTAATTAAATCAATTGCATATATCACATCTTTATATTGTAAAGGCATACGTATGGTCACCAGGAATGAACAAAGAACTGGAATCAATGATACAAGCATGTAAACCTTACCGAAAGATATGAAGATATGAATGAAAGAGTTCAGTGAATGCTTAACCCCTTGTAATAAATTCGGAACAGAATACACATAAATTATGTGTATTAATAAGAACTCCTTTTTATGGAATGTTGATTCCTTTTCGAAATAGTTGAAGTATTGCAAAAAAAAAAATTGTACGTCAAGGTTTATAAGAATTAAATTACGTGAACTTTTGTCACGTTATGGTCTACTTAAATTTGTTGGTAATGATAATGCACGACAATCTATGTCAGGCGAATGTTAAGAATTTCTCGCTGAATTTAATTAATGCATACTTTCCGCTCCTGGACATCCAATAGCCAATAAACAAATTAAAAATTTGTGAAAATTTTGAAGACGTCTATTCCTCCTAATATTAAGGGAAGTCCTCGTTGTGATATAGAAACGATGATTCAGCAATTCTTTATTAACCACTGAAACACTACACATTGTGCAAAAGGAGAATGTCCATCCAAAATGCTTTTTGGAAATTCGCCGAGAACTCGCTTCACCAAGTTAAAGTCTCCAACAACAAAGGGCAAATTAAAAGAACAACAATCTAAATACATTAAGAATCATCTAA
>KK502462.1:487114-609865 GCA_000688735.1 Glossina austeni | reverse complement strand
GAAACGTCATCTAAATCCAATATTGAACAACATTAATCAACAATTTAATAGTACGCTGGAAAACGTGTAAAGCGGCTCACAACAGGTGCCTGCTTCGTCGGCCCTGCCACAACAACAACCACTTCTAGGACTACGGCAACAACTCATGCTGATGTAGAAACAAACACCGGGAGAAATTTCAGGCCCACAATACATGGTAAAGGAACCAAAATTTAAATTGAATTGACTTTTCCCTTATTTGAAATATAATTTAAAGGAGGGGCGTGTCAGGTTTTAATATGTGGCGTTGCCTTCATATTAAATTACTAAACTTTGAATCTGACAATTCATACATAATTAAGGAAATTGATAAAAAGGAAATCAAAAAATTGTATTCAGTACCTCCTAATACACATTTTGAAATTTCGAGTATCTGATATTCCACAGGATAATGCTTTGTTGTATTTTTGGGCCAATATTAAGTTCTTTGTTTATAAAGTGAATGATTTATAAAGCAGAACATATAGGCAAGGAGGCGTAATGCACGCGGATACAAAAAAAGTTTATTGAGCATATCCTCACGAACCGTTGTAACTTGAGGAGCAATTGGTTGCTTTATTTTATAAAATTAAGATGGGAATTGAATCGATCGATCTTTTGCTCTAGATTTGCCCCATTTAGTCGAGAGCTGAAGTAACCACGAAGGACCATGCCACCATAGGGGAATGTGGAGCAAACTGTGCGAATGGGAGTCGTGCGTGTCCATATCGGAAGGACTGTCTTGCCAGTTAACGTGTCGCCGTGAAGCCTTAGAAGTTAATTAAAAAATTAAAGACGTATGATTGGTAACATAAGTTGTCGAAATGTTTGATGATTGTGCAAACCAATTTAACACGTCAGAAAAATCTATCCACAAAGTAATTTGTTTACACAGCAACTTTAAAACATTTGAAGATAGAAAATTAATTTTACCAACGAGACGACACCATATAATTCCAGTCTGGGAAGACTGAATTCGGAATTTTCTCGTCCCAATTAACAGTTACTATCGATAATTACTGCATCAAGATTTTGGCGAGAATTATTTAAAGAGCAACCATTACAAAGTGATTTCGATGCATCGAATACTATGCAAATAGTTTCACTATCAGGGTGTAATATCGTATAATGTGGCAGGTAATACGTTCGGACAAAGTTTGACGCCTGAGCCTCCTCAGAAATTGGTTCTTACATATGGTTGAACTCTGTGTACCGATTGTGAACATCGAAATACGATTTAAGACGTTCAGGTTTCGTAGCAAGTGCATTTTTTTGGCAAGCAAATAATCCAACAATCGTGATTTTCTGAGTTGTATTTCAGTAAGATATTCTAACTTTAAAAGTAACCTTACAACATACTTTCATTTTACGCGTTGCTAGAAAGATCCTCACAAAATTGAACCTCGCTTCTGCTTCAAGCGGTCTCCTAATGTTGGATTTGCGAAGAGAAACCGAAACTGTGTACGAACATGACGCTTTCACCTCAGTGAAATCACCTACCATGCAAAGTATTTTAAGCCAAGAATTTGCGAAATAAATTTTTCTTCAAACCTTTTGAATAAATACAGGAAAAACATAATCTACTATCAAAACGTCAATTGCATTTGATTGAGATCTCCAGGGTTCTGCTAAATTTTTATTCCTATAATTCTCATATACCTTTAATTCCTACTGATACTGTTGGAAGACGTTAAGTAAGAGAAGTCAAAACTAAAACGTAATTTTCTAGTCGAAACTTTCCCTTTTCGGTGCTAAGCTCAAATTACAATCTTCAGTAGATTGTTATATAAGATTTCCAACATGGTATCTGATGGATCTGGTATGGCGTGTTGATCGATCAACACTTTCAACGAGAATGTCTTTTCTCTTTATTCCCATTCAATTAATTTTGTTTGGTTATAGTACTTTATCCTTTGAAGTTGTAACTTGTACAAATTTCGAGTTATTTCCACGGTTTCTGTGAGATAGGAGATTGACTATCTGGCATAAAATTAGTTTAAAGCTCTTAAGTATTTAAACTTGGCACAGTAGAAATGACTTATGAAGTTTCCGAATGAGATTTCTTACTTTCCTTTGATGAATTTTGAACAATGTATGATGAGATTATTACGTACATCACATGTTTCTCTGCTCCGACATTTTGCTATCATATGATTATGACCTAAGCAATTAAAGCAAAGGCGGCCTTTTTAAGCAAAATTCTTCCTGTCGCTTTTGATGCGAACTGAGCGCACTTGTAGATTAGGTATGGTTCTTTACATAATTTATACCTATTTCATAAATAACGAACGTTTGTAGCGATTCGGCAGTCCTTGGGTTAGACGAAAATTCTGTCTTTGCAGACTTGACACTAACACACTAGCCAGAATTAAAGATGAATTCTACTACTAAGAGACTTTGATGATAGCAACGTAGAATTAAAACTTCAATTCGCATCTTAGTTAATTGTGAAGCGGCTTACATGTAGAGTGATACTTGATATATAGATTACTCAGCAAATATACTTCAATTCAAGGAACTTAATTAACCAGAGAAAACGGTTGATTTTTTTTCTAAGATGACGATTCGTTTATGCTTTTATTCATGAAAATTAGAATTTGCAATTATATGACATAGAATTTGAAATTTAACAATTATGTTTTTTTTACGTTAGCATTTTTTTAGTTTCTCTTGACCGAACGTAGCGTGCTTTTCCCATATTTGCCAGTCGAATTAGAGCATAATTCATATATAGAAGCTTTTGCAGGTTCAACATTTAATGCCAGCAAAACAATCACGAGCGTCCCTATTTGTTTATATATATGTTTGCCAAGTATTAACCACGATTGTATAAAGTTTAAATCTATTTTTCTTTATGTTTATGTTTTGCTGGAAATATTTTAAAAGAATGACGTTGTAATATATTCACAGAAATTTGTTTAAGAGAGTTATCAAAATATAATTTTATGAGAGAATAAATTTCAGAACTTCTGACCCGATATAACTGCACATAGCGGAGTCAAATTTGCAAAAACTTTCTTGTTGACTCATATTCTGAATTTTTATGTTCTCCTTAGGAATTGTTTTGCTTACGACTTACTATACAATCTGATTTCAATGATCTTCCAAATGATTTGCTGTTATAGAAATTCTCCAATGATTCCCAGATTCCAAGATGTGACACTGTTTAATAAGATTTTTTGTACAGTTGCATACTCTGGCATTCAATGGCATTCAATGGTATTCAATAGTATTCAATAGTATTCTCGGGTTTCGACATCACAATGTTTAGAATTAATGTCTAAAACATTTTTATGTCAATATCAAATGTATATTGATTTTGCATTAATATTGAATATTTTTAAACGTTAGCAATTTAAACAAAATCACTTGAGATTAGGAAAACGACATAAGAAACGAAAAGAATAAATTTCGTCCAGTCACTTCTCGAATACATATATATATATACACAACATAACGCACCAAGATAAAAAAACACTCATATTATCACAAAGTACAACCAACTTTCGTACACCTTTTTCAAAAGTAGGTAACTTTTTTATATAAAACGATGATTTATTTGCTATCGTTGAAATTGATTCAACTGGGAGAAAGTGATCGAAGGCTCTTATGCCAGAGACAACAAAATACATATATGTTCCAACATTTGAGATTGGGAGGTTAATTAGCAGCCATTTGTAAGCTTGCTCTTTCGTTCTCATAATTTGTATGGAGAAAGATTCTGTTGATAGTTTCTTGATATTACGTCGCATTTTTTCAAACGTTTGCAAAGCAAGGCACATACAATTCTGTGTTTTTAAGAGAATATGGGTTATGGTATGCATATACGTGTATATGTACGGAATAAAACCAAACAACAGGTATTTATATAGCAAATATTATTTTCTTTTCATCGTATATTTCGTTCGTTCATCGTATCGTTTCTTTTTCATCGTATATTTTGAAGAATTCCAGATTCTATATTCCGCATATGTTTTGACAAATTTCAATGGAAATTTTCAGGTCAAGATATATAAAGAAATTTTTTATTATTAAAAATATTATGTTGCAGCTTAGCATATATATGCAGCTTAATATAATATTTCTCTTTATCTAATTTATTTATTTTATTTTTATATTTTTTAATTTTATTTACCTATACATATTTATTTACCGTATTTTATCCAATTTTCCATATCGCACATGAGTTATTCTACGCGGCGGCTATTTGTTTTACATTATTATTATATTGTTCACATTCGGGAGTTAAAGAATTAAATAAACTAATAAAATATTAAAACCTAATTACTAACTTTAGCTTATGAAATTTGAATAGTTTCTTATTACCTCGATTAGTATAGTCTAAATGGGCATGTTGTCAACATTTCTTTTAAAAAATACCGGTGAAAATATGAAATATACACAGCAGAATATTATAAAAATACCGTTCAAATTGCATAAACTACAATTAATAATTAGCTTTTAATATTTTATTCGTTTATTTAATTGTTTAATTCCGGAGCATAAACAATGCAACAATAATATAATATGAATAGCCGCCGTATGGAATAACTCATGTGTGATATGGAAAATAGGATAAAATATGTCATATATATATGTATAAGCAAATAATTTTAAACAACTAAGAAAATTAAATTCGTTCAGGATCGAATCTTTTATACCCATCAACATTACCCTAAAAAAGACAAAAAAAGCAAAGGAACATAAATTTCATGCTCTTTAATATTGAGTGGGCGCAGCTGATTTTTTCTATTTTCAAAATAAAAGTTTTTGTCGTATAAACATGTGGGCGTTGTTGGCGTGTCTTTTGAAAATTTTAGGTCAATTCCAAATTCTTTTGGGACGAAAGAGCAAGCTTACAAATAGCTGCTAATTAACCTCCCAATCTCAAATGTTGGAACATATATGTGTTTCGTTATCTCTTGTTATGCTTACACAATCTTTGTTACGCTCAACCATACGATAAAACGCGAGTCGTCAAGCTATAAACCAGCTTAATAAAAAATATTTTTAAACCCATATCGTTAGGTTATTACCAGCCTACACAATCCATTCGGTGACGGCGAAACCTAAACATAGTTGCCATAGTATTGTTAACCACAAAATAGGAAAAGTTACGCCACGTCTGAAGGAACCCTTCAAATTAACGCACGTTATGTTACTACAAATGGGCAAATGCGATGGAATACATCAAAATAAAACTTTCAACACTTTTTTGATAAATATTACATTTATATATATATTTAAATTCATATACAATTTCCATTCTCGAAAGTTTAATGTGAATTGGAGAGTTTTTTTTTATAGATTTACAGGTACTTCAAATAGTGCAAGTAACTTTGAGCTGTTTGAATGCAAACAAAGTGAAGACAAGACACCAAGCGTTAGCTTTTCAAAAGATCGTTTAAGGCCGTTGGTATATGACCAGTTAATTAAAAAAAACAAAACTTGCAGCGAAACGAAATGTGAAAACCAACTTAGGGGCCTACATGCACGCTCCAATTCCGAGAATCAACGTTCATATCTGGATGATATAGAAGAAGGTAACTTTAAATATGTTTTAAATATGTTTCAGAGAGAACTGTTGTTATATTAGAGAGAACTGTTGTTATATTAGACAAGAGTGTTAAAGAAATTTTAAAAGGGATAATTTAAGAAGGAAGTGCATGTATTGGGTACATTTCGATCTTTCTGTTAACATAATAGGTTTAGCGCTATTACGTTAGCAGTTAGCGGTAAAATAGATGAGTTTTTGTATTTCATTTTACCTGTATTGAATTCTTTTTGATACTATCACAATATTGTACTTTCTAATGCCATTTATGTAAATGTAATAACGCAAATTTGTCAAAATTCTCAACTATTTGTTGTTTGTTTCTCTTATTAGCTAGTAAGCAGGCTTATTATAAGCTTGATGTGGTTACGATTGATAAACAATCAATTGTGCCCAAGCAAAACAAGCAATCGTTTTACACAGTAAGTGCTAAATAATTCCGATATATTGGATCTAAAGTCTTGGTTGGCAACGGGCCATTTAACTATTCGAAACGTCCATAAATCCTATCTTAATGCAGCATATCTGTCCACACCTAATATGCAAAATGTCCAAATGTTTTCGCCACTGATGCGGCGCCTGTCTAATTTTCAAAATATATTGCAAGTATATGTACTATAATTTCCATAAATTAACAATAATACGGTAAAAAGAGTGATTGTAATATGATTAGAAATAATAAATAAAGATATATATATATATGTATAAAACAAATATTAGGTATTTCTGCTCTTAATATTAATGTGCGCAGTTTGGAGTCATTTTTTAGTTTTCCGATTAGGTATTGGATCAAAGGTTTAGAGTTTAGCAAGTTACGTGGCCCTGTCAAACAGCTCGAACTTTCGTTGTTGAATTTTGAACAAATAATATCGTGCCACTAAATACCTTATTTTATTTCATAAACTGACGGACACACGTTAGTTCCTAAAGGGGACCGCAACGGTCGTCTCAAGTTTTCTCGTGAACTTGCAATTTCGCATATATACAAATTACATTGAATCTGTTTCTCTTTTTCCGTGTATACACAGTGGAATATATATATCTTGCTTCGCAAATATTTTAGACGCCGTTTGCGGCATAATATTAAAAAACCTTCAGCAAAAAGATTGAAGTATCCAGCGTACGTACCCTTTTTAGTTTGAAGAATAGTCTACGATCTCTTATCATTTGGTTCTTTTTGGTTTAGTCAATACACAACGTTCGAATTTTTCCATTGTTTTGAAATTAACATAGGCAGCGGCACGAAAGTCACTGAAACTCGCAAATAGTTGAACTAACATGAAATTTTGCCCGGTGCCATTTGAAGAATTGTATTTACTATATAGTGATATAGCGATATAGTGATATTAATTTTTTTGTTAAAAATGATATCTGTGCGTCAGCTTCGGAAATAGTTAACGTACGTATTGGTTAACATACAATATGTGGTTTAATATACAAATGAAATTTTGCAGACGTCATGTGAAGAACGGAACTGTTTAAACACAAAACTGTCTTTTATTGGAGGCGATGTCTATGCCTAATCTAAAAATCTCAGCAATTATTGGCATACATACGCTTTGCTTTCTACAATTTACGGAAGATAATGCGATTAAGAGAATCTTGCCAAATGTTAAAAATAATTGTTTGAGGCTCTAATTTCCTGTACGTTGTAGCGATTATTTCACAATTCCTTGTTACTTCGCTGGTTTCTTAAAATCTCTGCCAATCATTCAAGTAATTATAGAGCTTTTTGCTTTAAAACAATAAACTTTTTTTTTCGATAATTTCATGTAAATGACAAAAAAGAACATAAAAAGAAGATATATTCTTCTCAGAGTAAAGATAAGATTGTAATAACTTTTAGAAAGTAAACAATGATGGAGTGGAGACTTAGTGCACGTGCTACCAACTGCAGAGTTTTATTCCAAGCATCACATTAGAGAAATTGCGGCTGGAAAACTTGTGTAGTCTCCAAAATTAACAAAAAATTTTTGATTTTTACATATATAATATGTAGCCCTAAGCGTGTACAGTTTTCGTGTTTTTGCAGATGGGGTACTAAATTTGTCAAATATATGCAGAACGTGGAACACATATCGTAGTAACTAGTGTTAAGGATATATTTTTTGATCATTGCGAGTCATAATCGCCGTTCATTCTAATTGGTTAAGCCGTCACGCTGACCTCCGAAACTAGTTTTTATGTTACGGCGTATCTAAAATCACTAGGTTTCCAGTATGGGATGCTACCACTTACATTTAAATAATTATGTGATGTGATTTTCAAAATCATAGCCTCAATTTTTTTGACCGTATTATTATTATTATTATCATTATAACTAACTTAGCCAGAGAAACAAATTTAAAGCCTTAAGTCTCAAAGCCGTACAATGTCTGTTTGGTTTTGTAATATAACATTACTATTTGGCTTTGCAATATAATATTACTAGACTTGAAACGATAAGCAAATTAAAAAAAGAAAACAAATAAAAAAGTTGTATTCGGTCGTGTCCGAATCTTTTGTACCCACCGCCGTTATCCTAAAATAGACAACAAAACAACTTAATTTTCATGCTCTATGATATGGATTGGGCCCGGCTGATTTTTTCTGTTTTCAAAACATAAGTTTTTGTCGTCGAAAAACTCATTTCCAAATTTGAAAGCGATATCGTCATTTTCGCAAACAGGAGAATGTATACGATGTGTGAATGTGCGTTTTGAAGCTTATTTCTGCGCCTTATTAAGGTATTAATATAATTAAATTCTGATACACTTTAATATTGGGTAGGCGCGGTCAAAATTTTCCATTTTTGTACAAAAATACTACAGCATTGCTTATAGAATGTGTGTTCAAATTTTTAATACTTTTATCTGCTACAGTTTATGAGTAATAAACGAAAAAGCAATTTTTTATTTTTTTTGAAAAACAGAGCTGTTCTCAGTTTACGTGGTGCTGTGGGCTTGTACTTCGACCGATTTTCAATACCAACCTGCTTGCGGGAATTATATTCGGTCGTGCCCGAATCTTTTATACTCATCACCGTTATCTTACAGAAGACTAAAAAAATGGAAAAAATCCAAATTTTCATACTTTATAATATTGGATGAACACGGCTGATATTTTTTATTTTTAGAATAAAAATGAAAATTTATATGGCGTATGGTTATGGGGTATATTTGTAGAGTAACACAGAAAGCAAAGGTGTTAACAGTGTTCGTTGCATAGGCATGTGGGCATTGTAGGCCTGTCTTTTGACTGACTTGACTCATTTTCAAATTCTTTTGCAAATTTGGAGACGGCATCTATATTTTTTCGAACGGGAAAATGTATCCCACACATACTACACAGTTGGATAGACGAACAAACGGACATGCTTAGATGCAATTTGAAACTGGCCAAGAATTTATATATTTGAAAGGGGTATAAAAAGATTGCATTATAGTTTATGCAAATGCATGATGTCCGAATAGAAATGAAAGTACTATTAAATTTTTTTTTAGCTCTGACTTTTTCGGAGAGAAAAAGAAATAGAGAAAAATTATAGGAATATTCCATGAAATTAATGCATTTTGTTGCATTGTTGTCGCATCATATGATCATTGAATTTCTGAAATTCTTTTCGCAGCTCTATCTCTTCTGCGATAAATAATATTACTTCTTCGTGCAGATGGATCACCAGCTAAAACTATAGCAACTTCATTTGCTTTTGGTGCAAGGCGTGCGTTTTCGCCGGTGTGTGCTTTGTCCGCACGAATTATTCGTTTATGGTCATCGGAGTTCATGTTATTGAGTGATCTTTTGAATAATTTAACCTATTCATTATTTTGGTGCAACAACGTTTGCAATTTGGTGGCTATTGGTCTTTGTAATGCATTTGTAGTGAATAATCCAAAACGTGTAAACTTTTTTACAAATTTGTTTTTCGCATTGTACACTAAAATGATAAATTATAACAAAATCTGGGTGTTTTTCTGATTTTTGAAGGACGCTTAACTAACGAACTGTATTGTAATTTATTCCGAGCAATTTATGAGGCAATGTGCGAATAGTCGGCATGAGGTTCCAAGCTATTAATATAATAAAATTCAGCCATTTATAGCCAAACTAAGCTAGAAAACGTTAGCACTACTAAACTGCTACCCTTCACACTGTTGTCAGCAAATATTATTTCCTCTAATTATGGCTGGTTTCAAACGACTTATTGTCTGTTCGGGGAGGTTTTCTATTTGCGGTTGTAATCAAAAATATCTGTTTTGATAGATAGTATGAAAGACCAGACTGGAACTTCATACTCTGCCTAAGAGTTAACAGAAATAATGCTTAGTGAAAAACAATAGTTTTAGAATATATGACATATCTCTTAAATATATTCACATAGATATCGATCCTTTTTGCCATCATATAACCAATTAAACCTAATTTATGAATTATTTGTCAAAGACAAAATGTATTAATATTTCTGAAAGATAAAGTTTCACGTTTAATAAATTTTAGACCTTCCATTGAAAATTCGGTTTGGAGTTATAATTTCAATAAGAAATAGAAGGCAACAGGAACGGAACTAAATTAATATAACATACATAACATAAATTACTTTACAAGATTTAGATATTTGATAAAATCAGTCCACAAAAAAATTACTCAAGTCCTTTTAAAAGGAAATTTCCTTATATGCTGAAAAAATAATATTTTGCTCGTTACTTTATATGTCAAAATAGAAATCTATGAGCTTATTATGTAGCTGGTGATTACAAAAAATTCCCTTGGAATAGAGAAAAGTTGATATCCAGGCTGTGAAAGGTTAAACACAAATTGCAGAATAAAATATGTTACTCGCGACATACACTCACGCCTCCGGGGAAGCGAAAAGTTTACTCAAAGCAGATAAGTTGAATCGTGATAACCTATTCGAACAAAGAATTTTCCGTTTTCGAAAATCAAGCACTAGAAAAATAATAAACTTTTAAATGATGTTGTTGTAAGTCCGTAAATAAATTCATGTGAACTAATTCTAACTTGTATGTTAAGTCTACGTTATCGCAAATTAAATTGACGATGCATTGGTAGGAACCAGTACGGAGCACAATAACCTTACATAATAATATACGTATACCCTATTCCACTGTTATACCCTAATAACAGCCAGAAGGACTTAAGAAAAACCTACCTTTTATAATACCGACAAGCTTATCAGTCTTAAAGGAATCTGCCCAACCTACAAGTCGCAATTTGTAAAATTTTTTCATACAATTTGGTTTATCGACCTGTTCAACTTAGTCTCCCAAAAATAATATCGAAAGGAATTTCGACCACTCCTCATACAAGGTCTTATTTTGAAAAATCGTGATTTATATATTTATTTCATCCTTCACATGCAGGAACTCAACTAAAAACAAATGACAGTCGAGTTCAATGCTTCTTAAAGTAAATCTTAAATTAATTAATATTAAAACTAGTATAAGTATAATAAGACAAATTAGAAGGAAAAAAGAAAAAAAACATACATAAGCTTGGCAACCAAAATAGATAACAACCATTCATTTTCGAATCAGAAAGACTTTTTAGGGATAAAGCTGGTTTAAATACGACGTGTGTTAAGCAATGTGGCTTTAATGGACTTTAGAGAGTCCGATAATGAAAATAAATGATAGACGTCATTTAGGCTCTTGCAAACAACTCTGAGCGGGTTAAATAGCTCATAATTATATTTACATTGGCTGAGCCTAACCAAGGTAAAGTGCGTAGAGAAGTGGTTAGGAACATTGAAACTTATTTCGCCAAATAATGACGGCGAGTCAATAGCACCGTTTATTACTTTGATAACGAAGGAGACTCCAAGCACAAAACTACGTTTCTCAAGAGACGGTAAGGACAACAGACGCAACCTATTTTCATAGGGGGGAAGAGAGGCAATCGGATCCCAATCCAAATTCCTCAGGACAAACAGCAAGAATTGCTTTTGTATAGATTCAATTGAATCTACATAGCTCCTATATGAAGGAGACCACACAACAGAAGCATACTCAAGTATAGGTCTAACCAAACACGTGTGCAGCCTTTTAGTAATATTAGGATCATCAAGCCCTTTCGTGATATCAAAGAAAATGAATTTTTTAAAACTTCTCAACAAAAATCGCTGAGTAATAATATTTTGATATTCTAAGTTGATGTGAAAAATTTGAACGGGACAGTTCTTCGAACCAACGCATATAGGGATTCGCATCAAAAATAAACCATTATGTGCTAAAAAGACTTCATTTTTAATATTTCAGGATGCCAATTTGTCCATCATAGTTATTTGAAATAGACATTAACTGGACGGAATTTCAACCGTATGGATCAATGTTTTGGGCACCATTCCAACACCTCATAAATAGTAAACACTTAGAAAAGAAATATAATTTTCAAAATTTTTCAATGAAAAGGGTCCATAGTAGCACTATGGCGTCACAAATTAGCCGTAGGAAATTTGTCTCATACAAGTTTATTTTTTATCAGATATAGCAGTGCTTATAAAAACAGCATTTTTAAAGCGCGATAAAGAGTAGTTTTCGGGTTTTTATGACGGAAAGAACACAAGTGAAAAATGATAAAACTCCAACAAGTGAAATTGAGTGTGCTCAATAAATATATACATTTATATATATTTATATATATACATTTATATACATTTATATATATTTAGATATATACATTTATATATATTTATATATATACATATATAATATATATACATTTGAAATAACAGTGATAAGCAAAAACCATTAAATATTTTCCCCCCTGTTGACCAACGATCAATCCAGTTCGATCGTCTTGGTCATCTGAGTCGTTTTCTAAACTAGAAATGTGAACCGCTGGTGAGGAATTAGTATAAGCGCTGGTCCATCGCTGTTTGCCTGGATTGCCTGATCGAATTAGTCATGTTGTGGCATGTCAGTTATTTGAACAACTGTGGATTTTTTGCGTAACTCGGTTCTGCATGAAATAATGATGACAATTGTAAAAATATGTTTTAAGTTCGAATGATGTTGAATTCAAAATTTTTTATTGTCTCCAACTTATGCTGTGGAGATGTCAATTTGGTGAGGCGCGTGTCATATTGATTTGACATAAACAAATAGCTGGTGTTTGTAACGAGTGTATTTTTGCGAGATGTTGATTTTCGGACTCCAAAACATTTCCAAGACTCGTGTAGGACGAGGCTAGCGTTTTTGAAATTCTTTGTTGGTCTGACACATAGTTCAAGTCGTGTTTAAAGATACAGTCTGGTTTCATGATTAGAAAATCAGAACATTCTAAGTGTAGTGGTATTTTTTATTTTTTGCACAGTGTCGTTGCTAGCGCAGTTGATAATGTTGAATATACATCCACTGTTGTTCATATGTCAGGAGTATACAAATAACATTTATTAAGACTGTTCTTAGGAACCAATTTGGCTTCTTAATGTTGTTGAACAGGTTCATTTTATATCTACCTTTTTCTGCGCCAAAGTTGTATCGTTGTTGGATACTATGAACGAGTCCCGACTGATGAGATTAGAAGGTTTAAGTTGAAAAGAAGAAACGAAAAAATAGAGTCCTCGATTGGTGTTTATGGTTAGTGTAGAATTTCGTGTTCATATATATTTTCAGCAAATTTGTGCAACGATTTGGGTATATAGATTTTAGTTCGCCTTCTCTTAGCTTCTAGTTTTGTTGGAGTTAGTAACAATGGGTTAATTTTTCTATTTTTCCATATCAATTAATGGGCCCAAAATAAATGTTTTCATTCTTCGCAAATTATTGGCAATGAGTGAGAGCTACATAAAGCTTCTCCTGAAGCGTTGAGCTAATTTGATCTCATACAACTCTTCCTTCAATGTCTGCTCCCTTTTGATTTAGAGATCTTCAGTGTAAAATTAGCACTCTAATTTTTTATCCTTTAGAAGCCTCAGGAAGAGGAGACATTCAAGACTGCGACATATCTTATGGAATAATTTCTTCGATTCTCCTAAGTTAGAGGTATTCTTGTAAAAAGTCAACTTGACAATGAAACGGCCTCCATTATTCATTTGGAAACTTTGTATGAAAGGATACTCGCATATTTATTGATCTTGTAAAGGCCTCCGTTACTTTGTCCATCATTCTCTCTTCTCCATACTCGCTCAATAACCTCACTTCATAAATCGTTGTCGAAAGCTGTCTTGTCAGCGGTGCAAATTGCACATATTGCATAACCAACTGAAACTCGATTAGTGACATCCTGGTACTGGCAATCCACCCAAGAAATATGTTTAAGAGACTTGGGAGATCATTGGACAAATCGATTTTTAGAGCAAAATGTCCACTTTTTTTGGTAGGCGAAGTACGGGCCAGGCTAGTCTTCTTTTCTTCTTGATTGTAATTTGTGCGTCTTATTGCTCTTCTCTTTTTAGATGACTTAGTACTCGACTCTGATCTAGAAGGAGATTTACCACTTGATCGTAGCTGTAGCAGGGTATTGTTTCTTGTTCCTTCTGTTGCAGAAACTCGAAGAACGGTTTGTGGCTGAATGGTCCTTTTTGTCTTCTTCTGACGACTGCAGAAACTGAAAGTAATGTACTATATGGTCCCCAATGTTACGGACTTGCACCGTTTTTCCATTGTTGCAAATTGGAATTTCAAAAATAACTGATTGTTCCAATCAGGTGCGCAAAATACGATCTAACTTTTTAATCAAAGCATCATGTGAAGCAACAAATCTTAAATATACTTACATTTGCTGTAACCGCATTTGCATTTGCCGTAACAATACATGTGGAGGAACGTTCACTGACTCTGTGTTATTATTTGATGCATGTTCTTGATTGAGAAGCGTTTGTGTAGTTTCGGTCAATCACTGTTGTTATAAAATCTATGAGGATTGATCAGATACTACTACTACTACTATATCTTCTTCTTTTAAGCGAGTTGCTTTCGTTCGGAAGATATCCATATATTCACCTGCCAATGATTGGGCTTGCTCATAATATTGGTTTTTTAAATAATTAACACTAGATGGATGCTCAACAAGTATCCATGATTAAACGTCTGTTTTATTAAACTCGTCTCACTCGTCAGAGAGGATGCAATAGCGTTTCTCGAAACAACAAGTTTTATTCCTTGCTACAGCGAAATTCATCTTAAAGTTGCCTATAATACGTTGCATGTTCTCGCCAACGATACTTTGCAAATTGAGTAATTGCCTTACTGAAGACATCTTTGATTGACCGATGTGAACAAGGTTGATAGCATTTTCATCAAAAGTGGTGCTGACTCTAGTCTCACTTCTTTTATCGGAAATATAGTGGCACTTTATAATCCTCCATAAACCTTCAGAAGATATAAAAGAGGTTAATGGTTTTTAATTGAAATATTACATCCGAGATCACAATAATTCGTTTTAATATATCCTTTTAGCACTTGCATTATAATTATTAATTGTGTTGGCAATCCGTATCGTGACCGAAAAGACCTATTGCACTCGCCTATGCCCCTAGCTTTCCACTTTTAGGATTCTTATGAATCCCGCTATCTTCTTTAATTTAGAGTATCATGCGGTGTCTGACTTTACGAAGCAGTCGCGAAAGATTTGGTGTATGATTCTGAAGATGGCGTCGAATTCACAAAGAATTTGTTGACATGTCTCACCCGTCTCTTGGCAGAATCAGCATGAATCGGCGTGGGAGATACCCATGTTCGGTGGTGGTGTCTGAGGGAATTATGACCCGTGTACAAGCATGAGCAAACGTAGTTCGCTCCTTCTTAGTTCCGGTAGCTTGTGTGATTTTATAAATCTTATTGCTGGCCGTTCTACATTGCTTTCAATGGCGATACGATTTTTATTTGTGTCCGTTGCGATATCAGCTTATTAATATAACTTCTCGCGACGCCACGGAAAGTGTCGAGGCCCCTCATTAGCTAGATACTCAGCCCTTTCGTTGCCCTCATTAAATGAATGGTCAGGCAGCCATATTAGGTACACGTTATTGTTGTTGCCTAGTTCATTCAATATTTGAAGACACTCCAACACGAGCCGTTTCAGGGCTCTTATAGCGGCTCGACTGCTGAAGAGAATGCAGAGCAGCTCTCTCCTGTATTGTCTTCTTAAGCATTCGGAAGCGCAAGCTTCTGCTGTAGGCGTTGATCAATGTTAACTTCTTCTTTCTCGAGAAAGGCAGCAGTACTCTTTTTGTGGATTAATGTCCAATCCTTTATGCTGGCACCACCTGTGTGTTATGTTCAGGGCTTTTTGGATGCGTTCAGTAAGTGTATTTTAATGCCAACCCACCACGAAAATTGCCAAATTTCAATGTTTTGACTCCTATGTTAATTAGATTCACCAGCTGCTCATCTATGAATACTGTCCGGACAAGAGGAAATAGCCAGTGCAACAGCAAGTCGAACAGCAAATGCAGTCAGCACCACAAGAAATAGAATCAAAAATTGACGGGACGAAGGGAGAGATCGAGAAAATTCAGGAAAATCAAGGCATACTGCAAACACATATAGACCAGCAATTCGAAAGCAAAGTTGATAATGCGCCCGGTCAGTTGAATGCCACAATGAAAGCCTAGGAAGAAGATGCAGACGCCTTGAGAAGTGAAATTAAAGCCCTTAAAAATGAAATGGCTAAGCTACAAACTAATGACGTAACCACCAGCTCCATCAAAGTGAAAACACTCCTATTTGACGGTATCACTAACTTCAACACATTCAAGCTGCAATTCGGTGTTGTTGAAACAAAAATACCGGGAATGATGACGATAAACAAGTCGCCTTAATAACATTCTTAAGTGGAGCAGCAGTGGAAATCATCCAGACAATCCTGGAAAGGAAATGAACGAAATTCGCTGCAATTAAGGATGCATTGGAAAGGAAATATGGTAGCAAACATGTAAAGGGGGTAAACCACCTGGAGTTGAACGAAAGGGTCCAAGATTGCGCTGCCGAAATCGAACGCCTGGCCAATCTCGCGTACTGGTGTGCCCGACGACGTGCTGGAAAAATTAAAAATCGATGCATTTGTTAAAGGACTTCGTGACGCGGAGCTTAAAAAAGCTGTATGGTCACCTAAAACGACGTTTACGGAAAGGCTTGACTTCGCGCTTACACAAGAAGCCGCTAGTGTGCTGTAGACGTCAAGCGTGAAGGTGAGACGCACGAAAGTTACCAATGAGAACGATATCTCGGATGTGGCCTGCGCGGCGGTTCGCCAAGCTCCGCTCGAAAATAAGCGAATGCCGGTTTCAAAACACGCACGTGTTATGTCTGCCAAAAACATGGTTATTTTGCACGGGAATGCCGATCAAAGCACAAAAGATCACACTCAACATCTCCTACACGGAATATTAGAAAAGGTGCCATCGAAATATCCAACGAACAGGCGTTAAACTAAAAAGAGTCAGCATAGCAGGGCAACGGCTCCGAAATTTAGTAGCCCTAGAGTCGGTATTACTCAATCAAAGAGAAACAACAGCAGCCTAACGATCGATGGGAAGATTTAGGGCTGTAATTACATCATCACGCTGGACGCTGGTGCTTCTCATTCAATTATCAACAGTACAATAGCCAAAGAAAAATTCGATTCATTAGTTGGAGCATGATTTCGGACGGCAACAGGTGAGGAAGCTGTTATCAAGGGTACAATTATGAGAAACATTTCGATTAGCGATGTTTCGATGGAACATGAATTTCTGATAGCAGATATAATGGACGAGGTAATATTGGGGATGGATTTTATGGCAAAGCATGTCTTCGTACTGGATATGGAAAGACAAGTGTTACAATACGCTGATGTGTACTTGCCATTGACTGTGGGATACGACAGACAAGCCGAAGTGTTACAAGTTGTAGTAAAACGACAACAGAAGATCCCGCCATACTCCGAAGCAATAGTGTGGGCCACAGGTACCCGAAAGCTAAAGCTAAGCAAGTTGTCGAGCCGAATAAAGAATGTAAAGAAGACAACATCATTATTGGAAAAGCGGTTGTTTCACCGGCCAACAATTTAATACCAGTACGGGTATTAAACCCAACCACCGCTACAACAGAAGCTCACAAAGGGGAAGTTGTAGCGCAATGCCAAAAAGCCGAATACGCATACGTGTACGAATAAATCAGCAAGCCGAAATACCAAAAACATGCTCAAAGATATCCCAAGAAGCTGAAATTCGCGCAAAAAGATGAATTATCAATCTAGATGAGCAGCAGAAGAAATATGCCAAAAAGGTTTTGCTGGAAAGTTGGTCTATCTTTGCCGGCGTTACAAGTTCGGGTGGCCGTACTAATATTGAGACGGTGGCGGACTTGATGCAAGATATGCAAGAGCGGAAAATTATTAAATCACCAAATAGCCTTTGGTGTTCGCTAGTAGTTCTTGTTAAAAGGAAATCTGGGTCTACTAGAGTTTGTATGGATTACAGGAAGCTGAACGAGGTGACCAAGAAGAACAACTACCCTTTGCCTAAGATCGATGACAGCTTAGACACGTTATCAGGTTCGCAATGGTTCTCAACATTAGATTTGAAAAGTGGGTACTGGCAGGTGGAGATCGTCGAGCATGACAAGGAAAAGACCGCGTTTTCCGCTGGCGACGGCTTATATGAGTTTACTGTAATGCCGTTTGGATTATGCAATACGCCTACCACATCTGAGCGCCTAATGGACTGCGTGCTAAAAGCACTGTACTGGAAGACATACCTGGTGTAGTTGGAAGACATTAGAGGCATGGGTACAGATTTCAAGGAACACGTAAAAAATTTGGCAGATGTTTTTCACCGATTACGGGCAGCAGGTTTAAAATTGAGAATCCAAAAATATATGTTCTTTGGGAAAGAAGTGACATATTTTGGGCACAAGGTCTCCGCGACTGGAGTTTACACTGATGAAGATAAAATCAAAGCAGTAAAAGAATGGCTACGACAGATTCGTCCCCAGGTTTGCTGCGGTTGCCAGTGAGCTGCATGATATTACGAAGAAAAATCGAGTCTCCATACGGGGGGGGGGAATCTCAAGAGCACGCGTTCACGGAGTTGAAAAATCTGTTGTGCGCAGCACCCATTTTAGCTTATCCAGTACCAGGAGAAAAATTTATACTTTATATAGTTTAGCTACATGGACTCGCAGCTGCGAGCATCGTCGCAAGTCGAAAGGCCCGAAAAGTAAACCGCGAGGGCGCGTGCAGCAGTATATCGTGGGTGCACCTTTCGAAAGGATAGCAGTGGATATTGCTGGACCATTTATAAATATATAGTGGTAGTCAGCCAAAGTATTCGTTAATAATTGGCTTACGCGGTTCGGAGGCCACGTCGAGCTGCATTCGGACCAAGGTAGAAACTTTGAACCTTCGATCTTTCCAGGGGTTGGCGAAATGTTTTGCATTAATAAAACTAGAACGACTCCGTTGCATCCTCAGTGTAACGGGTGGTAAAAAGGTTTAATCAAACGCTCCAAGGACATCTGCGAAACGTGATCGACGACAATCAGCAGTACATACCAATCTTCTTAATGGCACACAGGTCAGCAGTGTATAACATCACTGCTCTACCCGCGGTGAAGATTATGCTCCGGTCTGACCTGAGGCTAACTTGAAATTCGGGACACCCTCTTATGTCCAAAGGACCGAGACCGACTATGTTGCTAGTTTGGGGGTGATAATGGATAACATGCACTGACAGATTCGAAATAGAACGCAAATTGTAAGTGACAGGATGAAAGCAAAATACGATCTGAGTGCCCAAGGATTTAAGGAAGGGGATTTAGTGTTATTGTACAATCCTTTACGTAAAAACGGTATGTCACCAAAACTGCGATGTAACAGAGAAGGTCCGTACGAAATCATCACAAGGATAAATGATGTGGTCTATCGAATACGAAAACATCCCGATGGTCGAACTAGATTCAAAGTGGTACAACTGGACCGACTGACCGTCAATCGAAACGAAATTGTTCGGGACGAACAAGATTAACGTGTTACGGAAATCCCAAATTCATTTCATTCCAGCTAATTAAATTTCCCACAAAATAAATTCCCTAGACAGAGAAAGATCAAGTGCACATTTGCGACGCGTCATGCAGCTGCCTGCCGACGCAAAAGATTACCGGAAAAGCAGGTTAACGGATTAAAAATGAAAAAAATAATATTTGACTGGGTCAGTCGAGAATATAACCAAAAGTAAATTGTGAATAATCCTACACTTAAGGAAAATAAATTGTAAATAAAAGAATTTTGAAAATTGATTTGAATGAAATTCAAAAGAATACATACGATCTAGTGGGACGAGTCCCATCTTAGAAAAGAAAAAATCGTAACAATATTATAAAAATGTTTTTTTAAGTTTGTGAGAATGTTAACACATATAAATTCAACGTCACTCAGTAGAGAAGACGTGTATAAGCAAAAACAAAAAAACGATGCCATAGCAAGTAAGATACATCACCAAATTTTTCATTTCTCTAAGATCCACAAATTTGATATTCACTACGAAAAAATTCCATGCAGACATATAAGATTTTGGCGGTCATTCCAAAAAGCAACTACTTAGAAATCGTGTTTTTGGTATAAAGACTTAAGAATTTAGTATTCATCCATTTAAGATTAAAACGTTACAAGAAAACTTACAACAAGGAAGTGTTGTAGCCGAATCATCGTTAGTCTTGGTCATAGTCCTGGGGATAAATTCCTTGAATAGCATAGCAGATGCGATACATTTTGTTTAATAAGGATTCAAAACAATTCGGTAGCGCCGTAAATTCGAAAGATTGTTTGTGTTTTTGTAGGTGAAACTTGGATTTGATGTTGATACTTGCCTAGATTACTTCTGGATGTGTAGAAGCTACGTAGTCGTTCATGACATTGGTAGAGACCAACGAGATGTGAACATCGGCTTTAGAGGCTGTACCAGATCATTTACCGAAACGGTGACAGAAGCTGCCGTAGCTACACCTTTCGCATTTAACGGTGCAAAGCCAATCGAAGCCTCATAGGCGTCACGATGCGATAAATACGGGATAGTGGCCCTTTCTGAAAAGTAGATAGTTGAATAATAAGAGAGGTAGCATTAATTCAAAAAGGGGCTTGGAAGAGAAGAATTTAGAGGGCACTCTATTCGAAGGTGACTGAATAGTAACGATTTTAAAGAAGACGGTTAAAAAAGCAAGCGCCAATAGACGGTAACGGAAGTAATCAGTAAAGAGTACCGGAAAAGACTTAGATGCGAAACCAAGAGAGGATAACGGAAAGTGAAAGGGTTTATTACGGAGAGCGAGGAAAATAATTTCAGTAAGACTAATGAAGGCAGAGATTCTGCAGTCTTAGGTGTAGAGGTAAACCGTAACAAGCTCAATAACCGGACGGGTGGACAGCCACCGTACAATAAAATACGAGTCAATTTTTCCTGTATGTTACCTCGCCGAACTTGAGAACCTAGATTAGAGAATGATACTTATTAAAGCTACTGTTTAATAACTCTAAAAGTTTAGAGATTTCAGAAAATTGCTTGTTAGACAAATCCAACCGACTTCTTCATTGGGATCATTGATTGCACTCAGATATCCAACACAAACAAAATAATTTTCGTGCACAGCATAAACATAACGAACGTGATATGAAGCGAATGAACAGTCCACTGTCATTACTGTAAATTAGCAAGCGCAAACAAATGTCAGACCTTAAATTATTAAGAAATATAAAGAACGCGCGGGTGCCAAGTAATAAATGAATTGTAAAAGAGCAAAGATCTGAAAACGTAAAAAGCGTAAATAAAGTAAGATCCGAATAAAAAAGGAAAGAAAATTTTACCAAAAAGAAATTACAGGTGGTGAAAGAAGAAAGAAGAACATAATTATACAAAAATTGAAACTTGTCACCTTTTTATTAGCATTTGTTTTTTTTAAATCATATAAATAGCATAAAAATTCGGAGGAATATCACGAACGTAAGTCGCGCATAAAATCTTGTGAATAAGTGCGTGGCAAACGAGCAGAAGGAAGTGGCTTTCTCGCACTGCGACGATAAAAATGGATGAAGCTATACAAATGATGAAAAGTTTGAAAGGACGTCATGTAAAGCAATATCTTCTCGATATTGTCAATCGTTTTTTTAAATATAGATAACATAAAGTGCAATTTTTCGAAAGCAAAAATATTCCAATAGTCCTGTAAGGTTAAAGTAACTTTTGTATCACAAGCCTTCTAAATACACACCACTTATGCGTTCGCTTTTGAAGTTCTTCATCTATAGAAATGTGTTTTTTGCCTTTGCAAATTAGCGAGATCTGAGGAACATTTTAGTTTTTAAATTGTGTCATCCGCATAAGTAGGAAGAAGGTAAGGCTTTTTCTTCACTTTTTTCTTGCAAGAATCCAATAATAACGAAAATACGCGTCTATTTTTCTTTTAAAAGATTATTGACAAATATTTTGCTAAAACCTGTATCTGAAACCTTTCTAATCAGTTTTTACTTCTCAAATCAGCTTGGACTTGCACTCCAATTCCTCAGCGACTAGGCCAATCCACAATTCAAATCTGCGCAAATTTTACCAACTGAAATGATAAACACCCACATATCTGTTTTTGAGCTGTTGTTAGTAATAAGCTACTTCATGTTTCCTTTTTAATGCAATATTTTGACAAAAACCAAGATACTGTCCCTCGTTTTATAATAGCCAGTCAATATTTGCTAAATTTAACTAATGTTAATTAAAAAAATTATTATCAAATTTATAACTCAAAAACCATAATGTACCAAAATATTTTAAAAGTTTGTATTTCCTAAAAATCACAAATATATACATGACTGATGACGCAATCTAATCTAAAGTCGTCGGAACTTTTACTCCATATCATTCGTACCAACATATGTATATGTATTAAATATTTGCAAAAGATAATTTTTATGAGAATTACTTACAGGTTTTCCAGGAGGACAGCAATATTTTGATAAAATTTTAAATGGTATTAACACTGTGATTCACGCGCACCTAAGTGAAATGCAATTGAAGTTTGAGTCGCAGTTTACAAGTATGGCTTTAGAGATGAAAAGAAGAGACGCTATAATTGCTCATTTAAAAACACAGCTAAAGACCGTATCTTTAAATGTACCGCCGACTTTGTCCTTGAATCGAACAATCAGTCGGGATCACCGGATACAACTTACAGATGACGAACTCTGCGCAGGAGATGCTAGCAGTTCAACTTCATCCGCGGAGCCATTTTTCATGGTAGATATCTAAGTTGTCCCTATTGACCTTATTTACTAAGAAAGTAAACATTGATTAAAAAATAATTTTAGCGAGGAGATTCACTTGACACGGTATTTACCTCGTCGCCGCCTACATTGACGTCTAATCGCCTTATCGCATCACCAAAAACTAGTCGATTAAAAAATGCTGATAGATTCACATACCACAAAAAACAACTTCAGAATGAAACTGACGCATGTAAGAAAGAATACAGGAATTTACGCCAATCACCGATGAACGACAAGAGAGTAAAACTAACTCCTACGACATTCGATGACATCATTGTTGACATGGATGACACTTCAAACTCCAGTTCCTCTACCGAGAAATTTATTCGTGACCAAAGAATCGGCTACGATGCTAAGGACGAAGACATAAATAGTCACCAAAATTATGAAGATGACTGGGAAGTGAAAATGTTGGCAGCCGAAATGGAAAAGCAAGAACGCAAAGTCGGCTATTCGCCTTTACACTCATTCTTACGTAAGCGGAGAAAGTTTAGTGACACTGACACAGAATGCGCTGAAACTGAAAACACAAGTACACCACACGATGTAACTATCGCTTGTCGATCCAGAGCGTACAGTCTCGACCAATTTACTATAAGTTTCGAAAATGAAAGCCGTACGAGAGAACTAAATGTTGCCAGTCGTAAAAACAGTAATGTGAACAAGATGAATAGTAAAGAGGAAAACTTTTGAAATTTAAATATGTTTGAATATAACTTATGTGACTTAAAGCAATTTTACGTTATATTACAAATATTGAATGAATAATATAATTTATGTGATGTTCGCAATAGACAATTGTATATAGCGTAGTATTGTAATATGTACACACATATTTTTATCATATTGCTAAAAAAATTCTTTTGCGTTCATAACTATCTGGTTATGCCCGTTATACAAGCAACAGGGAGGTATATGTTATTAAGCGCCTGCCTTTTTAAAGTGTGTATTTATATAATATTGCACCACGTTTCATGCCGATATCTTCTTTAACTTATGAGAGTTTCTATCTTAACATTTTCTATTAGTATTAATCCATTTGTATACATTAGATTGTTATAATTCTCAGAGATCGGAAAACCGATTTAAAGTATTATGCTGATCCACACTGTATATACATTAAATTTTTCTGTTTCGAACCGTTTTTAGTTATCAGCAAGCCAATGAGAGCAAATAGGAAAGATTCACGGTGATCATTATTTATAAGGAGTTATTAAAATATATGGAAATTTTCAGTTTTTTTATTGGCATACTTGCGGTATTTAATTAAAACTTGTATGTGACAACTGTTCATTTATTTTTGTTATAAAATGCCAAAATTTGTGGTCTGTTTCCATGCAAAGTAATGGTTTTCATGGCAGCCCTCAGAAGAGATCAGCCCGAAGGCTTAATAGACGTGGTACGAATTAGTGAACTTAATTTATTTGTTTAAAATTTTATTATTTTTCATCTGTTTTCGTCATGAAAAACTAAAAATGCCGCATGAAACGTTACTTTGCATGAGAATACTTGTATGTCATTTCCTAACTACTTTTTGTTTTTATAATTATTATTTATATAAATGATTATAAAAATACATTACTTCGATCTTAAACTTTTCTTATTAAAAACTAAACGTTTTCGCCATATAAAGGCGTTAGGTATGAACGCTCGTAAAAATCCATCCAGTTTGATCCAATCTACTTTGAATAGTGCCTTGTGCCATAATGCATCAACGCACCGAATTTCGTCAAAATATCTGGGGAATTGTGATCTGCAAATTAAATACAAATATGTATAGGCGAATTTTTGCAAAATGATTCAGAATTGATCGCTATAAAAATCTTAAATTCTTTGGATATTACATTCATCCGCACTGACTTAATACGCCATATGACACAGATGAGGTAGCATATAGAAAGGAAAGTTAGCCTTCTATGGCACCCTTTTTTACTGACAACAAAATCTATGTTACTTTTCCTAAGGGTTGTGCCGCATGGCCTCTTCTTTGTCAACGTAAGTAGCGGGATTATTCCACCTCTTTTTTGTGAAATCACAATTACGACAATAATTGTTTATGCTGAAAAAGTTTGACTATAGTAACAAATTACTTATACAAGGGCTTGCAGTTAAGAAAGTGTTGAAAATTTTAATTTCATTATATGGCGTTGTTTGTATAACGTTTTTTCTATCAAGATATGACATGTACTTTTAAAGTACGTCGCATTTCGTATTTAATACTATGTACATAAAATTCCTGAATACTTCCAATTATTCCGCGCGCAATCAGTGTTGCGAACAGATTATGTTACATGATAATGGTATTGTTTTTATGTTTCCTTTAGTCAAAAATAAACAGTAAATGATTAGTATTAAAATTTCCTTCTCAGCTGAATAAAGCAGTCTATTATGGCTCACAAGAAAACATAATATTCAAAAAAACAGTATTTTATCGTCTTTACATGATTCACAATTGTTTGATTATTTTGATGATAAAGTTTTTTGAAAGATAAAGCTAAAAATGACTGTGGCAACACCATGATCTTCTCAAGTGTGAATCATAATGGACTCTGTGAAAAGATTAAAAAACAAATTTAAATTTTATTTTAAACATATGTCACTTTAGTGTTAAATAAAGCATAAATCTATAACATAAAGCATTGTATGTATACACAACCAATAACGTTAAGTTGAACAACTAGTATTAAGATTTAAAAGTTACTTTAGACAAACGAAACCGAAAGCTTTAAATTTATACAAATAGAATCGTTACTAATGAATTTATATTAAAAATGCGTTTGTGCAACATTTGGGATTGATACCAATTTATATAAATTTTCAGAAACGTGATCATCATGTGTATGGATATGCATTTATCGTAATTAGACAAATAAAATATGATTGCTAATTCTGCAGATAAACCTATATTTACGGTGCAATCATTTGACTGCATGTCTTGATGGACAGAATGATTGTATTAGAGGCGTCTTCAAATACTTTTATATCTTTTATTTTTTACTTGTGCTTTCACAAAAGTAATCTTCTGACAAACTTTGCCATTACCACTGTCTGATATAAGGAAAAAATTATAAATTAATAAAAGGGCTGTCTATTTAGGCATTACTACGGAATGCGAACATGCTAATATCAACATCCGTATTCTATGATTTCTTGATAAACAGTAACGTGTATTTCCTGTGAAGTCGTCACTGTCAGCATCACGCTTGGCGTTTAGCAGACGAATAATAACCTATGTATCGTACATTGTGGGTACAAAATGTGTGTCTAAAAATAAGTGAAAATTTATTACATGTCATACACTTATTGTAGGCCTTTAGTTATTCTCAACAAATTCTACATATATTCAGATTTAATTTCTTAAAATCGGGTAAGAATCGTATCATCATACAGTATAGGGATAACTTATTCCTTTCACACAAATGGTGTAAAAAATTAAATATGGTTCAAGAGATGAGGCAGGACAGCGGTTGTCTAGTAGTCTTTTCTATGCAAAAGAAAAAAAATTTATATTTTGTCTGACCACTTTTAGCTGAGGAGGGGACTCAACTGATGAGGCTTTTATGTAAATAATATTTAACTCCCCAATTCCCTATTTGATTGCACAAACAGCAAGGGAATATCATAAACCCATTATAATCCACTTCGTTTTTTTAAATATAATTATTATTATTATATTCTTAGTGTCTAATTATTTACATTTTTGGATAAAAATAGTCCTTAAACTGTTTTTAAATATACAGAGAAGGAGTATATTAAAATAATACTTAAGTTATTTCGTAATATAAAGTGCTAATAATTCTCAAAGCATAGAACATCTAAGAAAATTTTGAGAAGAAGTGATTGACTAGGGTCCAAAGATTTCCTTGTAATATCTTCCGGCACGTCGACCAAGAAGATCCAAGTTGTTATTTTGATGTTTTGATTTATTCAACTGACTAGTTTCTCTTACAAACTAGGTGTTATTAAACTGAGAAAAATTGCACAGTCGAGGCATAGCGGGTTGTTCCAAAGATATGGCGAATGATTTACTATAAAAAAGGAGAGATTTTTCCTTTTTTTTTTTATTTCATTATGTGAACAAAACATTTATTCAAAGTTCGTCACCACTAACGAATGTAGCGAATAGGAAGCGAGGATATAGTGGATCAGCCATAGACATTGAAACATGCGATGTAAGCCCCATAAATTTAGATTTAACCTTAATGTAGTTACAAGTGAGTGTTAGTTGCTTGTGAATGATAATAATTTAGTTAACAATAATTAAATATAAAAATAATACCTTACTATTGCTTCATTAGAAAGAAATTGTTCTGCCTTAATATAAAGCAACATAAACAAATTGATAGTAAAAGAAATTTGACTACAAGATGCTTATTAGGCATTTTTAACCGGTGAGCAACGCGCGCATAGAATACAATAAAAAAATGCAAAACAAATTTTTAGGTGAGTAGTGTGTGTGTGTTAAGGCAAAGAAATAAATATTCGTTCTACGAATTTACCTGTAGGTGTTCTGTGTTTTTGTTTTTAAGCTAAAAATGTGAATATTCGGCACTACTTTACAGTGTGTACTGTGTGCTTTAATTTCACTAAGATATGTGCACTACTTTTCTTGTTTGAAAACCAAACAAATTATATTCAACATAATTCAATCAATTCATATTCACACGAAAATGTTATCATTTACATAGTCCGGTTTGACTTTCTGATTCAACTTTCTCCGCCTTTTCTTTCGTAATACATTAGTTTGCTTTAATTGTAATTTTTTTCTTCTTTCATCAGGATACAGCCTTTTTTGTTATATTGAAATCATTACCAGTTATTTCTCTCATCGTTTTCGATACATACTCAATCTAACGGGCCTGGTATAATCGTTTTCGCTGTGCAGTTGGTAGATTCCGTGGTGTTTTCCTGTGGCGTATATAAAACGGTGAACTCCAATACTTTGGAGTTGTTCTTGAAAATACTTACTTGTATATTAGGCCTCATTGTCAGAAATGACACGTTTTGTGGGCACATAAAAGACCTACAAAGTCCAATATAGCTGCTTTTTCTGTTTTCCTTCTAGATGACGGCCCGCAAAGTTACTTTCCCACGGCTTCATTGACAGCTTCGCACTCATTTCTCCAGCCGGCTTCTTCTACGGCCTTTATTTTCTTTACGTGCACGCAGTACGGCATGACTTTCTTCTGAAACGGGCTACTTTCACCTGCTGACGGGATAGTGCATCCGCTATCATATCCTACGTCCATCGGCGGAACTACACAGGGAAATTGTATTGCCGTAACTCCAACACCTAGCGAGCTATCCGTCCAGACGGGTTGTCCGGAGTATTCAGTCGTTTCAGGCATATAATATAAATAATTATTACGAACTTCAATATATGATCTCATCTTCCGCAATCCATATGTGATGGACAACCATTCCTGTTCTTTCGTGGAATACATCCTTTCGGCAGTAGTTAGCCGATGGCTGGCATAAGCAATGACTCGTTCCATTCCATGAATGTTTTATGTTCACAACACCCCCAAGATGGTATCGCTAGCGTCCGTCCGCAAATAAAGTCTCTGCCTGAAACAAGGACACGAGAGTGTGTTACATGATATTTCAAGACCTCAAAAGCAATTTGCTGCGCTTCAGTCCAATGCGAGTGCTTACCCTTTCAGATGAGTGCATTTAAAATTTCGCCACTACTACAAATTGTGGCACAAATCATCCACATCATGATGCCATTCCTAAAAATCTTTGGATTTTCTTCACATGCTGTGAGGCATCTACCTCTCTGATTGCCGCCCTTTTTACCGGTTCAGTCTGGATTCCCTGGTCGCTTACAATGTGGCGCCAACATCGTAGACTAGTTTTAATGAACTCAGATTTTTCTGTAGGCTTGCTTCTCTTAACCATTGCAATATCTCTTTCAAATTTGCCATATGTGCTCACAAGGTTTCGTCAGTGACCATGATATCGTCCAAAGAACGCAAAGACATGTGGCCCCATCCCTGGAACGAAAATTGTTTTAATTATCCTTCCAGATGTAGCCTTTTTTGTATTGTATCGAAATCACAGTTATATCTCTCATCGATTCGTCCTTCACCGTTGTCTAGTCTGCTGTTCCTCCGCGATGTTGATTATTCAAAGTCTCGCACGTTGCTCCCTCGGCCTCATTCGTATTATCTTCTTAACTAACTTAACTTCTTCTAACTTATCTCATAGGTATATATCGTTATTACACCGTAAAAGACCAAAATAATGACTCGACTTTAGTCCTCACAACGACATGTTATGTAAAAAATGTTCTCAACTGCAAATTTTATTCTTTTGTAATTTTAAAAAAAGCAAAAATGTTGAACTTGATACGGGGTCTCTTCGCAATGGTTAAATTTGCATAAAACCGTTTGGGAGGTTTGACAATGTGGGCTGATAACTATCGATATCAAAAAATTTCCAACAAGTCGACGTTGAATAAATTTTAAGGATTAAAATTTAAATATTTTCGGAACCAATACCAATATAAAAACTCATATGCACAGAAGTGTATAATAGCGCTATGAATACAAGTGGAAGAAGAAATATTAAAAATTTATATTGAAATTAAAATACTTGCACACTTTTAAGTAAGGAATGATGTATTACATTTCATTTATTTAAATTAAATTTTGTTAAATATGGTGTTTGATTCCTTCTCTAAGTTTTTATTTATTTATTTATATATTTATTTATTTTTTTTTTGTTCATTAAAGGTTTCTGTACAAAGTTCCGATGAATTATTTTGTATACCAAGGACCACAATCGTACAGAAAAGTTTACATTTCACGCTAACATTGTGTACCATAAATTTATACATTTTATTACTTATGATCTCTGTTTCAATTGTTTTAGTTTGTATTTCAATACACCAAAAATAATTTCTTTGCTTTCCAGATTTTGTTATATGATTTTTTATTTTGCTTCTTCTTTTTCGCATCTACCTTCGTTAATTTTTTAGTAATATACCAATGATGTGGCGAATAAATCATTGAACTTGTTATGAATAAAAAAACTTATTACAATTCAAAAGCAATTGACGCTACATGTGTCATCACACTTATGCTCACAAGAAAAAATATTCCAAACGATCGCACGAATGACGAACATTTTTTTCCCTTTCGTATGATTCACATACGTGAAGACATTCGCTGTTTCCTTCGACACAGCCCCTTTTTTTAATATTTCTAAATGCATAACAATCGCCAAATACTATCTCCCAATTCAATAACTTCAGACGCAACCAAAATAGCTAACATCCTGAACAAATTTTCTTTAGAATTTAACGCGTATAATAAAAGCTACCACAAAAATTAATTTTAAAACTAAAAACTTTTGGTTTGGGAAAGGCTTAGTAGAATACGGTTACATAATATTAATAAGTCATCCAGGAATGATAATCAATATGTAAATATTAGGCAGAATGTATACTGATGGACCAAACTGCAATTCGCAGAAAAAAAAATTCCTATGACACGGAGAAGGTCTCTGCGGAGCAATTCTAGTCCTCTCACATTACTTGAAAATATGAAAGTAAATTTTTTTTTGGTTTTTTTTATACATGGTAGTTTAAAAAAACATAGCACGGATGCTTCGTTTAGTTTTTGGATTCTTGCTCTCTAAACGCAGCGTAGGGTAAGTTTCCCGTTTTTGTATCAGAATAAGCGGAAGTAAAACTGTGTGCCGAATGGACGTTAATGTCGGCGCGAAGATAGAATTTTATCGGAAAGATGGGATTTTATTAGAAATTTTCTATTAACGGAGGTTACCATGTCAGAAAATGAAACCTGCGTATAAAAGTTGCAAAAAAAGCTCGTAATATTTACGGCACTGAGAGATATAAATTAGGACATAATGCCTAGAAAAGCGAGATAGCGCGTTTAAAAATAATTGACCGAGTAAAAATGGGGAACTTACGTTCACTTTTATCAGCTTGAACACAAAGAATATTCCTAAAATATGCCTTCCAAGCGCCGCTAAATCAACTTATTTTAAGTTATTTTCATAGGCCTGAAGAGCTAAGGACGTACCCCACCCTAGTCTACCAAGCCAAGGAGGAACTGTTTTTGAATTGATTCCATACTACCTATCTGACAAGAATAGTTTGAAGCCGAGACAAGTGCCGCATACTTTAGAATACGTCTTACATACAAACTCTTTGTTATATAGGAATCATCAAAGTCCTTCGACTACCGTTTTACAAAGCCCAGTGAACTGTTTGCTTTATTTATATTTGATTGAATGTGTAGATTCATGTCCATGTTTCGATAGAGTGAAATACCAAGATTAATGTACAATACCATATTCCCAGTATTGTTGTTTTAAATTGTGTAGGTCGAATCAACGAGAGATGATTTAGAAAATGGCACATTTTGACATTTAGAAAGATTCATTGATATTAAGTTATTTTTGCACCAGTATACCAAAGATAGTAAATCACGAGTAAGAATTTCTACATCCATTACACTTCGAATGGAGTGAAATATCTTAACTTTGTCTGCAGACTTTGAGATATTATTGTGTCGAATGACACCAAGATAAATAAAACAATATATAGTGGAAAGCACACCATTAAAGACGTTTGCTAGTCGCTTACAGACAATGCTAGCGATATTAACAAGAATACAAGATCTAATACCATCAGGACCCGGCCTAGTGATATATTTTAAATTTTATAGCCCCATAAACACTTCTTCTTCGATAAGAACAAACCGGTGAAAGATGTCAATTGATTTTATTTCAAGTGGATAAACAGGATCATCATATACCCCATCCGAATGTGTTTCTTGAAAAAAAGAAGCAGACACATCAGCTATTTGCACAGGTTCAGACGACTCCTTGTTACCACAACGCGTATATGTTGGAATCGCCTGTGTTTTACGCTTCGATTCAAAGAATCTCTACAACGTTTTAAGATTTGTTCTAAAATTTGCACCCATTGTATGCGTATAATCGCTTTTACACCTTTTATTAACTATGAAATATGTATTTTTAGCGAAAATATAACGGAAAAAATCAACTGAGGACAACTTTTTTTAAACTTTTTAAATAGCCTATTCTTTTCGTTAGGAATTCTAGTGAGCTCGTCTGAGAACCAATCGGGACAATTGTTGGATAGTTTAGCAAATATAAAGGGAACAAAAATTGAAATGGCTTCGTTTATTAAATCATAGAATTCAGAAAGTAAGTACTGCAAATTAAACTCCCCGGTACTCTATTGCATAATCAGGTGTTAATTAAAGAAAAAAAAATTGCTTTGCTATAGAGATACTGTTTAAATTTGGCATCGTCCGTTATTTTCTAGTGGTAATATCCAACAAAAAGGAAATTGTAGAATGATAAACATCTTCAGGAAGAACAAATAGATCAGTTCGGGAAACTGGTATATCCAGCATATTGGTAAAGATTAGATTAAGAACTGTGTTCAAAAAATGAACGGTAGTACTAAGTTGGGAAAGGCATAAGTTGCATATAACTTCAAAAAATTCATCGCACGTACTAGACGTATAAGACGATATTAAGCGGTATGACCGTTCATCGGTATTCTATGATACCTGTGGCAAATTAAAGTCTCCTAATGCGATTACTAAATCGATTGATTTCAACATTTAGGATACATTAGCTAGTAATGACGGGCGTTTTAAATATATAGCTATATCGGACAATTGAGGGATATAGAAACAAGAGATAAAAATATGTCTATTCTCCAAAAGATACTAATTTGGATAAAACGCAATTCCATACTGCTAATAGAACAGCCTCCCCGCCGTTAAAGTGTCTATCTTGCCTATGTACTGTATAGTCAACAAAACACATTTCAAAACTTAATTTCTGGGCATTTAGCCACGTTTCAGCAAAAGTAAATACATGATAATCACAAGCGATACTGCATAAAAACGGCGGAACTTAGTGTTAAGACGTTTCACATTTTGGTAAAAAATAGTGAAGCCACGAGTTCCTATGATTATTTTTTTGTGACGGTAGACGTCGCCTGCCACTAGAAACAAATTCTCTTACAAGCGCACCTCGAAGTCAAAGGTCTTTATATACGTAGCCCAGCGTAGACTTTTTAACCCATTACTGATGTGTCCAAATTGCCTACCAAATTGCCTACCTTAGAGTAAATGAGTTTACGGGTTGGTATGTAACGCTACTTAGCCCACCCAACCTACGAGCGCAATTTTAAAAAAAGCTTGAAGAGCCAACCAAATACAAGATGTAGTTTGAACATAATCATCATCGCAATTTATTTATGATTTTTATTTGTATATTCACAAAGCTTCCTTAATGTAAGTACGATGCGATCTCCCTTAAGATAACAGCTTAAATTTTAATTATGCTTACGGTAATCCTGGTATTTTCACAATGTTTCAGTTGGTGGACTGCATGTAACCAAATTAAAATTTTCGAATATTCTTTTTTTTTTTATTATGTTATACACATGCCCCCAACATATGTTGACATTGGCAGTCATTTTGCATTTTGAGTTTTGGCAGCTAAATAGATTAGTTTTGACTTGGCGATTTTTTATTATCGCAAGAAATGAACCATTAAATATAGCGCGAAAAATAAAATTAAATGTAATAATCAGTAGTGCTTTAAGGATTGGAAAAAGCGCTGACACATATGTGTTATATCTAAGGCGAATTACTTTGAAGTGGACAAAATAGACATTGATGAACAAATAAATATTTTTCAAAGAAAATAGAAAGTAATTTTTTTTTTAGCATTCCCCGTATGTCAGCTGCACAAGCTTCCTGCTCCGAAAAACCTAAGTTGATATAACATTATACTAGAATAACAGGAAAATTCTTAAATGTATTTAACGACCCAAAAAAGTTTCAAACGTCTTCAAATTTATATAAAAATTATATAGCTTATGTATGCAAAAAAATCTATTTCGCAAGGTAGATTTCCTTGTTAGAAACAGAATCGATATCAAAACCTTTCATCCCTTATTATCACATATAAAAACTTAAATAAGTTTGCAAAAGTCAATTAAAAAAATAACAGGGTGACTGTTTTATTCATTAAATAATCATCACAGCTATAAGTTACGACGTCACTTAATGATAACAAACTAATCGAGAAATTTTGTAAGCAGACACCTGACGCAATGAAATGTGGCTCATGCTTAGCTTAGATCATAACTATAGTGTAACTCATTTACATCGTACCAAAAAAACAACGATTTCCGATTTTTACCTTTTTTATGCTAATCTTTCTTGGAATTTTCTTCTAGAAACTCGTCGGAATAATTGTGTTTGCCAATAAATATGTTTGGTTACATTTCTATTACCGAACACTGCTTTTGTCAATTTCTTGTCTTGTCTCTTATATTAACTTTATTAATACATCAGTTAATATGTTAACATTTTTTTCATTCAATGTGATAACTGCAGCATTTAGTTTAAAAAATTGCATTTCATTATATATTTACACCATAGCTTCTCTCTCGACATGAAATTTTTCCACTTTCTCACGTTTTATGTGTGGAACAACATCTCTATCACTAAAAAAGAACGTGCGTATTCAACCAAACAAAGCAAACTCGAAAATCCTCATGCCAAAAGAATAAATAATGCTGGAAATCGCCATTGCCATTTTTGTTCTTTCTATCAATTCTTTAAAAGATTGTCAATCCCAAAGTAACACCGTATTATGAGACGATATGATATGATATGAAATGACTGCATATGTAGGAGAGACGCATATTTATTTCCACAAGCTCACACAAAATGAAGAAATTTATATGAAAGCCATTATTATTAACACTGCATAGTAGCCCAGTTGATCCAATCAAAATGAAATATTCATTAGAAGGCTAGTCGGATTGAGGAAAGATATGTTGACGCATATAAGGGCTAACATTAAATAAATTTTTCGAAACCGCTTGTTCCCTTTTTAAGAAGGCTGAATCAGTTGAAAAGATCCAGGTTAAAGGATCTGCTCTTGAACTATATGAGCACATGTAATCTGGCAAACGTGACAAGTTCGCATATATTTAAGCAACCTTTCACTATAAAGTAAAACTTTATAAACAGACCGCCTAATTAGCGCGAATAGGACATATATATATAGGACATATGTATATATAGGAATATATCTAGGACATTTGTAACTGAAATTTGTTATTATATTTATTATTTGCATTTTTAAATAATGAAATTTTTGGCAATTCCTTTTGTATTTTGACGTCGGCTGGTAAAAAAAATTGGAAATCATTATTCCTTTTAATATCTATGGAACTAATTCATGTAAAATTCAAAGAAAGTTAATTTCCCATTTCCACTTAAACAAAAAAAATATCAACTTTCACTTTTGTTAAAAATTAGAAGGTAAGTGATAATCTTCCTGGTATCTTTCGATTCCCTCGTATCTTTTGATTAACTAGGGGTAATCACGTAGTTCAAACTTAGCTTTCGCTTTAATATTCAGCCGTTTTTGCCAGGCAGCTGGGCACTGATTAGGTATGGAGTTAGGCAATATCCATTTTCAAGTTTTGAGTTTTTTGTTATATGCATGCCCAAAAGGTGCGAGAAACGCTCTTTCATATCCGTCAAGTCAGGCGTAAGCAAAATAGTTCAAGCTTTGCATTAGTTTGGTTTTTCAGAGTTAGTATTGGTTGTTTAGAGTTGCATTTATAGGAGAAAAGAGCTGTAGTTTGAAAATAAAATAAATTCAAAATAATATTGGTTACTTACAAACAGCTGAATCAAAAAAAAATTTTAAATAATTGGAAGGGAAGTAAATGAATCTTTTGTTCTTTGTTTTTTTGCTGCAATTGTCGAATCAATAATCTTAATTCGCCAAAGCCTGTAATCAATGCTGTATCACCAATCTTGTCATACGTCGCTATCATTGACAAAGCGCAGATTACTTAATGCAGTGATTTCCAACCTGTGGGGCGCACCCCCTAGGGGGGCGCGATACTGTTACGAAGGGGCATGTAGCTGTTTCCAAAATATCATTTTCAAATACAAACCAAAAAAGTCAAATAGGTGTCAAAAAATTAATCAGCAGTATACGTAATCCACAACCCTCGCCGCGGGTTTTTGGTGTACAAATGCTAAAACATCCAATTCATATTCTTCTTCGAATCGAAATATCTCGCTTCCTCGTATAAACAAACTAAAAGTGTAGATAAGTAAAGTGATGTTAAACATTGTAAACATATAATCAAGTAAGGTTGAGGAATATGTATATATACATATTGATTTGTCTATATATGCATCAGACGTTATGGTGCCTTTGTTCACAATTATTATTTATATAATATTCACTCCAAGGCAAAAAGACTCATTGGTGTATATAAAGTTTAACATTAAATTTATTTTTCAAAAATCTAAATCAAGTTTATTCATTTTTCAAGATCGATGGCACATTTTCATTGAAGAGTGGAACCGAAGATACGATTCAAGGAAAATGGGAAAATTCGCATACGCTCGTGCAGGCCTTCACAATATTTTCCTGCACTATAAAGTGCAAAATCCGGAAATCGAAGATTTAATTTCTGCACCCCCGCATATATTGTGATGACAGTGTCGATGTTTCGCTAGAGGCCTCCCAATCAGGTGACTAAGTGACAAAATAAGGGGGGTAATTACATATAAACAATACAGCTTTCGCTTTCACATTCAAGTCTTTAGTAAAACGGCTGAGTGCCAATGCGGAAGCTAACTTTCAGCTAGGTGATGACTTGTAAGAATCGGAATATCTTGTGCATTTTCAAATTGAAATAAAAATTAAAGATGAAGTTAAAAAGTTGGCTAACACAATCTTTTGCAATTCATTTTAAAATACTACGTTCTTTGTAAATAGACCCATATGTTAACGCATAAATGTACATACAATAAAACTAAAAAGATATAAAGTTCAAAGTTCAAGCTAACATTGAAAATAGTGAATGAAAGGAAGGTGTTATTGTGTATTTGGTGGGATTGTTCCGGCATAGTGCATTATGAATTATTAAAACCTGAGGAGACACTTACTGCTGACCTGTATTGTCAACAATTACAACGGTTACAGTCCGCACTCATACAAAAAAGACCAGCTTTAGTGAACAGGAAAGGTGTGATACTCCAACAAGATAATGCCCTTTCTCATACAGCGAAGATTACTCAAGAGAAAATTAAGCAGTTAGGCTGGGGTCTTCTGCCGCACCCTCTATACTCTCCAGACCTAGCACCGTAGGACTACCACCTGTTCAGGTCACTGGAGCATTCGTTACGAAATAAAAATTTTAATTTCTTATCCGATGTCCGAACGCACCTTGAGTTATATTTTAAGTCACGCCCACCCCACTTTTTCAACAGGGGGGTTGAACTTTTGCAGGAACGATGGCAACAAGTCATCGCAAACAAAGGGTGATTACATTAACGATTAGAAACTAAACATGTCATATTTTGTCTATGAATGCATAGTAATTGATTACTTATGGGTCCCCCTAATATGAAGTTTTTAACAAAACGGTATGAAGTGAAATAATAAGCGTTATCAACAAAAAAACCAAATAAAAGAATGCAATAACTGAGTTACATTACTTTAAGAAAGGCAGTCATCGAAGTGCGTGCGCAGGTCAATAAAATTACAAGTAATTTAACATCATCTGAAAGGACAATATAAGAGAATTTTGCTGCTGTTTAGCACAAATTCATTTCAATAAATATCAGTAGTCTTTCAAACCGATTGTGTAATCATCTAACAATGAAGCTAAACTCAATGGGTGCACCAAACAAAAAATGGTAAAAAATCTATGAAAATTATACGAATGTTTTACTTGCATTTCTTTTATCTTATATTGGAAAGATCACAAATACAAACCAAAAAGGAAATTGGTTGCCAATAGACTATCGCCGCAATAACCTAACGAAGGGCCAAGCGAACAGGTAACACCGACTGCGCAGAAAGAGAGAATTGTTGAGTTAACACATTTGGAGGAAGAAGAGCTGCGTATATTTGGCGCAGCAAGTGACACTTTTATCAAGGATCCGTTGCCGTCCGCGGTTGGAACATAATTGTGAGTAAAATTGTAATGCATAATCTGGGGTGTATTTTGTAAATGTTCTTTATATATGTTTACATGTCCTCATGTGCTACATATTATTACGTTTCATTTTTAATATTAATATATATAAAATTATCATTAAAAATAATTATTCCTTATCAGGTATTCATCCTATGATGACGACGCAAGAAGGTTTGAAAAAGCTTTGGGCTGCGACATCTAGGATTTGCGGAGGGAGAACATAGGGAGTGGTGCGCAATACAAAAAGAAAAAATTGCAAAATCGACAGGAAATTGTTAAACGAAATTGAAGTTTGGAGCTTAAGTCATTCCATGGCAGCAAGTTAATTCAGCTGCGCGAATTCGGAAGTGAAGCAAATGCGTATTAAGTCAACTCAATTTTAATTTTTATTTTGTATATTAACACATCATCGCAAATTTATAAAGCAAGTTTTGTATGTTCGAATAATTTTTTTCTTTTTAATCATCGTTTAAAAGCCAATTTTTTAATTTTCACAAACTAAATGTAACTTAAAACCGATTTATCCTTTAGAGCTTATATCTATCCAGTAATGAGATGAGCTTTTATTATATGTTGATTCTTTACGCTTTGTCAATAATTGGGACAATATGTGATTACATATTATTTTGGTTATTTTTGTTTCGATCCAAGCATATGTAAGTAAATCAATTTTATTCGGAATTTATTTTGTTTTTCATCTACAGCTGTTTTCTGTTCTATATGCAACTCTTAACAAACAATACTAATTCTGAAAAATTAATAGTAACAAAACGTGAAGTATTTAGTTTTCGCGTGATTTCACAGACGTGAGAAAGCGTTTCTCGCAGCTATTGTGCATACGTAAATTAAAAAACTCGAAAATGAAATCTAGGTATTGCTGTACACAGTTAAGACCCATGCATATTTTCGTGATATACGTTATTTTTTGCTATCATTAACGCTGAACAAACAAGCATAAATAAGAATCTATGTGTGCAATTATTTGTGGCCAAGAGGTGACAACTGCAGTCTCTCATGTTAAATAATATATGAAGTGCATTAATTTTAAAAATTTTTGTACTACAAACAGAGGTGTTTTATAAAAATTTGTTTTGTGATATTAAAACTGTATATCGTAAAATCGAGAAAAATTGTTTAGTGAAAGGGGAAATTATTCTTCTTGTCTTAGACTCCTGTTTCTGTGCAACGCATTAAGGATTTTTGCAAAATAGTGCAAAGATTTTTATGACTGTTTCGTGTCGTCTTTTTTTTAGAAATCAAAATGGCTCTTGCGGAAGCAATTCTTCACTAAATCTGAGCTTAACATCATAACATAAAGTATACAAGACACATAATATGAACAATTATGGAATTAGCTGAGCTTTAAATTTACCACCCTAAAACAATTTGTCTTTAAGAGCTTGGCTTAAATGATACATGTTTCCTTTACTTCTTCTCATTTAATAAGAAGGTGTAGAAAAGCAGAAAAGGATCTTTATTTGTGGGGATTGGATTTTTTGTTTTTCAAAAAAAAGGAAAAAAGAGAAGAAAAAATTTTTTTCGAAATTGACGGATGGGTGACTTTTTTTTGAAAAAAAAAAGGGAACAATTGGTTGAGAACGTCGACAATTTTTTTTTTTTTTGGTAAGAAAAGTGAGAAATTTTCAAAAGATAACTGCAAGAAGTTTATCGAATAAAATTCCGCATAAGACCTGCTTGATACAATTACATGAAGAGAAGAGAGTGTGTTTATGAGCTGATTCGATTCGTTTTGTGTGGAAGAAATAGAAAATCGGGAAAAAGATTTTTACAAAATTTGAAAATTTTCATTGATGGCGGCGATTAAAATTTTATCTAAAGAGAAGCAGATTTTACTAAAATTGAAAATTGGTGAAGGAGAAATTTTCAAAAAGAAATTGTAAAAAGTTTATCTAATAAATTTCGCAACAAGACCTTTTTAAGTGAATTTCATTAAGATAAGAGAGGTGTTTATGAGTTGGTAAAAGAGAAGCAAATTCTTACTAAAATTGAAATTTGAATAAACAAATACAGTACGTAAAAAAAAAGAATAAATAATAAAAAAAGGCAACATCATCAATTTCAATATAAAAATCTCAATATATTGAAATCCATGATTAAGACTCAGATTTTGAGCGAAGTGCCAGCGGAATGTTCATTTGTGACACCATGTAATTTCAGTATCGATTTCGGTGTCAATTCAAATCAATGAAATGAGATGGTTAAGAAAAAATAAAAAAAAAAAAAAATTCTTTACCTACGCAACCTGTTCAGAATTATTTAATTGATTAATTTTATTTTTATTTAAAAATTATAAAATTGTGTTTTATTAACTACGAATGTACATTCGGCGTGGTTTGGTTATCGGTGAGTTAATCTTTATTGTTATATAAGTTTGTTATTTAGCTTTAATTTTAAAATCTTTTTATTATTTTACAATAACAAAAATATTGTCATATACACCTATTTTTTTTTATTGTTTAGTTATTAAAATGTTTGAAAACTAATTTTGTTTGAATGATCATTGGCTGGCGAAGTAAGGTTACACATTACACCACACTTTCACTACAACACTTACAAAGCATAAAAATTGTATAGGGCAAATTTCTTTTGTGGACCCCCTAATTACGGCGAGCTAGACGCTTTACTTTTAGAGACCTTAAAGTATACTACAAAGGATTGTTAGACTTTCCTAATATTATAATTATTCTTAGTTTAAAGTTTCCATCTTAGTGTAACTAATTATGGGATAAGTCGCCGACAAAACACGTATAATAAACACATATTAAAGCACGAGAAATTTATTAGTTTGCTTCCATTTAAAAGGAAATAGTCAGTTTTTAAGTTTTCAAATTTTTAAGTTACTAATAATTACGAATATTTCACCAATCGTCATTATAAAGCAAGCATACATAAATAAAACTGTAAGTAATGATTCTTATATCACAATAAGTAGTCAGAAAATGAAATGAATTTACAAATATGTAATGAAAATTTCCTTGTATTTAGCAAAAAGGGAAACCCATCATATGAAAGGTTTAAAATACAATATAAATAAAGGCTTTGTAAATGAAACACTGGTGGACGATTTCAATCTTGAAGAAAGAGATCGGTCTAGTGTGTTGTTATTTTATAAATTTATTTATCGATACTAAATTGTAAATTGCCTTTTAACACTAAGCAAATTTTCTTATTACAAGAAAATAATTTTATTTTTATGCAATTTTTTTTTCTTTTTTTTTCTAATAAAGGCACACTTTCGAATTTGTTTCAAAACATTAGTTATTTTGTTTTTGTCTAAACTGATAAAAATTGAAAAAAGAAAAACAACACTGAATGATGCCCAATACGTCAAACAAAAACACCTGCACAATTTTTCATATGTAGAAATTTAAATAAGAACGGTTAATTTTACAAAGAAGAATGCAGTGAGAATTAAAGATGAAAGAAAAGTTGATCCAAAAATAGCAGAAGGTTTCCTTGTGTATCTTGAAAACATATTGTACGTCCTTAATTTATGTATAAACGTATTCTCCATTCAAAAATAGCGGAAAATAAAAATAACTATCGCTTAAACTTCTTAGAATCAGCGCATTTGTCATGTAAACGAAAAAGACTTAAAAGATTTGTAACGTCTGTTTACAGTAGGGGTGTAGGGGGATTCTGTCAGTGTATATTTGCCACAGTTGTTTGCGAAAGGGAAACAAAAAATGAAATAGCGGAATACCGCTAATATATTTTTTTCTTTCCGTAATAGATAAAACAGGAGAGAAAGATTATGAAAAGGGAATTGACAAACCAAGACTTGTACAATTTCATTTGTCTCAACAAGCGAACAGACAGATTTGCTTGAACAACAGAAGTGGATACTTTACTTTCTTTCTTTAGTACTATCTTTAGTACTATAATCTTTAGTTACTATATTTAAAAATTGAATTATTTAAAGAGTGAAACTAATTCAAAATACATTTTAGAAATTTAATTAGTGTAAAAGAAAGCTGATTAAAAATACATATATGTTAAACTGACTTAAAATATAAAAATTAAAAATACATACATTTAAAAATGTAATTACTTAAAAAGTAAAACTGATTAAAAATAAATACATACAAAAGTGGCTAAAATTACATACTTTTATAATTTCAACTGGTTACAACTTAAAACTAGTTAAAATTACACCACATTTACAATTCTAATTGGTTAATGTCTACAACTAGTTAAAAATATGCAGCACATAAAATTTAATTGGTTGAATCTTAAAAATCAATTAATTAATTAAAACTTAAAATTAGTTAAAAGTTGTTTTAAAATTGATATAAAAGGAAACATACATTTACAAGCAATAAATAATATAAGACCTTTTTTGTTTATCTTCTGTGATACATTATAGGAGCAATAAGATAATAGTTGATCCTAACGGAACCAAAGGTCAGTTTTGCGATGTCACTTCCAACTTGCAGCGATTATAAAAGTAAAACGAAAACGATTGAAAGTGATACTCGACAGCCTAAAACTCTACAGTTTGGCGGTGGTATGCTCAGCCATTATTATAGCCTATAAAAGAAATTTATTAAAGTAAGTGTTACCCTTTTTTTCCTACATGTTCAACTTCTTTTTTTTATATGTATAACTATATGTATGTACATAGTCTTGCGCACACATACACAGGCATATATAACAGTCAAAACTTATTGTTGTGTAGGCAATTGTAATCGTTTCATGGCGATTGCAAATTGTGGCAAACATAACGATGATTTAATAGACAGGCAGATGTACATACAGGGTAACAATAGACAAATGCTGACTTGGAAAGGAACGGACAACGAGAACAGAAATGTTCACATACTTTTACATGCATTTGTTCATAACTAGTTCTAATTTTTCTTTTTATTTTTCTTCTAACATATCAACTGAGTCAGGCAAAATAAAAATAAAACACCCCAGCTCAAAACGTAAAGACGTAAAATTAAAAGCATCTTTCGTTGGGTCATCGGGTATCTATAGTTGAGATATGACGGAGAGCTTTCCAGCTGGTCCATCTCAAAAAAATTTATAAAGTTAAAGAAATAAATTGGCTTTTAATATAACTAAGATGATATATAAGTAGTCACAATAGTGCAGATAGGTACAATGCTGTAGGTATAAATACACGCTGAATGTTTTTTTTTGACTTTATACTTCGCGTACTAGGAAGAAGCAACGAAAAGAAAGCAGTACATCGAGTACAACGGCACGAGGTATCACGATTCATTTTACTTGACAGGTGTCGGCATACGGATATTTCCGTCAGGTTCTCGCTGTCTGCTGCAGCACAATTTAAAAGTTCCGGCTGGGCTTTAATATATTTTCGCTGCGATGTTGTTTTGAATTGCAAAATGAATATAATTGTAGGGTTAGTGGAGCTAGTGTTTGTGCGCACATGCTTAGAACTAATAAATATACCCATGTACATGTGTTGATAATAATGATGTTAGTAAGACAAGTTATGTATATAAGTGCATAAAGCAAGTGCCGTCAATTAGCTAAAAAATAGCATTGCTAATGTTCGATTATTTTCAGTTCTCCGATTTTGATTGCTATATAGCCGTTATTGTTTGCTAAGGCTTGTAGCTCTAACATTTATGTCGTCGCGAATCTAAAAGTTGTTATAATTAGAATCAATGGGATCATCTAAAAAAGGGTTAAAAATGTTTTAGTTGGTTGCTATTATTGTGGCCTCATTTTTGTTCTGGTATTTCTTTGTTGCCTCCACACGTTGGCCAGTCCAGTTGTATGTTCTACGTCCAGTATGCTTTACGTCCAGTTTGCACGCTCTCTATATGTTATTCAACCAATTTCCTTGCAATTATTTTCCTGAATTTCCCAAGATTCTTTCCTTCTCTGATTTCTTTTATATAGTTTGTTCTTTTTTCTAATTTGATATCTTTTTCTATTTTTATTTAAGCTTTCGATATTTCTTTTTTTTTGAAATAATAAGATCGAAAATGTTTTATACCCGTTATTATGGATTTTCCTATTTATAAAATCTGCGCCCAGTAGTGCTGTGTTTAGCGTAATTGTAAAATGCTATTGTTCTCAGAATTTTTGCTTCCTTATTTCCTTCGCCGTATCTGAAGAGCCGGATATGTTCATTTGTTGTACTATCCAGCCGGTTAACGTCTGCATTTGACGTGTGGTTATTCTTTGATGTGCAGTGTACTTTTATATTTTCGTTAAAGAAAAATTGCTGCATAGGGTTGCTTTGAATCCTAGCTGAAAGTCTATTATAATTTTCCGCATATTTCCACATTTGCGGATTGGTTGGAGTAGTTTAAATATGAATTCGCTCCAATTTCGATCGTTTATTTGGTAGGTTATACCATATTTGGAGTATTTGTCTATCGTTATCATGAATAATTTTTTATTTGATGTATAAAAGATGTTTATATGGTTGATCTCTTAACGTTTCTTGGGAATGTCTATTATTTTCTGAGAAAGTTTGGGAGATCTATCATATTTTTCTAATATGAATACATCGCACTTATTTATAAATTGTGTTACCCTAAACTTTATGTTAGGCTTGTAGATTGTGCATTTTAATTGTAGATATGTTGCTTGTATTCCTCGGTGGTTTTTGCTTAAGTGGTGCTCTTCGATTAACTTTGCTAACTCGAGTTCATCCTCCGCTTCTTGGAGTAGAATTGAACATTTTAGAACTTTAAAATTTGTATTATTTGAGAAAAGGCGTTATAAGTATTTTTGAATATTTCATAAAAATTGTCATTGATCATGGCAGCATTCAGCGTGGTTATTGCTGCAGTTACGTTCCATTTATTTAAAATGAAAAGTTTTCCTTGTATTTTTAAATATAGTTTTTGTTTGGATTCTCGTTAATCCGAAGATGTTTTATTTTACGATCGCTTAGTTTTTAGAGAAGTTCAATAGGAGTTTACTCCCTGGGATTTCCGTGTTATTCTCGATTGCATTAATTTCCGCTTCTTGCGGAATGAAACGTGATAGTGCATCAGCGTTACCGTTTTTGGTACCTTTCTTATATTTGGTTTCTTGGCCGAATTCCGATCATTTTAATCTTCATCGGACAAGAGAGAACAGCATCTAAGCCGTAATTGTTGCGGTTAAAGTAAGAATTAACTCAAAATTGGAGTATGATTATTACCAGGGTTCGCTTTCTTCTTCTTCCTTTTTCCATATTCTTTTTTAAATATTTCGTTATTGGTTTTGCGTAAGACGAATAATCTTTAATAAATTTTCTGTAATATCCCGTTCGTCCGAGAAATTGTATTTTCAAATTTGCCTCTTTTAATTGTGTATGCTCTTGTAGTGAAGTAGAATATATGATACCGTCATCTAGATAGACATTAATATTTCACATTATCCTTCTTCTACCGCAAAGTTATATGTATGGCGTTTTCATCGACTTCGATTTGACGAATAGTAGTGAAATATTGGCATACTCCGTTGTCCTTTCGTTGAACTTCCTGTCAATTACAGGCCTCAATTTTTATTCTCCACCTGCATTCTCGTTCTTCGGGACTATCCAAGTAAGAGCGGAATATAGCGAGTTGCTGTGTCGGATTATTCCGTTATTTAGCATTTCTTTTACCTGCTCCTGAACTTCCTCTTATGTATGTACGGATGACGGTATTATTTAGTAAAGATAGGAACGTCATCTTTTGTTGCTATGTTTACATTTGTGCACGTTATTTATTTATTTTAGTTATTTTATTCATCTACACATGAAACTAAGCTAAAATAAGTTAGCAGCCGAATTCAATTGATTCTTAGAAGGAAATATTATATTAATTACCATTAAAAAGTAATACAAAGTATACAAAGAAAAGTAAACCATTGCAAACATGCAAAAGCTTGACAATCGATAGCAGTAAGCAATATCAGTTACTTTTCGAATCATAGTAAGATGTTAAGTTTGCAAGTTAGTTCAAATACGACAAAAACAACTCGCGCTAATTAAGGATAGTGGTTTTGACAGAATTTAAAGAGTCCGATATTAAGATTAAGTGATATATATCATTTGGGTTTCTGCGAACGACTCTGATCGGATTAAAAAGCTCGTAATTATATTTACATTGACTAAGGTTTATGAAGATAAAGTTTCGAGATAAGCGATTTAGGACAGTAAAGTTTATTTCACCAAATAATGTGGGCGAATCGATATTACCATTTATTAACTTAATTAAGAATAAATCTATGTTTTCCAAGTTACGGTACGGCTAACAGAACCAATCTACTTTCATAAGGAGGAAGAGAGACAAGCAAGTCCCAATACAAATTCCTAAGGGGAAATAGCAACAATTTTTTTTCAACGGATTCTGTTGAATCTATAGGAAAGATACAACACAACAGTGGTATACCCAAGCATTGGTATAACTAAACTCATGTATAGCGTTTTTTTATTGTAAGGATCATTAAACTCTTAGGACCACTTCTTAGTGAAACTTAATGCGGACATAGATTTACTTAAAGTGATCTCAATATGCAAATTAAAACGTAATCTTTGGTGGAGTAGAACTCGAAATCGATAAACGAGTCTACGTTTTCCAACTTATGTGAATCGATGACATGCTCAGCATTGACTGACTTCCTCCTTGAGAAAGAAACCTTCTTGCATTTTTTTAGATTTGTTTTCATAAAATTGAACGACCACCAACGAGTTTCCAAATTATTTAAGACAATTTAAAGCTAATACGAATGGGATTCCAAGGATAAGGAAGAAAATACTTTCACACCGTCAGCAGACATTAGGATATGGCTACATTTAATCATCGAGGGGAGATTATTGGTGTATAAATTAAATAAAAGGAATCCTAAGTGGCTGCATTGAGGGACACCAGACGTCACGGGAAATTCATTTAAGCTGATGGAGTTAAAGAAAACCCTGAATATAAAAACTTATGTACAAAACGTACCAAAAAAGTTCAAAGGGACACCAGAGGCCTGGTGTTTAAAGATCAATAAGTCAAGGATAACTAACTCAAAGGCTTCACTAAAATCAGTAAGGCAAGTGAACTCTAAAAAAGTCGTAACCTTTGATGTTCCTTTCAAAAAGCCATGCTGAAATGCAGAAATATAAAATCTGATAGCAAAAGCTAAATGCTGAGTAACAATTCGTTCAAACGATTCAGGTAACACACTCAACTTAGCAATGCCTCGATAATTCTCAACGTTATGTCTGTTTTCACATTTATGAAGTGGAATAACGAAATTACTCTTTTAACATCTTTAACACATTTTAAGAAACACCTGATTGCAAAGGCTGATCCAACATCTTTCAAATAACACCACATTGCTCGTCAGAATATGATTTGAGTATATATGATAGAATGCCATCAGCCCCAGGCGCACAACAAAATTTTGAAGACCTCAAACCATGTAAAACGACATTTTCTGAAATGATTAAGCCACTAAAAGAAACATGCGAGGGATAGTTGGAGATTTTGGTTTTGGAGTTAACAAATTTATAAAAATATTTAGGATTAGTAAGCAGTAAGGGTCTTATGAACTAAAGGCAGTGAGGAGGTAAAGTCGCACGCTCGTATTGCCCTCACATATCTTTCGTTCAAAGGTATGTGCAATAACTTTCGTTGTTGAGGTAATTAAATCTATGCCTTGCAGGAGAGTAGGCGAAATATTCGTAAGCAGAACCACTATACATACATTTTTTGGAAAGTTTGTTTTTCCTATTCTTGTAGTATTTAATTTTATTGTTAAACCATGGCGACCAGTTGCTTCAAAGACGAAGTTGTCTAATGGGAATGGATGTAGAACCAGTTAGGTTTAGTACATTATAGAACGATGACAGTAAGGTTTCAATATTTCCAGCAGAAAAATCGAGCATAATGTCTGAAAGCTGAAATTTAAGCAGCAAAATATTGGTTTTATTAAAATTATATTGTTTGTTTGAGGAAGTTGGATTTGACACGTTAGAGTGATTCAACGGGCCATCATGCCTTTAATGAAAGGAAGTGGAAATTGCTGGATGGTACGGATCCTCATGTAAACTAAAAGGTGGACAGCGATTTACGGCTACCTCCGGGAAGTTGGCACATCAAAGATTTACCAGTCTGTTCATTCAAAAATTCATTAGCTTTATCAGATGTTGAAGTGGGGACCATGCAGCCAGAATTATCATTATACTGACTTGTGGAAAATTGAAGTCCCTTAACGCTGGGACTATTTCAATAGGTTTAGACTTTTCGGCCACGTCACGGTATTATAGGAGCAAGTTATATATAACTACTTACGGCTGATTTTCGCTCGAACGGCAATAAATTCTATGTCGGGAGGATTAGGAAATTCAAGTGAATATGACGGCACTGCAGCAGATATGGCAAATTAAACACCACCACCAGTGTGATCTAACCGTTCCTTTTTGAAAAGCTGGAAAGAGTTGCGAAAAAATTCCGGCAAATCCATATCAGGCTTCAACCAAGCCATACAGGAAAACTTCGTGCTTACTGAATTTAGGTAAGTAGAACGAATTTTTGAGTTTAGGTCTCTAACATTTTGGTGAATGATAGTTATTGGGCCTGAACAAACATTTTGTTTTTTGAGGGTGGAAGAACTACCAAATTCATGTTACGGGGTCGACCACGGGGAATGAATTCCTTTTATAAGGACCTAACTGGTCAAAATGGTTATTGAATAAAATTTCGATGCTTTCAGTCGGAACTAACACCTTAACGGACGAGGTAGCTCTGTGCTGAGATACAGCGAATTTGAAAATGCTACCAAGCTTCAAATTGACGAATTGGATTTTTGTGGAAGGTAACTTTTTATGTTATTCCGAGAGGTGTCAAGCGCCAGTCCTGACAAGAATATTGCCTTTGGGGGTGTATTGCCGTCATTCGTATTGGAAAGATGAGGAACCACGGGTAAACACCGTTGATTTGGGGACAAAATAGTGGCAATGACTACACTTGCTTGTGCAACTTGTGCGATTTGCACAACATGGTACGCAGAACATACCATCGAACAACTAGAGGAAGTGGAGGATTCATTGGTTTTCTTAATATTTTTTAGAGATATAAACTGAATAGACGGAATACCACTCGTAGGAGGAGACAACCTTGCCACCGCACCATAGCTGACAGGAGAAGAGTTGTCCGGATTATATGTATTATTTATGTTACCAGCTAAGTTTGCGAAGGAGAAAATCGTAATGTTCTTCGTCGGAAGGGATGGAACGCTCGATATCTTAACCGGACTTTCCAAAAGCAGTTCTATCGTTGACGATGAGAATGATGGCGAGCAACATGGATAGACGTAGAGGATTTATGCGAAGACGAAGATGAAGTACCGCATGTTGCAATGCAGAGTGGTCTTGTACAAGTTTGATGAGAAGGTAACTGTTCAAGGTAGCGGCACTCATCGAACATTGTTTTAATTTTAACAAATTTACTAGCGTTATTGCGTGAGTTTTTTATCTAGTTCAGAGAAACCTCTTTTTTCTCTATAAAAAGCTTATAAAAGTCAATATCATGCTTCCTGCAGTGGGCATACGATCAAACCCCATTGTTGCATTTAAGATTGCTTTTGTTGCTCGCCGAGTTACACCAGTACATTCGGTGTGTCAATATCACTTATAAAGCCAACAGGTAATGAAGCGATCCGATTCAGGGCCACTTTCCCACGACATGATGTAAACAAACATTCCATATTGGCAGAAAAAAAAGCAAAAAAAATTATCAAGCGGTTACTATGATAACTTAAAACAGATTGCGCACTATTAACACACTGAAACAGCGTAAGTAGCAACAGGTTTGGTAAACAGTAGGGAAGAGTAAATTACAAACAGAGATGTTTGGAAAAAAAGCAACAAGTCAAGCAAACAAAAATAAGAAATAAGAGAATGATGACAATAATGAAAATATAAACAACCACCGTTCAGTTCCACTGAAGCCTTAGTTTAAATATCACCAATCTCTATCAAACCACTTGAAGGACAAATCAAAAATTAGTCCCAAAGAACAACAACAAAAAAGCACTATTTACGGCAAATTAAGTTTTATTAAGGCTTCATAATCAAAACAAAACATTTGGAAAAATTTGCAAAAATTTATAAACACGTCCACGACGCGTAAGCAGGGTCTCCAAACTATGGTAGAATGAAGATTTTTGATAGAAAAAATCGTGATAATTTTTTATCACTGATCTGTTTTCTGAGTTCATATGGGGTTCGCGAACTTGATCAGTGATTGGTTTGATCTGTTGGAAGTTTTCGTTCGATACGGGGACTCTCCGGATATTAACCATAGTTGCGTCCACTTTTTCAGCATATATGTTATTGATGTTAAATACTTTTCGACGGAGAGTTATATCTCTCTGGTGGTTTTTCTTATTTAACTACACGGGTGCTTTTTTTGTCGTATCAGGCTTAATAAGGCGTTTTTACTCGCATAATAAAGGTTTCTTATTTTCTGGATTTGTAAGTTTCTTATTTCATGTTATTTCATTTTCTGTAAGCCATTTTTCATCACATAATAACCATTTCTATTTTTGTAAATGTACGTGATTCTTGTTTCCTGTTGTTTCAGATTTGGTGGGCATACTTCGCCATTTTAGTTTATCTTTAATGTACGGAAAATTTTCTCTCGTACCAAGCTTTTGCAGGAAATGGGCTTGGCCGCTTTTGAGCAATTGGTTGTTGTCAACCATTTTTATATCCATTGGCTCAGGATCTGATAGCTGGTGTATTTCATATTCAGAATCATATCGTAAAGTATGATTTCGCTGAATCCAATTACGATAGTTAGCGTTAAAGAGTTGTAAGAAGTCTGTTTGATATTCGTCGCGTTACTGCAGTTGCTTACTTATGTAGGGTTGTTATTGTGAAGGCTCTAATTGAAGCTTCTTGATACTATCACTTATTATAGCAGAATTTTGTTTGTAATTGTTATAGGAGCTCCTCATTGTTATTAGTTGATCTGTAAAGATTTCGTTTATAATAATTATCCTTATTATTATTAGAGGTTTGGTTTCCGCTTTTGGGCATTCGTTGCCTGTTCTGATTATTTCGTGGATTGTATTAGTTGTTTTCTTGAGATCTGAATACTGGGCAGGTGTTTCGGGTTTTGTACACATATTTTGCTTACGAAAGGATCTCCTTTGCCTTTATAGCGAAGTAGGGTGTCTCACGCTCTTGTCATGTTGCTTTTGGCACATCCGTTCGCCGCTTCCATCGCGTTTAATATTCCGCTGTTAAACCTCTTTACTTCCTTTTTCAGCTCGCTTTCGCGGCTAACTCAAACATTTTTAACCGATAAATTTTTTTTGCTTGTTAATTTTTTTAATATTTTTTCCTGCTTCTACAGTTTTGTTTGGAATTAAATTTGTTTTCAATTTACAGCTGTTTTCTCTTATAAATGCAACCCTACACAACCAATACTAACTCAAAACAACCAATTCTAATGCCAAACGTAAGCTGTTTTACTTTCGTATAATTTGACAAGTATGAGAGTTTGTATTTAACAGCTGTTGGATATAGGTGATACCAAAAATCGACGAATTCAGCCATAACAGCGTAGGAAGACAAACTGAAAATGATGACAAGGATGGATTAAGTGACAATAGAAAACAATGTATGAGTGAGCTATGCAAATAATAAGAATAACGGACTATCGCGCATATATTAACATAAGTTGGGTAAGTATGCGGCAACTGTGCAAAGAATGATGATTAAAGTGTTGGCACAGGGGGAGGTGTTGCGAACCAGCTTATCGTGAAAAAAACTGAAAAATTTTAAGCAAAATGGAGCGAACGATATATAAATCGACAATTTTGAATAAAAATGTGGTTCACGCCATATGGGAAGTCGCGGTGGTCATAAAAATAGTTATTCTACATCCAAATGAAGCTCTAACAGATCCAAAAAAGCATTCTCAAGCGGTTTGACTTATTCAAAAAAATATAGAATGCCAGAAGCAGCAATGATATTAAGAGCCATGAAGGAGCCAATAACAGCCAATAAAACTCTTTCTGGTCTCGAATCATTTAACAGAAAAACCAAATACTTTAGAAATATGAAAGGTAATAATGCATCGTGCTGAAAACGACAACGGAATTCCAGGACTGTTTAAATCGAAAAAATTTTTAAAATTAAAGTATAAAGCGGACCATACGGTTGGAGCCCGAAAGGCTGGAGGACTAGTTACAACAATTTGGCTTCGGTTATAATGCGTCATTTGCCCGTGCAGCTCGGATTAGCTTAATACGAAAGTTAAAAACTCTATGAGCTGAATTGAAAATATAAATAGGCTTCTGCAGTGCTCATTTAAGTGGAGAAGTTCACGAGAAAGTCACTATTAAACATCCTGAAAATTGTAACGTTAGCGGATAGAGACTAATATACTTTTCCTCCGTCGTGATTCAGCTGACATAACAAATTAGATTAAATAAAATGAAACAAGTAAAATCGAAGAAACATGCCTCCGTCGGTTGTTTAGTAATATGTGAGTGCGACGTTAAGCAAGTCTGTCAAAGCCTGCTTGTCTCTGTTCCAATTGTGCACTTGCTCCAGCTTTCCCAAGATGACCTTGCCTTACCTTAACAAAATCTCTTACAGTTTTATCAACGAAAAATTAAGAGAAAACCTAAAACATAAACTTACATATATAATGTGGTTAAGAGGTAGCACAATTGAAGAGTGGGTAAACCGCTTTCAATTGTGTGCGCGCTGCAGACGACTTGTTTATTCAATCGCGAAAGAAACACTATTTACAAAGTGTATAATAAAGCTTTGTTATCGCTTTTAATTGCCGTGCACAGAACACTGAACTCAATACTGAAATGATAATTCGATAGTTCCACCCGTGTATTTTGCTCGCTTCCTATCCCCCTCCTTCTCTAATCCCCATCACCTCTCTTGAGTAAACTGGAATATACTGCCATAGCCTTCTCATATACGCTTTGTAAATAAGAGAATTTGGAAAAGTCTAACATAACTCTCTATATCTACTAAAAACTCACACCTAGCTAATCGTTTCCTGCCTGTAATAATCGGACCCGAGAAATTCCGCTGCAACTCTTATTATCCCCCACAAACTATTATACCACTACTAGTATTCTAGTTGAGGATACTTCTATGCTTTCTGCTGACCAGCAGTAGAAAAAGAAGGCCTAAGCTGTAAGCGAAGGGAGACAGTTAAACAAACTTGCACTTGAAGTGTGAGCTCAGAAGTAGACCTTTGCCTTAGAGATGTGTTTGATCGGCTGATGAGTACATGATGCGAGATTGCCCACGACCTAAAAACACACACATAATGAATTATAAAAGATTGTAAAGTACCGATTTAAAATAATGATAATATAAAGCCTAATGATTTAATTTCAAGAATAGTAAATACTTTGATATTCAAAATAAATTTCTTTTTCTCATTTGCTCTCCCACCAGGGCTAGCACTGTTTTGATTGGCAAAACAAACTCAGCAAAAAGCACCCCTATTGGTAATAAAGTAAATTAATTTTTGAGAAGAACTTCTATATTCCTAGATTAACTCAACAGAAAGCATTTATATTAATTGTTGTTTATTAACGAAAATTTGTTGCTTATGTACCATTTTTCTTAGCTAAAATATTTAGAAAAATACTTAGTCTAGCGAGATTATAATATAAACATAAATGATTGATAAAGGGCACAAAGCATAATTTAATGATTGCATTTTTTGATTTTGATTAAATGCATACCATATTTACAAGCATGCCGCTTGGTTGTGTTTCTCTCTTCGTTCTTTTTATTTTTGTTCATTTTCGTCGATGCACGCTTTGCTATGCACACATTACAAAATAATGGAGAAGTAATCATATTTTTTAATCAATTGACTGTTTCAATTTCATCATATATTTATAGAATAACTATAACTATTATTATTATTATATAAATTTAGCCAGAGAATAAATTCTCAGGCTAAAGTCTTAAAGCATTAGCATCTAAGTCTTTCGGCTTTTATTTCGATCAATATTATTATTCTTATTGTTATTATTATTATTATTACTGCTATATAAATTAAGCCAGAGAATAAATTCTAAGACTAAAGTCTTAAAGCATTAGCATCTAAGTCTTTCGGCTTTATTTTTTTTATTAATATTATTATTATTATCATTATTATTATTAAGAACTCTACCGCAGTTGAGGTTTGAACCCACGACCTTTGATTTGCTAGTCGCAAATCAGGTGGATGAACTATAACTATATGATATCATTCCTTATGAGAAATAGATAATCCTGCTTACATTAGCAAGAATGTTATATAACAGAAAATCCCAAATCCAGTTAATGCTAACTAATTGATTTTTCCTAAGTAATAACTTCCCTAGTGCATATTCACGACGCGTCATGCGAAAAAGATTAGCAGAAAAACAGACCGGGAGAAACACAGGCGCACATGCGCGCCGCGTCATACAGCTGCCGGCCGAGGGAAACGATTAGCAGAAAATCAGGTTAACGGATTAAAAATGAAGCTATGAAGTTAAGTAATGCTAACATGCTTGTAGAAATGTATAAAAGTAGAGTATTTGCGGAAGGCGGTTTAGTCGCACGAGAACATTTGAGTCGAAAAAGAATACTAAAGTTGAGAAGTCGAGAGTATTGCCAAAGTAAAATGTAAATAATCCTAGCCTTAAAGAATAGATTGTAAATAAACAAACTTGGAGTTAAAAGAATTCTGAAGTGCATTTCTCTTGAAAATAATATCCACGATCTAGTGATACGAACCGTATCTTAGAAAAGCGAAAATTTGCAACAATACACTTCTTTTACTAGTGGCGTTAGTACGTACAGTATTAAGAACAAAAACAATTTTCAAATCAACATAATTCCTTAAGTTATATGAGGTCACTGACCAATGCAATGTGATCGTTAGACAGGTATGTATTCTTTCCTTATGTGAAGAAGTTGAATGAACCTAAATATTATGTGTAGTAGCAAGAAATAGTAATAGAATTAGGCAGCCGTAATAGTTCTAACGCTTTTATCGTATTGACGCTGCTGTTCTCGAAAGATAAGTCCAACTTCCGATTGCTTTGTGGAATGTCTTAACAACTGGGCACCATTTATGCAGATTGGATTCTTGTTTGTTTTGCATTGTAATTAGTCCCTTTTGGTTATCTACAACAATTTTATGACTATCTGCACTTGCCGGGCCATTGTTCACGTAAAAGTTTCGCCTTAGCGCTTGAGATCTGAATTGGGAAATTAGAGATTTTTCATCCGCGATCTTTTGTAGACAGTTTTGTAGCTAGAAAAGGTGTTGGTCGTGTATCGCAAATCACGGTATTTAATTTGTAATCACAGTATTTAGATCGTAATCACAGTATTTAGTTTGTAATAATTAATATATGATGATGGGTTATCTGTCCAGACAACTAGATATTAGTGATTGTCTGGATCAATCAATATTTGTCCATACTTTTTATTCAATGTTTATTGCGAGGACAAATTTAGGCAACCGGAAACAGCGTAAGATAGAGTATAACTCACTTTGGGTATTTGGCTCGATATATATCAGATCATTTAACAAGTATGCTATTGTTGTTTTTCGAGATGCATAAAAAACCATTCTGAGCTTGGGAGTAACACTATCCGGGTTAACACAAAATGATGTAGAAGTAGTCTCCTCCCGAAATAAAGACTGACTATAAAACGGCCATTTTCGGCGGTCCGTGTTTCGTGGTATGTACGATAATGTATGGAAAGTTTGATGATAAACAACTGATTACAAGCTTTGACGAATTAAAAGTATTAATTAGGCAATTCGACAAAAAGCAAAAACTTCACAAATTTAAAATTTTTTGTTTTTGTTCAGTTGTTTGTAAGTAAATAGGCATTTTATTTTATAAATGCAGCTTTAAACAACCAATACTAAGTCAACACCACCAACACTAACATCAAACGTGAGCAGTTTTGCTTACACTCCTTTGGACAATTTTGAGAGAGCGTTTGTTGCACTTCTTGTACATACATATAGCTACAAAAGTTGAAACTCGAAAATGAAATCTAATTAACGCCATATGTAATCAGTGTCTTGTGTTTTCAAGTGAAGAGATAAGGCGATAAGCGATAGATTTCGTGAATAAGAAATGAAAAATAATAATCAGAAAGTAAAAAGAAGATAATCAAGAGAAAAAGAATCAGTGAATAGAGCAGTGAGTTAGCTCGTGTCTTTTTAGTGTTTTCGCTAAAACTGATTATCGCAGATGCCGTGTGTGCTTTTGTTTCCTCTATATATAATAAAAAAAAAACAAAAAAATAAAAATAAAAAAATTGAAAACAATTGACATTTTGCATTAGTAGTTTCCAATCTTTTTCCAGTGAGTGGTTTTTCCCCAAATTACTAAATAATAGACAACAATAATGCATAATGGTTCCGGGGCGGCGAGATAAAAACCCAAACAGATTTCATCTATTAGCGGACAAATCTCCGCAGAGAAAAAAAATTAAAAATTCGGACTTTGCGGTGTTGCCTGTTGACAAAAAATATGTTGCTATTTCTTCAACTGATGCTAGCGTAACAATTCCACAATTCAGTCCCTTCGCTAAAAAAAAGGCCTTAACAATAGGATAATATTATTAAAAACAATGATAGTAAGGATACATTAAAAAAATAAAATTATTTTAATAAAGTTGACATTATGCAACGAACTCACCTACTTAATTTGATAACAATCAATTGGTGAACTCCGAAGTGGAATTAATTGCTGGTTGTTGTTGTTTATTTTCGGCAGATCAGTGCTATAGATGAAACGATAGTATTGTTGTGGTAAATTTTCGTTTTGCTGGTGTTATAGGGTCTGGAAATTGGTACGAAGTTTTTAGATCAATTTTATTTTTTTCCTTAAAACGGTCTCTATAGCAATTGCTCTAATGCTGTTTTTACGCGTAATCGTTAATGAATTTGAAGTACCCATCATATTTGTTTGTCAAGTAAACTTAAGGATAATAATATCATTAATAGGGGAAATACTGGTAAAACGGGTGTGGTGCCTATTTAGTGGCTGCACAATGAATATCGTGGGTAGTTATTGAATCCGCTGGCTAGCGAGTAACACAAATATGTGAGCTTAACTGTTGAGGATTTTTTAATTATTGAAACCGCGTTCAGGCACTTTATCCAGAACTCCGTGCTAAAGAATTAATAACGTGGTTTTGATTCGAAATGAAAATTTTATCTGTTTTATTAAATGAAAAAATATATTATATATTGACGCTTATATAATGGTTATTTTATAAACTATATATGTTTCACATATCAAGACGTAACACCGACGGTCATATTGAATTGTTTGTTCATGTCAGCAACGAATGATAATATCATCTTCACTTAGACAAAATATGCTGTTGTGCACAAACAATTTCGTCTGCCGCTCTTTACAAAATATTCTAATATGTAAATAACTAAACAAAAATAATAGCGTGAATGGGCAAACGGTGATGGTATATGCACACATGCATATAGTTGCAAACATAACGACAAACAACAGGCTTATCGCCGGAACATAAACAAAATGTGCAATTTGAAATATGAATAAATTAAAAAAAAAAAAGCTAAAAATAAAGGCAAAAGATGAATAAGCAATGTGTGGATATTTATGCTTGAACATCCTCCCCTCCTTGACCATGTATCAATAAACAGTTACAAAATCATCAGTTGAATTTTGTACTTGTGCCATAGCCCGTGGCGATGATACGGGTGTTTTGACTGCTCTCTTCTTTGGAAGTGTATGTGCCAGCAGGATGATTATAGCAATGAAAGATAAAATTAATACTGCATACCCCACCACAAAATTTGTGATATCTTTCATGTCGAAGTCTGAAAGGGATTTCCAACTGTTGCTCCCTTAACATGCTTTGCTGTTAGGTTAGTTCTGTAAGGTGTGTTTGATACGTGTCAGATTAATAACTGAGATGCCTCGCAAAGGAAGATGATGTTGTGAGTGTGTGGACTGCCTGAAGAGTGAGTGATTTATATTTTACTATAAATCCTTGACTGAGATGAAGAAGGTTTGAAGAGGGTGTGGAGAAAATAGAGATATATTTGTGCCGCATATGTTGGTCAATTCCATACTATGTAGGAGGGAAAATATCCATTCATTACTGCCATCTACGTGCACCCGTGATTGCTCTTGGAAGATCTTAAGAGCATAGTCTGGTCTTGCGACGTGTTAAATAGATTAATACAACAGGCATATTGATTGGATCGATGTTCCGATGTGGCATCAAAAGCATCCATTATCCATTTGCAACTCAGATTCTATGTGTATAAATTGCATAAAAGGCGTTTGACATAGTGGGTCGAAAAGTTGCAAACATGTAGCATCTATGGGCTTTATTCCGCTATTCACCTCGTATGATGTCGTAATAAAAGAATAAATTTTATTCATCTTCCACAAGATGAAGTGGTTCCAATTGATGAAAATGGATACCAGTCGTTGTAGTGAAATGTTGTATTGTAATTGAATTGCACTATATGATAGGTAATGGTAGTAAGCCCATTATTCACATAACAACATTGATTCTGGATGTTAATCTGTGTCGTTTTTGTGGGGAACATGACGTTGGTTGATAACTAAATCTTCCGGATTGGAGTACGTTCGTTTGTAACTGGAAGTGGGGCTAAAGTGGGTATAGGTTGACACTATTCTCCCTGATGGCCATTGAAGTGGTGACGTATTGTCGTCTTTTACTATGACCATTACATTGGGTTTTGCATCTTCGACATTTTGTTTCCATTTATATCGATATTGAAGTTCCTGTGGATATTCCAGTGACCGTCATTTCCAGGATTCAGACCACACCACCAACTTCCAACGAGTAAGCAGGTCCATGTTACTGGAAGGTACATTAGGATCAGCCCGCGCTGTGAGAGAGTCATAAATGACAAAGTTGTTCGTAGTTGAAGGGGTTAGATTATTGGGGTTTTCTGACATCGGAGTGAGAAATCGTGAGTTTCGCACGGCTTCTATTCCTATCATTGCGCTTTCTAGTTCTTCGTATATTAATGCAGCATTTTCAACACTGAGGACAACAAAATTTTTGGGAGATTTGACGGCAACTTTTCAGAGGCACCAAAGTGTGGAGCCCTAAGTGGAATGAGCCCCCTTAGTTCTGCCTTATGATCCGATTATATAATCTTGACTATGATGACATCTGGTAATTCTGAAGGCGATAAGGAATGGCTGATGTTGAATATCAACGGAATTTGGAAAAAGCGTTGTTTGAACGACATCTTTCTTTCTACCACTGTCACCAATAGATCGGTTTTGACTGACTCATTAGGCCGGAGTTGTCAATGCTTGTGCGAAAATATATGTGCATAGAACCATATATAGGACCATAATTCAGAGTATGAAGGAAGAAATGTTTGAAATGAGGTAAATTGGGATTATATCAGAAATAAAACGTTTTGGGAATCAGTCCAATAAAAAGTAGGTTTGTCGAAGCAACTGAGATCTTCTCTCACGAGGTTTATTAGTTGAGCACTAAAGAGTGCGGCACACAATTCTAAGCGTGGAACTATTTATGTCTTGAGGGGTATGACGCGCGATTTAGTACATAATAATCCTATGATTATTTTTCCGTTCTTAATAAATGATCTTCAATAAATTGCAGCACCCTGGGCTTTTTCAGATTGGGCTGATAATGAGTGCAGCTGCAGGGTGCGCCATTTTTCTGGGAGAACAGCATTTCTTTGCATATGAAGATTGTTGTTGGCAATAGATTCTGGTAAATCCTTGTCCCAAGACAATTCATGCTTCCATAATTACTAAATTACTATTTATGCCGAGATAACGACCGGTGACAAGACCCTCATAGGATCAAAGATTCTGACAGCGTCAGATACAACGGTTCCCTTTGTTTGGCTGGAAATCTCGGAAAGCTTGACTTGGCCGCAAAGTTGCTAAGTTTTTGGCATCCATCTAAGGCGGAATGATAATACTGTTGGTATCGCTATTGAAATGTAAATGAACTCGTTAATCTTCTGACAAAATTGACTGCAAAAGTTGGGGATTGTCAGCGCACCACTTCCGAAGCTTAAAACCTTCGATATCGCACTCAGTTCTTTTTGCATATGAATGGCTATTGAGAGACTATCCAAACTTGACAAACAATCGTCTACATAGAAGTCCTTGGAATCGAGAAGATATTTTTGCATAAATTCGTATCCTAATGACTGCAAACATTTGATTGCTAACTAAAGAGCAGCTCGTATTATTTTAGTCACGGTATTTAAGCTATAGTACTTTAAAGTTCCGATTGGCTTTCATAAGATAATTTAATATTTGTTGTTGTATTCACATAACTTGATTTGTCGGTACATTTTCTCAATATCAGTGGTGAACAAGAACTGTGGTATTCGAAAACGAATTAATATTGAGAATAGTTCACTCTGGACTACTGGTCTTGTGTACATTAAATCGTTTAGAGATAATCCAGATGAAATGAATGCTGATGCGTCAAGCACCACTGTTAATGTAGTGGAATCACCTCCTTTCTTTTTCGCACCATGATGAGGTATAAATAACATGCAGCTGATATAGTGTTAGGAGCAGCTTTGTTATGTGGCGTAGAGATTCGTATCTATGCATTTGGCGTATTCATTTTTTAGTACTTCCTGATAACAGGCTGTAAGAGGAATGGGTTAAAATCCTTGTTTCCCATACAAAAAAAATTATATGAAATATGTCAAATAATTTATTTAACAAAAAAGATACCTCACCAAATATTAATTTTTATTAATATGCTGGTTTTTTTCTGCGTATCCTTCCTTATATGAAAAAAACCAATATTAATGACCCTGTGTTTTTGATGTTGTTGAAATTATTTAATTTTCTTGTTTATATTTTAATATGTATTCCCTAGTACTATAAAATAGTAAAGAAAATTTTTACGTTTGGACAACGGACGAGGTTTAACAGCGTTTATGTTTTGTCGAGCGAAAAAACCAAATATTAATGTGAATCACTGTACATAAAACTATTTGTCGCCAACTTTCCAATCAAATTTCCCACTACAATGCATTAATAACTAAGAGAGATGTAAAAAATGAGAGCTAAATTGACGTTTATTTGTTTTGTGTAAAGAAACCCCATATGGTAAACAATAGCGAGCAGGCAAAATGAAATGAAATGAATTTTTGTTAAGCCATAAAATGATAAATGAATTTGAATGTTAAAATGATCACAACCAATTTACAAAAAATGTACTGTGTACGCTAGTATATAAAAGGTGTTCAAATTCGACACTATCATTTTCGTAGGTCACCGGTGCTGGAATATTCAAATGATCTCCTTTGAAATTAATGAAAAGTCGCTTTGAAAATGCGGTACTTCTGTATAAATCTACATCCAACAATATAACATATTCGTGTTTTGCAAATATTACAAACAACTTGCTTGCGCAAAGCCTATTTCCGTCGTCTCGTAGTGATCCTTTCTTGTGCATCGCAGTTGTCCTTATTCTCCTCCTCAATAAAAGAAAGTTACAATAGATTTTGCTGGACACATTGGTTAACATACTTTAATTTAGCTCGATATTTACAAAAAAAAAACTTTTTTTTTCTTTGTCTTAACAATTCACAAATGTAATTTCGAACACACTTTTTTTTTTAAATTTCTTAAACAAATAATGCATTTTCTAAGTGTTTATATTTTTCTTTTACAACTGTTTTTATACACTCACAGCTCTAAAAAGACAGATTTGTGGTAACTATTCTACTACAAATACAAATTTGTTCTCAGCGACAGCAATTTTATTGTCGCCAGATTTGAGAGCACATTTAGAGACAATCACCAACAAAACTGCTAACATGATTAAGTTTTACTGGTGACTGTCGTCTACTTACATGATTACCTCCCAGTATGCGGAACGACGTTTACATTTATGCGCATTGTTGTAATTGTTCATTATATTTTTTGAAACATTAGAAGCAGTCCTCTCCCATTTTCATCTTTGTAGAAATGCCCTCTTGAAAACTTCACTGTTGTTTATTATATAAAAACAATAAAGTCAAACAAGAAGAACGTTCACATTCTAAGGGATATGTAAGAAATGTTAAAAAACTTCATCGTGGTTTTAATAACATTTGCATTTGGTTGCTTTTTGTACGGAGCCCGTTATATATTTTTAGAGGTAGAGGAAAATGCTTGTCGCATGACATATATGTTCGGTGAACCCCAATTCTTGGTAACTTAATTATAAATGTAGATGTGTATATCTTGATTTATATCACGAATCATTCATGAATCTACCTTGTCTTTTTCTTGTAGAAATTGAAATTCAAAGAAAATAAAGAATTTCCTCATTATGGCTTGTATTATTATTATGAGGGACCGGTTCAGCAAAATATCAAATATTTAACGCTAAGAGGAGCTCCAGTGTTGTTTGTACCTGGCAACGCAGGATCTTTTAAACAGGTAACGTTACGTAATTTTATTCACTAACATTCGGATAAAAGTAAAAACTTGTATAAAAAAGGTGCGCTCATTGGCTTCAGTGGCTTTGCAAAAGGCGTTGGATAACGAACGCAATATACAGTTAAATTATTTTGCAAGTATGATGAAATTTAGCATTAACGATCATGTGTGTGTGTGTATATGGAATATGCATAATTTTTCCTCTACAGTTGATTTCAAGGAGCAATTGTCTGGCTTTTACGGTGGTTATTTGGAAGATCAAAAGATGTTTTTAAAACTCTGCATTCAAGTCGTTTCAAACATATATGAAAAAAATAAAAGTGTCATCATTATCGGTCACTCAATGGGAGGCAAAGTGGCGCAAGCAGTTTTAGAGCAGCGAGGCGATTTCACGAAAATCAATAGTATAATTTTTATCTCTTCTCCTTTGGACATCCCCGTAATAAACCTTGATTATGAAATCCAAAAGTTCTATGTGAATAATGAGAAATTTTTGTCAATCAATCGTGAACGATATTTGGCACACAACGAAACGAATGCTTGTGTTGATTTATATCAAAATGTTTCATATTTTAGAAGCGAGTCAAGTTTGATGGAAAATATCCTGATGATATCAATTGGTGGTGGTAACAGGGATTTAATGGTGCAAGAATCTTTAACGATATCCAAATATTCTGATATTCATGCAATGGTAAAAATTTCAAGCGTTTTATTCTTCCAGTTTTTGATTTTACTTCGTTTGTGCATTAGACTTCATCAATACCAAAGGTTTGGTTGAGTTGCGATCACTTGTCCTCAGTGTGGTGCCTTCAGCTGGTTAAGGTCATTAATCGTTTTATTTTTGCTGTAGCTACCGTTGATTCTCGTAATGACGTATTCTATTTAGACGAAAAGGGTTTACGTGTTCAAGCAGCAATAAATTATTTTGTGGTAATTTTCTTAACATTGTTTCGTTATCGCATTCAAAGTGTAACCCCAGAACTCTTCTAACTGGTACGCTATTATATATTTACATATATCATGATTTATTATTCTCTTAGCATTGCGTGTCTCTATTGCGAAATATATATACTATCTACGTATTAAGTATTCGGTATTATTACTGATTTTCAATTCGATATTAAGTAGCAAATTTTGTATTTTATGCATTTCTAGAAACCTTTAAATAGGCGTAAGGTAATCGAGTTGTACTTCAATAATAATTACGAATCGGTGTGGGATGAACAATCTAAAATAGTTTATGGAAAGCTATTTAAAAATGGTTTACGGCATTATTACAATCAGCTGCTTACAATTCATAAATACAAAGATTATAAGGTATAGGAAAAATCTTTTTTTTTTTGACTCTTAGTATTAATACGCTTTGCTAATACATATTTTCATATTATTTATTTTTAGAAATTTTTTATGGAAGTAACAGGTCTCGATGAGAATAATTGGCTTTTTGCGTGCTTAGAAACTTTTCACGAAGGTAATTCGCTTGGATGGTAAGATCAATGTTTTGTAGCAAATTTTTATCCGTATTTTTGCAAAGCTTTTATATATTTTGTTGGTAAAAAAAGAATCAAAAACTCGTGTTCGATTTCTTTTAAAAATAGAATCATAGGTTTTTAACTGTGATGTTTCTTTGATAATGAGAGCAATGATTAACTTATAGTTATCTTCATTCCTCTACCTTAAAAGAGATTTATTTATATTAATTGAGCCTTAATGTTTAAAATAAAAAGTACAGAGCTACGTTTACGTTATTATATTGTTTTTTTATATAATATATTTATATTATACGAGTTTAAAAAGGAAATGCAACGAAAACTAATTGAGCAGTTCGTTCGGACTGCATACCTGTGCCGTTTTTATGTTGAAATTATTTGCGCTTTTGTGAATGATAATTCGCAAATTTCATTACTGGAACGAATGTTGGGGACTAAATCGCATTTGATTGCATTACGCTATGTGACTAACCCGACTTAAATGTACGTAGAGATATATTGAATATGAAATTTCATGCATCGAACTTCTGTGAGCATTTTTTTTTGTTGGGGTAAAGTGGAAATGTAAAACACCAAAATACCAAAAAATAGGTATTCAAAAAAAGAATAAAGATTTCCGATTTTAAGCAACTTATAATTGCAATGACTCTCTTTGCTCTTTAAAAAAACGGACCTTTCATTAGTGAAAATGAAAAATATATTTTGAATGGCAACGCAATAAACACAAATTCTAAAGACTCAGCCAAGCACAAGTGATGTTTTGCGTTGGACGTAATCGCAAAGGAAAGATCTTTAGAAGAATTTCCTTCGTATTCAAAAACTAATTCATTCTACCTAGTCTTGAAATCTGAGCAAAAATTCCAAATTTGATTAATTAAAAAAGCACCTTTTAAACTACATATCTGGCAAGAGACATAGTAGTGGGCTAGAATGGAACCGGCTTTGCTTGTTTAGATTTTCTTGTCTTTGGTCTCCTGCAAGACAATATCAGCACAAAAAGTAAAACAGCTTAAAGGTACTCTGCGAATTTCTTAGGTAATATTCTACCCCGTCATTTGAAACCAATAGTTTATGATTTTCAAAATTAGAATAGAGAAAAGTCGTCTAATTATTTGCAATGAAAAAGTTGTAAAATTATATATAGACAAAATGTGAGCTAAGTGGTAATAAGAAGAAAGATTGCACTATTTACACCGTACAGCAATCGTCGTAAGATCATATTAAGTAGATGCGGATGAAATATTTAAGGTAGACCGACCTTTTAGTATACCACTTGATTCAGACTCATTTTATTATCAATTTAAGTTTGCCCGTTCGTCTGTCTTAACGTCCGCGCAATTTTGTATTCACTCGCAGTTTTCAGGGTATTTTTGAAAAAACAGCGGCAAAATGTAGAATCTTGGCATAATAAATGACGACAGAAAGTTTGAATGCGATGGAATAATTTCTTCAAGTTCCTCTCTTATAAACGTTTTTACAAACAACGAAACTTTATATTTTAATAATGTCTAATTTTTAGAATTTTATGAGGAATATTAGTACGAAAAATGTGGTTTGATATATAAATTTGTGATCCTAAATTTGGACTACATTGCTGTATTTGTCCGGTACCCTCCCATAAGGGTTTGAATGAAAAATAAGTTTTTATATGGCAGCAAAATATAACTTTGATATTTTATAACTGAAGCAGAAGAAAAATTAAAAATCCTTAAAAATTAAATTAATTTTGCTAAATTTGGACCATGTAGGTTCATATCAACGTGGAACGGCATGGAAAAACGTGAATCTTTCCAACTGCACAGATTCACAGTTGGTATCCTTTTTAACTTCAGTTCCTTTTAGACAACCGAATATATCCTCTACTGACATCTCTAATCATCCCTTAAAGGCCTCAAAATTGAGATGTCCAAAACGACGTTACCAACGCATACTATCTCGTCCAATTGGATGTGACTACAAATACATACTCGGCACGTACAAAAAAAATTATTTTGTTTTGTAATTATAAAATGCTTTTTGCACCTTTAACAACTGTATATTATTGTTAAAGTGTGCAGTATCACGATTTTCAACTGCTTTAAATATCGAAAGAGGTTTGCTTGCTCCGACAAATACAAGACATGTTAAGGAGCAACATGAACATTGACTTTTAATAAAAAACCTTTTCTGCTTGTTGTTGTGACCTCGTTGTCATCGGCCAATTTTTTTGTTATAATTTTGGTACTTTATCAGCATTCAACGGTTATGATGCATACGGCAGGCCGCATATCTGTACACTTTCCAATATTCAAAATGATGACGCTTTTTTCTTGTTGATTGTTTTGTTGAAAATTTTTCCAATTTTTTTATTACTTGGTTTAAACATTCTGCTGTTTCACGTATACTTTCTGGACTTATGGATCTGCCACTTATATGTTATACTCCTTTTAACTGTTCTGCAGCGATTTTTGATGATCGTTTCAATGCAGCCAATGAATGCAAACTTTCACGTGTGATTATTGCAGCGAGAACATTATCAAAATTGATGGTTATCGATATCTGCCAATTTTTCTACGATGTCATAGAACTAATTGGAATATTTTGAAATATGATCACATTCCTTCAGTGTGTGGGCTAGCAATTATTTGTACAGATCAACTTTAGGGACAGGTTTCTTATGCCTTTGTCTATGTGATAGTCTCAGTCAAAGCTAAGCAGATGTCTAGTTATAATCCAATTGCGTACGCTTAACTCTGAATTCAATACTTGACAGTGTCTTTCCATCCTCATTATTTTGCGTTTTTCGTGCGGAAAAGGCTGGACCAGGTTTGCTCTGGTCGTTAACGTATTTTTTTAAATCACTGTAAATAGTTATCACGTCCGACAAGCATCATTATTTTTTCACCAAGCTTTTCGATTTACCAAAATGATCATCATTTGACGGTGACGTAGAAAATTTTTTTGCAGCCATTGGGCTTTAAAAGACTAAGTCAATGAGAAGAATATGTGGATTGTAGATAACTATTTAATTCAGTGGTTATGTGCAATGTTTTTATTTTTATTTCAATGTATTAAGCTTTTACATGGTGAGGCCTGTATGTTAAACTTATTAGGAGCTTGCGCAGTATGTAAATTGTGTTGTAAAATTAAAGTTGCAAACTTTAGTTAAGATTAGTTCATTTTAAAGATAAATTTAATTAAAAGTTATAGATGGGGAAATGTTGTAATGAATTAAAAAGGTAGACTAACTTTTTTAATAAACATAATTTCTCAAAATGGGCGTTATATTTACACTCATCACCGCATGAGGTGTTCAACAGACTTTTGTGTTATGATTATCGAGGAATTGAAGGGATTTGAGCTTAGAAGTAACATAGTTTCTACAGAAGAGGCAATAATTTTTGGCATGTGCAATTTCTGTAATTTTTTTATTTAGTTGTTGGGATTATAGGATGTTAGATTATATTATAACAATCAAAGGAAATTACTTAAAATATTTTTTGAATTGAAATGTAAAGAACAACGTTGTACGAAAGTAACAGAAATTCACAGGTGTAGAGTTTTACCTATTAAAAAAAGTATTTTCATTTTGTTATTTTCGGGGAAGAAGCTTCAATACATTTGGTGTGCATCGACAATTATTTTATCTATCTATCTTTAATCTATCATTTAACCTGCGAACAGGGATTGCTGAATAGTGTTATAGATTAAGAAGATTTAAAGTACCGTGTTTGCTGGCGTACAAGAACAGTTCGTGGTTATTGAGTAATTGTCTCTGTTGAAATCAATAGACACGTACATGCAAGGTATTTGTTGGTACTAATTAAAATTTCATCATTAGTTGTGGAACAATTTTGAAAAAAGTGTTGTCAATTTTCGACCGTCAATTAAAATTTAATAATTATTTTAAGCACATTGGCATAAACTCAACATTGTTTTCTTTGTGCACATTAGTTGGTTTACGTTCCATTTGCGGAACTGTATATTATTTGCGTATTTTTTCACCTATTTCCAACCTTTCTATTATGGAAAGAGATGATTATTGGTTTAATTATTTACTTATTAATTTTCGGAAGAATGTAAAGTATAAATAATAAACGCTCTTCATTTTTTCGAACGCATTATGCATTTTATACTTTATTTAAAGATCACTCCAAGATATTTTAATTTGTTAGAAGTACTAATCGAAGAAACGTTCAGCAAAATAAAGAGCATAAAGTGTTGGCATTTTAAAAGATTTTTTTTCCTTGAAAGCTTGCCAAGGCAAATTGGTCTACAAATTTTGTAGTGTGAAGAATCTGTCCGAAATTCTCGAATTGGAACTAACCAGCATTTTGCAAGTGTCAGTCAAGATCGTTGGAGTTTTTCCATTTTCGAAATCAGGTGATTTGAAATGTTTTGCATAGAGCACTAACTTTATTATGACTTTTACACTTTTTTAATCTTACTCCCAAATGTGGGAATAAAAATCTAGAATTTGTAAGATATTAGCTTATCAATATTCTTCGGTTTGCACCATAATTGTGCTTAATGTTTATGATTGATCAAACATTGGTTGGTATTCTTATCAGGCCTGTGTGAATGTTTGAGACACAGATCTGCTACTATAGTGCTACACGTAACTGAAAGAAACATATATTCTATTCTATATCATGTTCAAGAAGCTCTTTACGGAAGTCTTTGATAGAAAATATGTGTGTTGTGGAGCACTCATCCAAATTCTTAGCTCTGACAACCGTGGATCTTATGGCAGCTGAAAGTTATTTACCCTTTCGAGAGTATGTGAAAAGGAGGAGGTTAAGCCTAACTCTGCTAATGAAACTACGCTACCGAAAGCAAAGATGTGACAAAACGAAGTAAAACCTTTTCAACAATGTTTCAAGCCTAGGATGAGAACGGAAGGATAAATCAGAAAAGTGCACAAACAGGAGAAAATGTTATTAATTTTGGACACAGTTTAAAAAAACATTTGCTTTGCAAGTAATATGTATTTCATATATTTTTGTATGAAAGGAAAAACGGGAAAATTGTAAATTTGATATAAAGAAAAAACAAGGGAGAAAGTTATATTCGCCTTGGGCCGAATGTTGTATTATTATTTTATTTCTTGTCATAAAACAGTCACCGGGTAAAGTTTATCTTCCATTTTTACTTCACTAAAAGGTATCGTTGAGAAAACTTAATCTATCACGCCCTCCATAATTAATTTGGAATTAACAGCCTTAGCTTATCGTATTCTACTCTCCAAGTTCTTTTATTTGAAATCCATATCGCTGATATTATTAAGAAAAAAGTAATCTACCAGGTCGTGGCACCCACCATATTTATTTTAGAATTGACGCATTTTTAGGCACATAATATAGATTCATTTGAAAAATGTATAAAATAGCTTTAAACATTATAGCTTGTTTAGCTTATGATAATAAGCATAAACCCTCAAAAAAGTGAAAAAAAAGACAATTTAATCATCTGTAACCTTATGTGGGCATGACGTTTTTCCCCATTTTTGCAAATAAAAAGTAGAATTTTCCATAAAGTAAATGTGGAAGATTTCAGCCTTCTATCGTTTATTATTTGTGAGTAATGAGCAAAAACCCATACATTTTTGTTTACATAAGGAAAGTTGTGTTGAGTTTACATTGCATTGCGAACTTGCTCTCTGACTAATTTGCGTACAAAAACTTCCAATGTTTCTACCAAAGTTATGGTCGCAAAATTCCATTTTGCGAGCGGGAGAGTGTAATCGACACATATTACACCGACGGACAGATATGACTTAATCAAATTAGAATATCATACTGATCAAGAATGTATAGCGTCTCTGAAATTTACTTGTGGGTATTGCAACCATTATGGCAAAATGAGTTTATCCGCCAACCTTCAGTGGTGGGTATAACAAAATAAAATTTAGTTTTTGTTATGATTGCTATATTAGACGAGACTTTCTTGCGGAAATCGTGCTTCACCATTTTGTTAGATACATTTTTGACTAATGTTAATTTTGTCGCCATCAACAAAAAGTTAAGTTTATGAAAAAAGTTGTAAGTAATGTTTCTTATATAAATAAGAGAATTAATATAGAGAAGTAATATTGACTAATACATATTTTAATGGCTTAATAGTAAATTATTTTTGGTAATAGCCGGTCTTATTAAAGGTATTTTATATAAAGTAAAAGGAATTAAGTTTTTACGAAATTAAAAAAGCTAAGATACGAAATTGGTTTCAATCAAACTAGTTACCGGTAAGCTCACTTTTGTATTAATAGCCTTTCTTTATAAGTACCTCCCTCTTTTCATTAATAGATTTTATTTTACCACGAAAAACCATTTTGCTTTCGCTTTGCAACATTTTGCTTTCTGCCATTTGTCATTTTTTCAAGACTTTCCTGACCATTTTTGGACATGGTATGCCGTTTTGGAAGTAAACGGAAGTTAAAAACTCTTGGCAATTTTATACATTGAATTAAGTCTAAATACTTTCATTATTTTTTCAGTACTTTCTTTTTTCAATTTTATAATCATCGTATTTACCCGATCCATCTAGCGTTTTGTCGATGATCAATTTAGGTGTTTCCAAAATACTTAATTTTATACATAATTAAGCCGTTCGTTACTAAGGTCTCTTGAGTAAAACGTCCCCCACAACCTAAGATTTTTTAAACTGTTATAAATATGTCACATATGTGTGACGTTGGGCTATGTTAACTGTGTACTGTATCACATGTAGATGACGGTTGGCAACGAAAGAGTTATGGCCAAGTAGACATCTGCGGGTATCTTTGATATCAACTCGACAGGTCCTTAAAAAATACATAAAAACCTTTTCTTAGATCTATGATACAGACATAAAGTTTATCAATGTTCGAAACTTAATAATTTAAATTTTGATTATTTTTAATATTATAATGTTGTATATTTAGTCACAAATTCTTGATATTGGCTTCATTTTAAGAAATTTGTTCTTTTTTTTTTGTGATTGCGTATTGACAATTTCTATCGCTCTTGTAAAGGTAAATTGTTTGAATGGTGGTTTTAATATTTGTCGGTTTTCAGTTCTTTACAGAATAGATAAAAATACAAGTAAAAGTACATTATTATAATCGGGCAATGGCCGATCCTAAGTGCCATTTCGCTTAATAGAATAGATTACTTATTTTGTCAAAATATACCACAAATAACATCTCGTTACAACACATTTACTTACTTTTCGAAGAACTCTTATATGGGAGGAATGTCACAAACTGAAACGCCGTAGTCTGTATTCGGTAATATTATTTTTTTATCGAGAACTTTTAAGTTTTCGTCTATTTTCGTCATACGCAGAATTATACCTTATTGCCTTATCAAGGAAGATTACTTATTAAAAGGCTCTCATTAAGGAAAGGAGTTCGAAAGCAGATTTATGAATCAATTTCCATCATTAAATTCTGAATTCTAAGTTTGTCTATTTCTGTGTCTATTTGTCTAATGAGTTGTCATGTATTCTGTATTTAAATTGCAGGTCGCAGAGTTTTAACAAATTTGAAGGAGTTTGGTAGACGGTCGCCGTTTGGCCCGAGGACAAACGCTACTAAGAATAGATTGGATCGAACTGCTTATGCGACAGCACCCCATATAACGCTTTGTTTTAGAAACGTTAAGAATTCTATTGTCGGGCAACCCCGACTAGTAGATACCCTACGTCATTTCTGCTAATACTTTATTCACTCATTTGTTTAATAATATACCAAAAATTATAGATTATTTTTATATAAATGCATAATTTCCATGAAATCCCTAATAATGAGGACAGTCAATACGTCAAATAGCAAGGTCTCAATTTAGCAAACTTAATTTATTTGTCAAAGATTATATAACTTTCTATAGCCAGCCACAAATTAGATTTTGTCGCCTAAGACGGTCTTGTTTTCATGAGAGCTTCTGTATGTTGTGGTCTAAAAATAAACTTATGTGATCCAAGTTCCCTACGCCTAGTTTACTAAGAACCAATTTTCATCACAAAATATTAAAAATTAGGCCTGCTTGTCATTAGGATCAAATTCGGTAAGGTTAGTTTTTATGCCAAATTATTATGAAAAAATTTTCATCAAAAATTATTGAAAATTAGGTATTCTTATCATATAAAGGCTCAGTGTTCGTAGGAACAGCCATATGGCAAAGGGTTCAAAAAATTACCTCATCCAATCCAAAGTTTTCACACCAGTTTAGAATGTGGGAATATTGCTACTAAGCGATTTTTATCGCGAAATTATGAAAATAATACTATTTTCTATAGAACGGTTTATCAAAATAAGGCCTGGGGTGGTCGAAAAGGTGGTCGAATTTCCAACCATATTCGCCCTTGGTCCAAAACACGTCAGTTTATCAAATTTCATCAAATTATCTCGACAATTGTGCCCGGTACACAGGAACACAGGAATAAAACAAGTAAGAACGTTATAGTCGGACAAGGCCGACCATTAAACAGCCCAAATCGATTCGCCCATTTTGGTAATAATACTCCAAATATTACACATTATTTTGATGCAAAGGTGTAGTTTTCATGAAAGCCCGCATATTTGAGGATGCCTAAAACATTATATAAGAGGTTGCTTATCAAGATAACCCTTACATATGTTAAAGTCTAAAATATAGACCTATGTTATCCATATTTTCTACTGTTAATTTTGTTACGAAATTGCTACTATGGACCAATTTTCATCACAAAATATTAAAAATTAAACCTTTTATGAAAGGCTTACTATTCATGAGAAATTTTATATGGAGTGGAATCCAAGAATTAGACCTATGTGGTTTCAATTTGGTCCACCAAAGTTTGATGTCACATTACTATCATAAATAAAGTTTTATTAGAAAACATTAATAATTAGGTTTTTTTGACATGTAAGGGTTTATATTTCTTGAGAATTCTTATATGCGGTTGTATTCAATAAATAGACTTACGTGGTCCAAATTTGGTAAGGATAATTTCTTTGCCAATTTACTCTTATGAACTAATTCACTTTTTGTTATATAAAGATTCAGTTTTCGTAGGCACGGTTATATAAAAGGGGGTTAAAAAAGTGCCCCAGCCGAACCAAATATTTCATACCAATTTGGAATGGCGACATACTATTACACAGCGAGTTTTGTCGAAAAACGTTGAAAATTGCAATTTTTTGCATACGTGAAGCGACGATAGCGGTTTTTCAAAATAAGGAGTGAAAAACAGCAGTCGAAGCATAACGTTAAAGTCTTCAAATCTGGGCTATTGTTTAGTCCAAACAAGCACGAATCACGTAGATCTACATGAAAACTGCCGCATTCTTTTGAAAACGAAATTTGTAACGTTGCTTAGAGTTTTCTCTTATATAAACGTGGTATATTTAGGGCTAATCTCAGGCGTTCGTTGCAAGAAAATTTATTGTTGATTAAGTATATCTTCACTTTGCTCAATTTTTCTTTGCTTTTTTTTGGAAATATGGTAGGTTTTTGTATTACAATCGTCCAGGAGAAGAATAAGTAAATAGGAAAGAAAGTAAGTACGTAGGAAAGAAACCAGCAAGGCAAGTGTGTGATGCGTGACGCGTTGATGTTTAATTCTCGAAATCGTTAGCTTCACCATAAACGTATATAACTGTTACAGATACCGCTTTAATGTTTTTATTAAAAAATTCATTGTGTTAACATATAATCTGCAATGATTGTTTTTATTGTTCAGCGTACAGTCCGCTCCAGCTACTCACAAGATTATTTTTGAGACCGAAGGATGATTGGGAGTCCTACAGCAGTAAACAGCCAATCATCGCCGTTCGGAAATACTAACAGCAATACTTACATTTCGGTTTGACTATCGCCGAACAATTAAAAGAAAGATTTGTGGTCGCACGCGGCTTTTATAGAGGTCGATTCACCACACTTGCTATGCTGCTATGAAACTACTAATACATGTCTGAAAGAAAAACATCTTGTGGTGAATCCCTAACTTACGATGTTCTGTTGTAATGACATAGAGCTCAATGATGAGTATACCTTTTCATATTTCTATTTTGCAGTTGTCAAGGGGATTTAGGAAAATTTCCATGACGTTAGCTGCAAAAACCGGTACATATACAAGATTATAAATATTGTATATGGGAAAATATATGGAGAATGTGATGACAATGCGATTGGTATATAGGAGTATCTAATATGTAATAAGTATGTATATATATATATATATAGGAAACGGTCTGAAGATTATAGCGCAATCCAAAGTAGGTCGGTATATGTATAGGGTATATAAGTAAAAACTATATATTTGAAATAGTATAATGGATATCAAGTATTTATAAAGAGCTATAATGAACTTGTATATAAGATGGGTGTATATGAATGAAGTTGTGTATTTGTAAACTAGACCGGACAATTATCGTATACGTTCTCTCAAGCTAGCGCGTGTAAGGACCAGCGTCGTGAAATAGAACAAAGGAGTCAGGAAGGAAGCAGTCGTTTTCTTACAAATTTCTTAAAATTTTGGGACAATGAAAGTAATAAAAGCAGATGAAGATTTTCCATACTTTGCTTGCCGACACGACAGTTGCCTTGGCCGCGCGTTGCAAATGGCCGCGAAACCCAGCGGGCTAGAGGTTTAGCAAAAATATACGATCGAAATGTGATATTCGTGACTTGCTTTAAAAATATTTATAAGCAAAGAATTTGCTCAAACCATAAGACTTTAATCGTGCCCTTTAAAGAGAGATATTGATCAAGTGTGAGTCAAGGTATGAAATATCAAAATCCTAGTTCTTATATAGGTTTGAACTATGTATTTCTTTTTCCTAATTTTGATAACAAAGTCCTGCGATATTTACATTCCCGTGATAAGAACCCAATTTGAGGAGCCAGAGAAAAAACGAAAAACGTTCTCACGTACACTGTGGAATGCCCCTCACAACTCTGGGTTACTTCTCTAGGAAGGCTTTCTCTGCGTATGTCTAACAGATGACTTTGCATTTATGAAGGGACAAGGCATAATATAAAATATATTTGGGCCGACACGGCATGACCGTATAGCATGATTTGGAAAACTTGACAAAATTTAGAAATCCTGTGCTTACACATAAATGTCTACATAAGCGTGACAACATTTTCCATCCCCCAAACCAAATCAGGAACTGTTCAGAGATCCTAAGAAATTTATAATGAATGGCAGGGTTTCGTCTTATCAGGAGCGCAGTACCAGATGTTAATTTATATATCGAAAAACCACTTCAATCCAGAAGAATAACCTGTTTAACACATATCCATATTTTGAACAATTTGTAGATGTCTTTGAAGCGATAAATTTAAATGGTATAAATGAATAAGCCATGACGGATAAATCTTGCAACTATGTTGTTTTAGAAAGGAAGCTTGTGCCTTCGATTTTAGATATTTAAAATGTAATATACTTTTTGTTCCAAATCCTACAACATTGTAAAGATATTCCCGCAGGATAGCCAACATACTTCAATATAGTAAAATGGAACCGGAAGATAACGTAATATATAACAAGTAATATACATAATACACGTATACAATAATAAATAAAATAAAATAATAATATATAAAATAAAATAACATATATTAGAAAATATTATACAATATATAGTATAATATAATTCACTTTAGAAAGCGATGATTTAGGCCTAGAGATGTTACGAAATTAATAAATTTTTCGTTATATGACAGCACATTTCTCTTCTTTATTTATTTATTTTTTTTCTTTATAGTAATGTCGGGAAGCCTTAAATATTTTTCGACCATTGAGGTAAGCCCGTCTGCAGGTCGGAAACTAATTTTAACAAGTGTAAATATGTTTTTCTGTAGTATTACCATGCATCAGCATTAGTTCTAACAATTTCTCAAAACACTTGAATATCGCGTTGTAACCACGAAGAAACGTAGCCAATTAAAGTAATTCATTACTTCCGTTATGTTCATATTTTTCTCACTGAAAAGTGGGAAAGCCTTTGAAGCTAGATTAATTTATTTTGATCTTAGCCCATAATTTGATGCTCAGTTCCGTAAACCCTTCTGCATCTGTAATGCAAAACAAAGGGATTGATTGAAAGAGCTTCACATTTTCCGGATAATCAATTCTTAAAGTTTTTACTTAGTCAATCCTCGAATCATTCAACTTCAGCAAAACGTGGCTGACTCCTAACTTAGCAAGGCGCAACTTGCATGCAGGTTCTATAATTAATATTTTCAATGCCAATTTGAGCTCTGTTAATTTTTTTCATTACAATTCCCGTTATTTATGTAAACTTCGATATTTGTCAGCTAAATTTCAAATAGTGTTATTACAGCTTGACTACGACAAAGACATATTTTGAATATAAAGTAATAATAAATTGGAAAAAATAATAAGCATAGTAAAGTAAATACATGGTAGACGTTCGTGTTTTCCTCGGAGGTAGTAAGTGGGCTCCTTAAACGTAAATTGCTAATATTAATACGGAGGGAGAATAATGCCTCTGTGCGTACATTTATTACATATATGGAAACCTTGGGTCAAATATGGTTATTGGGTAGATTTACATGACTTTAGCAAGGTGAGCAAAAGTGAGTTTAGCAACGTTGGTATCCATTGTAATTCAATATATGTCTCCGTATTTAGCAGTAGTCGCATTATTTTATTATAATGTCTTAATTAAAAAAAAAAATTAATATATAAGTACTCTTGGGTGCATTGTTGTTGTCGAAAAGAACTTTGCATTGTTTTTTATGTACAATACCAATATTATCTATAAACATAAATTTGCCGATATCACTTGTTGATTTCGCTTTCTGTCGTGGCAGACGAAACTAATTATTTTCTTCTTTCTTCTGTATTATAAGGTCATTAAATAAACACATTTTCCTCTTTGTATTAAGTATTATTATAAATTGTTGTTTTTCATTCCAACAACCAATTGCAAATGTAAATAATTACCTAAACATTTATAATATTAGAATCAATTTGTTCTTAACATTGATGGTGGTAACTAGTCTAAATAAATAGTCTAACCTTAATGCATTATCAAAAAGGTCAAAGTTAGAGACTGCATAGGACTATCGCACGTGTCATAGTGAGCTAACTAGCTCGGGAGTAATAGGGGTTGCAATTCTTGTCCAACAAACGCTCTACAAACGGTTACACTTAAAAAATACGCGCGCATAAAGAACCCTTAGAAAGACACATGGACAGATGAAGTTTGTTTACCGCACGGGTTGGTGTAAGGTCCTTGGCCACTCTAACCCCTATTCTTCCTACGATCTCCTTCCGCCCCTCAACGTTTCCGGTCGATCCTGAATTTGGGTTGTCAGACCCCTACAGCCTTCCTCCAAGCCTCCTACTTAAAATAATAAAAAACAAAAAACAAATAGAATATACATATATGCATAGATATATATATTTTTATTGACAACTACGTAGATACTATTTTATTTAATAAAAACAACATTTTTCTTATTTTTAAAATATTGTAAAATTTTTATATTTTAAATTTAATCATTTTACTGGATACTTTCTATGAAAGCCTAACGGTGATGCAAATGAACAAAAAATATTGAGGACAAAATAAAAGTAAACCTAGTGTGATGATGAAATCCGGGCGCTGACTAGAAGTTGCAGCTGTGAAATATTTTGATGATGAAGGAAACGATGATAATGATGATGGTGATATAGTTATTGTTGATAATAGGGTCGCTATTATAACTGTTGCTATAGTTGCTTTGGCTGCTGCTGTCATTGGTTTCGGCATGGTTTGTGCTGTTGTTACGGATGGTTATGATAATCACTTTGACATTGACATTGTCAAAGAAAAAGTGCTTTCAAATTTCCAAAAAAAGCAGAAAAATTTCTTTATAATCAGTAAATCAATTTTTAATCGACAACGTTTAATTTACTGCCTATTATTTCAAAGCTAAAGTCATAACACAAAACTCAATGTGACGTCGGCCAGCATGCCTAAAATTTTCCACGTATGTAGATTTATCTTTTTACGTTTAAACGCATTGATTTTCGCAAAATTTGTTAAGACAAGTACCACGCAAAAATCAAATGGAATTTAAAAAAAAAAAGACTCCGAAACAATTACGAATTTCTTTACTATAAAACATTTAAATTTCCGACACACTTTGTAAGAATATATACGTCGCCCCACTGTTTTTCTCACCACTTGTATCTTTTGCTGTTGAAAACAAAAGCCACGATCCTCGTTTTTCTGCCATCAACTCGATTCGGTCTTGTTTTTTTTTCCGCAGGCATGCCAACTTTATTCTTTACGACCACCATTCATTGTTGTTGAATTAAAAGACTCTTAAAGGGTTTCATTTGCAACAAATATTATATAAATTAAGAAAATATTTGTGAAATCCACTCTTTTAATTGTACAGAAAAAGATGCTTAGATATTCGCAACGTACTGCTTTTAATATAATCACAATTTTACGAGCAAAGTTGTTTTTGTCCGTTTTCTATTTTTTATTCTGTTTAGTTGTTTTATTTTGAATGTTCGATTCTCTTGTATTTTATTTGCTTATGTATTTGACATTTAGCAAGGTATTACGGTTTTTCATAGTAGAAGCACATTTCATAAGAGTTTTGGCAGTCTACTATCCAGAATAGTGAACATACATAGAATTTTAGTTTTTCTATGTTTAGCATAAGTGCGGATTTGCTATCTAAAAGTAGGTCCCAAATTGAGAGTACCTTCACGATAATTCGTAAAATTTGTTATTGGCAAACGTAATTTCATGTTTAAAGCGTTTGCATACACATTCACTTTGCTTTTATCGTGTGTGTGTTTAGTTTTGTATTACTTTAAAGCTTGAAAACTGCTGAAGCTTTAGCTAAGATTACCTTACAATGTTGGTAGAATAATATGATCTTGTGTTCACTCTAGTTTTCTGAAATCACGTAAAAAAAAAAAAAAATTTTTTTTTTATTAACATTCGCTTTTTACATAGGAAAGTAAGTCTTGAAATGTCATGAAAATTCGTTTTAGATATTTTATGAACAAAACGGGTATTTTATGGACAGTGGTATCTTTGGCAGAACGATTTTTTTCTTTTCCCTTGATCTGTACCTCTGCAAATCACAAACAACAATTCCAAACAACAATTCCAAAATTTATCATACATAATATAGCAACCTTTGTTTTGTTAAAAAAAATTTATTTGAAAACACAGGCACAGCTTTCAATCTTTCTTTTAGAAATGCCGCTGCAATATCAGCACATTTCAACTAATGTAATTAAAAATTAAAATTTTATGGCAATTGGATGAAAATTAAGGGAGGTAGCACGTGAAACTCAAAAATCGTGGTTGCCAAAAAACATACTAGTAAAAAATTTAATTAAACGTAGCTAAATTTTGTTTTAGTAGGCTTTATTGGTCAGTACACTCTGACGGTTGCACTTAACCTAAATGTCCTATTTTTCCTTATTGTTTAACCATATCCGCTTTCCTTCCTTTTGTTTCTTCTTACCTAACATACAGGGTTATAACAGTTCGGTCATTCGGACTTATAATCATCCCAATCTTACGTTCAACCATAGGCGACACGATCAACCACGGTTTGATATTAGCCGCGTCCCGTATTCCTTTTTATGGAATTTGCGCCCGGTTCACTTACAAAATTCTTCACATAATCCTCAAGATTATACACTTTGCAAATACGCCTACTATCTTTCAATTCTTTATTATAATATTGACGTTCCAGTATCTTCGCCATGGGTCCTTCGCGTAAACAAGCCAGATTACTCTCGGACTTCAAACTGCTTACAGTCTTCATCCCTCCGTTAGAAAACCAACTAGGCTTTCCTTCGGCCTAACATCGAAAAGAAGCTCCCTTGTTGTAGCGCCAGTGCTCCTATGAATAGTGTTGCTCATTGAAAATGATATGTTTCTTTTAAGCTATATCTTGTGCCTGCACTTGTTAACATTGCTACATCATTGCCAAATTTCAGTTAACCCGCTCCACGTGACCGTTAGCTTGGGGTGATTCCTTAATTATCGCATTATAATCGTATTATTGCTCCTAAGGAATTCCCGAAAATCTCTAGTAGCGAACGTGTTGCCTTTATCTGAAACTATTACCGATGGTCTACTATAAAACACGACGTTGCACATTTATAAACGGCGCCGATATTTGGCGTGGTGACCGCATTCAGGGAAAATTTTGAAATTGTAACTCCGTCTCATCTCGGTGGTCATATGCAGAAAAATGCGTTGCTTTAATCGGCTACCTTTCCTACAATGCAAAAGACTTTCTCTCTTCTTTTGCAAAATCTGAGTTTGCATTTGTCTTTATCAATTTATAACGAACCAATGCAAAATTCTTAATAAACCTTTTAAAATGCGACCTACGCAAATCTAATATTGGTCTTATCCGGACGGATACCATCGTATAAGCAATCTCTTATCCGGATATCTTACCTCTAACTCTATAAACTCTATAAAAGTCCATTCAAAGTTCTGATTTATTCTTAACTATCTTCTCAAAAACTTTTCTCAGGATATCTTAGTGCCATCCAACATCCTCAGTTGTTTTTGGATCACTAAAGACCAGGTTCACGAAATGTTCAAAAGTAGAAGCAGAATTTTTTAAGTCAAATAGTTGGCATTTTAAGCTATTCACGCTGTCCCATTGGCGTTACATAGCGTAAAAAGCACTCTTTAAATTCAGCTTGGACTTGTTGGTTAATCTGTCAAGAAGTTTCCGTGAAGCGTAAAGGATAATTATCTTTTATCTTATTCAAGTTCGTATTCAAGTTTCTGTAGTGAGCACATAAACGAACATTTCCTGCGTTTTTCCTCACAAACACAATTGGAGATGCACATTCTGAATTGTTGAGGTCAATTATATTTTTCGCGATAATAGCATCCAAAATTCCCTGTAACTTTTCCCTCTGATCATATGAAAACTTATGTGGGAAGAAGTGGAACGGTTTCTAAGAAGTTTGTCTCAATTTCACTCCATGTTTAAATTTTGGTGCGCCGGAACGCTTCAACGCATTTCAAATTTTTTCACTATTTTTTCACTTGTATAGCGTTTGGAATGTTTGGTTGCAGGATGCAAAAGTAGGAACAGTTGTACCCACTCCAATCCTTCTTTTGCAGAGACGGGCTCAGCATCACCATCTAATTGTGAAATAAAAGCGAGTTGATACGCTTGGTTGATCTTCGTGATATACGTATATAAATGAATAATCGGAACAGAAATGCTTAGTACTAGAGTGCAAGTATTATTAATTATGCATAAGGTAATTGCGCTCTTTTTACTTCCTTGGTAGGTTGGAAATGCACTTCGATACACTTTAAAGTGTGTCACATTTTCTGTTTTTGTTACTATTTTAAATTTGGCTTATGGGGTCATTTTTTTATTTATGCCACACTTCAAGCGAGCGCATGTATGCCATTATATATGGCCGCATTAAACTGTCACCAGTTGAAGAACATTTTTCTGATAAACTTGCAATGAAAGCTGAGAACACTTTTGCTTTCCGTACCTTTAACTCGTTGTTCATAAACTACAACAGTTACACGATATAAATTTCCACAAAATTATTTTACAAAAATAGAAATAATAAGCCTCGCCCGTACAATATTATGTATACATATAGAATGTGCATGTAGGGTAGGAAAACTTCTACTTTAATTTTTTATATATTTTATTTAGACAAAAACCCAATGTTATTATTAACAGATAAATCAAAAACAAACTATCCAAGAAACATCATTTTTAGCAATATATTTGTAAAAGAAAGTTGAAAGTGGCTTGTGTCCTTGGTTTACCATTGATATGTGTTTTGTGAGGCCGGCTGTTTAACTATAGCCAACTTTATAAGATCTATAGGGCAAGTCTTGATTGAAAAATTTTGCTTCTAGGTCAAACCTTCTTTGTAGGCGGATTGCAAATCTAACAGTGTCGTCGGAAGCCCGTCAAACCAATTAGTCGTATGACCCGTAGCGTTAATAGCTGCTGTATGGATAGCGCAACTGTATTCGCGTTAAAATCACTCAAAGCTTATACTTTAGGCTAACGAGACCAACGATCTATAATAGTCAAGATATAACAATGACCACTCGATGGTGGCATCGGCCCAACTAAATCCATTTGTATATGTTCGAATTTTCCTTTGGGTGCCTGGGTGAGATATGCCATGCATATTTTCGAAAATAGTTTTTTTTAACTTCTGTGGGAGATATGGTCTTGGAGATTTACCAGAAAATTCACATAGAATTTAGAAATTCAATATAGGAATTTTAAGAAATTTTAAATGACTGTGTTGTTTATTTAATACATTTTGTAATTCGCCATGGGCTTATGTTTGAAATGTTTGATACAGAGATATATCGCTAACAACTCACGATCAAAGGTACTGTATTTAATCTCGGGTAGGGAAACCGTCTTTGAAAAGAATGATAAGTCGTCGGCAATTCCACTCGATGGCTGTTGCAAGATGCTACCTATCGCCGCACTTGAAGCACCAACCGTTAAAGGTAATTCTGGCTGATTGCTAAAATGGTTTAACAAAACTCTTAAGGAGAATGTCTCGTTAATATGTTCAAATGATTCGATAACATATTCATCCCATATTAGAACTTTATCATTAGATTTAATTGCCTTGTTAATTGTGTTATGTATTGGACAAGTAAGTCTGCTAGTTTAGGACTATATCTATAAAAATAATTGATCGTTTTTATGAACTTTTGAGGTTGTTTAACTGGTTTCGGACAATCAAAGTCCCCAATGGCGGCCACCTTATTTTCAGAACGCTGAATGCCTTCTTTAGTAAATAAAGTGTTCAGGGACTTGGATTTCATTTTAGTATTCATCGACGATGTTCTTGTTGCCAATGAATCGGAGACAGAACATTTAGAACATTTAAAATTGATTTTCGAGAGATTAGATGAATATGGTTTAAATATTAAACTTAATAAGTGTACTTTTGGAGTAATAAATATTAGATCCCTCGGTGTCAATATATTAAAGAAGAAGAGGAAGACACTGCTTGGTCGACGTTGACATCACTTGCTGTTTTGCTTAGCTTTGCAAGTAGAATAACTTTAGCCGATTTCCATATAGGTAAAAAATATTAGAGTTTGGTGCATGAGTTAATTATGCCAGTAAAAAGTCTGACTCCTTCATGGAGAATACTTTTTATTCCTATGTTTTCCATGTTATTTATATTTATGGAGACTTTCTTGATCTGACTTACGCACCAAATACTTAGCGACGTCATTGTTTATATAGTCCTCCTGCGGGGCAAGAACTGAAATTGAGTCTAATCTCACAACCACAGAATTAACTTTAAGTTACAACAGACACCAACATTTTCTAGAAATTATTCTGCAAAAGTGTTTTATCTCTAGCTAATTGATGAGATGGCATAGCGTTTTTTACACAACAATCGTCTTATATTCTAAAATGGCTTGCTTCCTTCATTGAAGAGATTTACTTTACCCGCAATGTGTTTCTGAACTTCAAAAATTTCATTCCCGAATAGGAATGCGTAATTAAGAGTGTTTATGTAGTCAATTTGTTGTCGATAATGATTTCATTGTCTTCTATAATATAGTGCTATGGTTTTTCTGCTATTTCTTCCTATTTGGTAATTTGCATTTGTTGCTATTATTATTCCTTATTATAAAAATTTTTATATTTTTTGTAATTTTCTGACGTAGCAAATAACGACGCAAGATTCGACTTTCTTACGCTTTTTTGGACAGTACCCCCTGACATTTGCGCTTAAGCTAAAACTCTTGCTCATAGATTTTCTTATTGTCTAACTATTCTTGCATTGTCCTTTCTCGTTTGTTTTCATCTATCAGGCGAGGTTGGCAAAGGTTCAAAATTGTAATTTTGAAGAAACGTAGTGTCGCTTAACTTTAAAAGCGTCACTTTTTAAAAAAGACAAAGACTATTTCTAATGGAGACGGCAGTAGCATACTCTATTCTAGTGAGGGCACACACTGCTGCTTGTATGAGCTGGGGAGTTGGCTTCCTCTCTGATGCTCTTTAGAGGCTGACTCATAGCGTTGTTGTGTGGATGCAACAATTAATATTGAAAAAGAGAGTTTGAGACCTTTAGCAAAACGTTTTAATTACTAAAACAGTCTTAGTGTTTGTTCCGTTCCGAATCGTACATACGCTTCAACAACAGTCACGAACATGTAAATAGTCGCCAGAAGACAACTTGAATATGGGCAATTTAAATATGTAGCAGCTAAAGTTGCCATCAAAACCGTTGGTGAGTCCAGCAAAAATCATTTAATTCCTTGTTAAAATTTATGAAAATGGAAATAAATAAATATTAAATATCTTCAACGCGTTAAAGTATTAAATTTTGACCGAAAATTAGGTCTCTGGAAAGTCTGCCCACGCTTTGCTCTGCACATATTAACAGATGGTCAAAAATTGCGCAGAAAAAGTCACATTCATAACTGACTTTTTAAGCATGTAAAAGAGAAGCGTCACGTTGACGTGGAGAGCATCTGAAATACTTGCACCCATTTAATCGTAAGCCTTAATTCGGATTTTATACATCAAATCGCTATGCATATTTAAGATGTCGTCAGTGAAAATAAATCCTTTCAACTCAAGCTATGAGAAACCCCATTTACGTGTTTTCCTTATTTTTACACTATTTTTTAAAAAACGTAAGCAAAAGTTTTAAAGTCTTATAGTTAATATTTAGAAAAAAAATAAAAATTCGACTTTTGGGTAACTTGGAATGACCTTATCGTCCGGTTAATCTAGTTTTCGAACTTATTCTCATCCATATTTCTAGGGACTCTAATTCAATACTGAACCTAGTATATCCTTCATGGTAGGGATAAAATTCAATGAGCGCAGCGCTAAAAATGTGTGATGATTGTGTAGAGTTTAGGCAAATGTACTATAGCCAAGGCTACCTTTGGAGCTCTCTTCAAACACTTGATTGATTTTTTTTCTTCATTTAATTTTTTTTTATTTGTTGTCTTTAATTTACACAATGCTGTTTTTGTTAATTTATATGGATATTGAAGTATGATTTAATAGATCTTATTCTTGTATGAATCTGAAACCAAGATATTTAAACACTACCTTTACAAAGCTATTTTATATTTGTCCTTAATAGCTAAGGTTTTTTCTTTTTTGGAAATTTATTGAAAATAATAGTAATGGTAATCTCATTACATTTTTTTACTTGCACACAAATAAGATTTCTTTGGCGTTTGTCCATGATTTTATTTCTACGGACTTGTATTTGGTTTTAATGGAGTACTAGATAATAATTTTTCCTTTTTTTTTCCTTTTTTACTACTATTCGATATTATTGTACAAAATTTAAAGTCTTCTTTCATATCTTCAAGCTAATTTTCATTTCGCGAAGTGGTTTTATTATCAAAGTTAAAATAATATAAAAATGAAGAAATTATCTTAAATACGCTGAACGCTCTGACTACTCTCGTTGCTCTCACTTTTCTTTCTCTTCTTGAAGCTAATTTTATTGCCAAAACCTACCTTTATGCTACACAGACGGACTTCCGACATTGTTCTCTTTTCATAATTGTCTCTCTAAATAGTGTTATTATATGAGCGGCGAATTATCAAAAGAGATCTTAAAAGAATTCCGTTATTATAAATAACGCTGCTCTTTTTGTGAAGAGCAGAGACAAAGCCGACCGACGGAACCCCCCTACACGTATATACGCGGACGTTAAAAATGTTTGTCAGGCGCCTCAAATTAGCAGTGTATAAATGTTTGCATACTATTTATAAAGAACATCAATTTATCTTCGATTTATGAATATGTAATAGGAAATCCGACAAATATCACATCAATCGAAAAATTTCTGTTCTGACACATATATATGACTACGCCTTTGACAGACCCGTATGATTTCCGAATAGTGCCAACCTTCAAACGATGCGTGTCCAAATTTCATAAGATTCCGACCATTAGTTTACAAACTACAGTTTGGGTTTTTTAATCGAATTGGACGGCTTGCGTTGGTGGTTGTAGTGATAAATTCATGATTCATCCATTGTCACATATCGAATGAAAATGTGCTTTTTATTTCGCCTCACCGGCGCAAACCGATGAACAAACGTGGCATCCGCTTCGAACAGAGCTTGGATAAATGTATGAAAGTTCGTGTAAAACAGTAAATACAATTCCTTGTGATTTGTTTAAGTTGGCAGCTATCCCACGCACATTATAGTCTTCCAACATTATCTTGTGGACTTTTCTTATGTTTTCCAGAACAATTGCCGATTTTTTGTGACCTTCCGGCGATTCCTATCCAACATCATCGATGTTTGTACGATCGTGTTTAAATTCAGTATACCAGTTAATAATAATTGATTTCCTTTGTGCAGCGTCTCGATAAAGCTTATCAAGCGACTGTTCATCTGTTCCATAAAAACAGGAAGTCCGTTTTTTGTTCCTTGTTTTGAAAATTACAAAACTAGGGTCACTAAAACCACTGTCAGCTGGACACTAACTTGTCAGAATGTCATGAAGTTTTGACATGTATCGTTCGAATATTGGTACCATCCAGAAACCACTGGTCACTTAAAGTCAGACCAGAGACTTGTTGAATGATATGTTAGACAAGCATTTAAAACAGCTCGTAAAAAATAGATGAATCGGCACGTGGATCTTGTTTGATTTATTTCAATTAATTCGTTCATAACTTTAAGCAACAAAGGAATTCCGATATCTCACTACATTCAAAATATACCGGCTCAGGATACATTCCGGTCTGTAAGCTTAATTGATGTCGAACATGTTTTAAAATATTACCCTAATTGGACTCATATAATGATACGATTACCACCTACAAATAAAAAGGCAAGTTCTTATACAAAATTATGAATTCAACATAATACAATTTGACAATATGTTTGCATTATATAATTTTAGGTTTCATTTAAAATCGATGTTTACAAAGCAAATGAACGTAAGATTATTGTGAAGGCTCCGCGATTTTCCTTTGACCGAAAAGTTCTCATAACTGAAACAACTCACGCAACTATGCATTATATTATTTTAATTCAAGGTAAAGATTTAATTGTCTTTTTTCTATATAATATTGACTAAATACAATTTGATATGAGAAAAGATATTTCGTAAGTTTTGTTAGAAGCTTTTTTTAGAAAATAATATCTTTCTAAAAATAAATGAAATGTTTAGTTTTAGAAGCGAAGTCTAAGGACACTTTTTGAGTAAGTGCGCGTATACAATGACTTTGAAACACCAGGTGAAATATTTCCTGATCACTCTTTTTCCTTTCTCTGTCGCGTTGATTACTAGAATGATGCACAAGCTTAACCATGGCGGCGTATACACAAGAACAACGTTCTTTAAAATCTTTAAATTTTACGTTTCGTAATATTCTTGATTTTTGTTAAGTTGCAACTCGTCCTAATGAGTCACAGTTTTAAAGGTTAGTGAAAACAATTGTTCATGAAAAACCAAAAATCTGCCACAGCAAAAGGTGCTTTTAGTGCAGACAACATTGCTGCTATTGCTCACGGTGTGCTTCATAAATCAACAAAATGAATTCTCTAATATATACATTAATTTATTGAATATTCGACGAATTTTACGGAAAGATTTTCATGTACATCCTCACAAGATTCAATTAATACAATGTTTGGAATTGCACATGTAAGAAATGCAAACATTAAATTATTGAAATTGAAGTTTTCAGATCGATTACTTTCACGAAATTTGGCCATTGATCTTCTGGTTTAAATTTATTGGCTTATTTTCTTCGGGAGTTTTTGAAAACCGGAGTTTATCTGGATCATCCAACAAAATACCATATCTGAAAATCAACATACAAAGCGAAATTAATTGGTTAAATGAGCTTATGTGCACAAAACCTGCCGAAAGTTTTAGTGCTCGCAGAAAAGCCTATAACCGCAATCGTGGTGGACATTTTTCGTATGTAATTGTAACAGATCATACTTTGTCTTTAAAAAAGGTGTCCACAAATATTTGAATTACTTTACGTTTTATACAATAAAAAGATTTAGAAACGCCTTTTGAAAAACACTTATTATAAATACATGAAGAGAAATCTCTTAATGTTCTTTTGGTTAGCAAATACTAATTTTTTTAATTTCATTATTAATTTATTTACAAAGAGATCGAATTACTGATTTTGTGTTGAAATACTGTGACACTGGAATTCTAATGTAATTATTCCATTTAGATTTAAATGGTATAGACTTAAACCACGAAATACGTATAGCATAAATATATATACTATGTCGCAATTTAAACGATATTTTTTTAGATTTAGAAGAACCTATTTCAACTTTGAGGTTTGATATTGAGCCAATTGCTTGCGTGGACAAACGTTTCCAAATCACAGGAAAAATTTGCGTACCTTGGGTTCGTGGCTTCAAAAGATATAAACATTTAAGGTATTAACTGTGCAATTTAATTAAAATTTATTCAACATCTATACCTAAACTTTGTATATTTGCTTCAGCGATAAAACGCTAGACAAAGGCATTTACGTTAATGTTCCTATTCCTACACCGACGGGATATAACACTTCTGTGAATCCAGTATGTCTTGAATTATTCTTGGACCCACCTTGCCGATATAAGATAAGGTAGTAAATTGCTCAAATGTCTTTTTACAACTTTAATTTCACGTTTAAATGATGTCTATAATTTGTAATAGTTATGGAATATGATTAATCAACACAGTTCGTTTTGTTTCGTGTAGATTTCTTAAATTTCTTCTCCTCGTCGAAAATATTTGGCGTCAAATTCTTAAATGGTACCAAATTTTTACATTCATAGATAGTTTTTCACTATCTTAGTTATTATGGGTGTATCTGCGGAAAGGTTTTCAGTCATTTATCTGAATGAATGTAGCTTTGAGCATTTCAACAATCCTTAACGGAGGTATAGAAAGACAATTAAGGTAATTTAAAATTGCATATAGAAACTTGTTGTCCCCTATTCATACAACTTTTCTAATTCCAAACCAGTTAGCTAAAAACCAAGTCCCCTGATTTTGTGAAGTATCTGGAGATAAAGTCAGATTCTTACCTATTTTTTAATTTCTCTTTCTTTTCTTGAATACGTGAATATTCATTCATAAATTTTTGATTTTGAATTTTTATTTATGTTTTTGCGTACATCAGTTACATATGCATCATCTCATTTCCGAGATACTGCTTCAAATGCCATTCATTGTGCCAGTATAGGTAGCGAACGCTTGCTTATAATGAATTTCTTCTATTTCGCTGTAAGGCAACTAAAAAGATGAACCGACTTTTGAAAATTTCAAGGATATGATTACCCGTCCGACTATATCATTCATAATTAATTTTTCAAAGTACAACGTGACCAGCTCGCTTAGAAATCTTAGAAATTTATTAATTGCTAGAAGAAAGTAAAAGACTTTTCATCTTTATTGAGATTTTAGACTATTGGGTCTTGATATGTGCAGATCTTTCTCCGCTGTTTAGAATTTATATGGTAAATGTTTGCGATGGAATTATACAATTTTGCTACAGTCTCATATTCGCCTTACAAGTTTCAAGTATTGCAGACGACTACCTTTTTCCGCTGCTATAAATACTAAGTGAGAGTATAAAAATTATTAATGGATCTTGATTCATACTTCATTTATATGCCATATTTCGCATTTAACAATCTGCAATTTACCGGGTGTATTTGTTCCTACCAGCCCACTGTGCATGTGTATTTAGAATTTCCCTCTGCCTTGATTGGTGCTCACGCAAACATCGTGATATGCATATAATGCTGTTGGTTTTCTTTGCTTATTACAACAACGAAAACCTCCCCGTTAGAAAGATACTTAACTCACGGCACTTTACGTATATTAATACATGTAGATACATATACAGATATTTTTGTTTGCCGTCCGATTTTCTGTCGCTTCTTTCGTAGTGTTCAGTAAAGACAACAAAATACATCGATGTTTCATTTTGTTCAAAATCGAATTATGATTTTCTGGTCGTTTTATCGCTCACTTCGCAATAAGTAAAATATAAAAGTTGCGAAAAACTGTTTTTGAAAGGCGCAGTAAACTCGGCACTCTTTTAGGAAAGAGAGTAAGGCAAAGTATTTGATAATGGCACGGCGTTTTTACGGTCGTGGGATCGCAGACTAATTATGAAAATTAATAATAAAACATGAGCACAACACATTTCAAAAATTGGGAGACGTTTTCCGCGAAGCACTATTTTTCAAACCTTCATCTAGCGTAACTTCAAGGATTTTCAATTTTTTAGTTTCTTTCAAAAATGAATGTATGCTGGTGAAACATTATTTATTGACAAGAAAGAAAATTTAACTTTTTTATTTAAACCTAGTCAGTCACACAAAAATGAATATAATTTATTTCGCGATCTTTGCTATTTCATAAAAAATGCAAGCTACCAACTCTCTATTGCTGGCACCGCTTCGAAAATTGTTCAGGGATCGTATCATTGGTTGCCTGCTCATTTGACGAGCGTTCTTTTTATAATTTTGAAGCATGAAATCGTCAATTTTCAGAATCCAAGAAACTCATGGTTTATCAAACCCTACGTTGGATTTTTCCAATATAAATCCTTTTATATAATAACAGGTACGGTTTTAAACTCTAATATAATACTATTGTATTTGGAAAAACATTTTTATTGTAATTATCCTTCCATTAGCATGTCGTCTCTTAAGAAAACTGTTAGCGCCATTTGAGATTTTACCAAGTGCTGCAATATCAAATTCCACCATCTACATTTCAATTGTAATACATAGCACCGCTATCGTTGTTTCCATTTTGTTTGTATTTATAATTTGGATAATGCTAGTACTGAACGGAAACCTGTTATACAAAGTTGCATTCAAGTAAAATCATCTGAAAAAAAATTGTTAAATTATTTTCGAACTTCATTCTAATATTGCAGATTAGTGGGCGTATCCATGCCTTTGTCGAATGTGCTTACCCAGATAGTTCCAGTCTTACCATTGAGTTTCGGAATTGTCTTCATATCGATTGCCTGTGCTTCATGTAGTGGCGTCGCGCTTGCCTTGGCTTCAATATTCTATTTTGCAACGGTACAATAGTGTGCCGAAAAAGAGACTAATTCTCAGTAAAAGGCATTTACGTTTACTTACAGTTGGCGAATACATACAAGGGCTACTTGCAAAGCTGGGTCTTAGAAAACTTAAGTGAATTGCACACAAAGTCGTCAAATGAGCGGAATGATAAGAGATCGTGTAATTACTGTGAAGGCTTAATGAATTTGCCTTTTCATACAACAATGTTATTACTCTTAATAACCATGACTGTAATGAATTGTGGGGTTACTATAGCTTGGATGAAGTCTGAAAGGTATACTATTTTTTTCAGTTAATTTTGAGACCTAAGATTAATGTCTGTTTGGGTTCCAAGCAATGTTTTCACATTTAGTGACCCATTTCTGTTACCAGCGATCATTGTGTTATTATGCATAAGTATATTATTGCAACTAAATGCTCCTCACATGTCGTATGTATTTTGTAGTTATGCAGTTATATTTATAATATTCTGAACATATTCCGTCGTTTAGTTCTGGATACCACATCGTCGTCATCATGCTTTACTTTTGCGCCAGTGCTTGCATACTCTACTGCCAGGAACATATATTTGGGCTGAAATATACTATTGCACTTGTCTACGTTCTTATTACAGTGCAAGAACTGTTTCACTATATTATAAAATGATGACTTTCCCAATATGTAAACTCAAACTTAGTACAATAAAACTTACCCCTTAATTTGCGTACAATTACTGATAGATCATTTTACTGATCAGATTACTGATAAACATTTTTTTGCGATCACGTAAGATTTCTGTGTCTTTTTCGTTCCTATCATTTATGTGTTAATGCAGAAGCTAGTTATTCTGCTTGATAAACAAACCTTATATTTAGCTAAATGGATGCGCGAACCACGAGGCATTAAAGAAATTTGCAAATTTATTAAAAAGGAAATGGGCACTTCGCTTGTAAGAATCTTGTTTAAGGCTATTAGGTAAGGTAGTTTTTGTGTATTTTTTAAATTGATGGAGCAAACAATTGTATTACATAAAACAAGAGATCTAGACTTTTGCGCGTCGCGTGCTTTCAGCTTGACGCCGGAATGACGATAAGTATTCTTCTAGCGAATTGCATGCATTGATTCGCCAGCAAGTCACTGACCATTTTTATTATAATAACAGAGTGTAGTGAATATATATTGAAAAATTTTTAAAAATCGAAAAAAAATATAAAAAACACATATGGAATGAAAATGTATAATAAGGGGAAGATAAAATAGTTGTAATGGTTTTATACATTTTTGTGGAAAATAACAAAACGCACGCGTATAAAAAACTTAGTTTTATTTTTTATTAATTTATTAATTAACCAACATCGCTAGACAGCAGCGTAAAAAAAAGACGGTTAAAATATTAAAATAAATATAAGAATTATTGTATTATATTAATACATTAATAATATACTTTCTATTTACTCCTTTTTGTAACACTAAACTTTTTTTTTATATTTCATTTTGCGATGTTCCTAAATTCATAACCTGGCTGGTAATTGCGTATCTGAAAGTCAGCTTATGGTTCCCCCTTTCCAGCTGGTTTGGCTCCACAAATGCGACAACATTCAGCAAGTTTTGGTGTTGCGTGTTTTTGCTTAGCGTATAGCTGTTAAAAGTATTGGTTATACTGAGTTAGTTGTTTAGAGTTGCACTTATAAGAGAGAGTAATTGCAAATTGAAAACAATAAACACAAACAAATAAGAAAGTTAAATCACCGCTTACCCCAAAAAAAGACAAAAGAAGTAACAAAATTGTCATGCTCTATAATATGGAGTGGATGCAGTTGATTTCTTTTATATTCAAAATAAAAGTTTTCTTCGTAAAAACATGTGGGTGTTTTAGGCGTGTTCTTCGAAAAGTTTAGGTCCATTTTAAATTCTTTTGCAAATTTTCAGGCGGTATCTTCATTTTCGCTAACAGGACAATGTTTATTACCAATGCTGCAAAGTTGCGCAGACAGACGTTTGCACAGGCCGACATGTTTAGGTTTCATTCAAAGTGCGAAACTGGTTTGTATACTTTATGGAAATTTCGAAGCTTGTTGCTGCGAGTTATAAAGGTATTGAAAAAATAATTACATTTTGATACACTATAATATTGGGTAGGCGTGGTCAATTTTGAGCAAAAAATTTTGAGTTTGTAGAAAATAAATGTTATATTGTTAAATATTAATAAATAATCGTATTAAACAATACATAAATAATAGGCAGAATTCTTCGCCACATCATTTTATACCACTGGATGAAAGAGGATCCAACTTTGCAATAGAAAATTGCTATGAGACGGAGAAAGACTGTGTGGAATACTCCCAATTCCCTTATATTGCCTGAAAATGTGTAAGTTTTCTAAATATATTGTGGTATGTATATATTTATATTCTTGGATGTAGATTTATGCAGAAGTTTCGAATTTCAAAAACATTTTTTAAATACGTATTATAAGCAATTGAAATTGCGTCCCGGGGTATTTTATGGACAGCATATATACCGCTAGTAATACGTTTAGCCATAACTTTGTAGCTGTTGGTTTGTGGAGGCTAGCAGCTAGCCGTTATTTCATGTAATTGTTTCTTGGAAGCTAGCTTGCAATCACAACAATTGACTATAACAAAGAAGTAACACAAACAAGTTAAAAAGTAAGTAGCGTTAGTACGTAAAAACTTGCATCTAGAGCGCAGATTTATGCAAGAAAATATTTTATAAGATAAATATATACTAGAACGATTATTCAGTTTGATGGACATGATTAAACTCTCACGGCTCGACTAGTTCTTTTTTGTTCACATATATCATATTTTGCCTTGTATCTGTAAATCTTTCATACAGTGCTTTTTCATTTTTGCTAGCTACAGGGGAATTTGCGTTAAATCTTTATGAATCGCGTTTATTTTGTTACTGCTTATAATTAAAATTGTCTATACTTTAGAAATTACAATTTCATCCAATTTTTCATAATTCTCAGCTGCAACTATGTCTATTACTCCTCCAATTGCCTAAATTTAAAACAATAGCGGAAAAACTTAATAATTTTTCTTATTGAAGCAGAAGAAGAAAACGGTTGAAGTCAAAGAATGGTGGCACGAAACACTGTCAATAATTTTGCATAGAAACTTAATGCGCAGCAGCAAGAGAAGGCAAACATATCGCGATATCAGTACGTACTTTTTTCTATTTGGCGTTTTATTTGTACTTGCTGCTTCTTTGGTTGCGGTTTGCGACGTTTTAATATCTTTGTAGTAGCTGTGGATTTATTTTAGTAAAAAGTTCCTAAATTGTAACTTTAAATTTGTATTTTATTTTTCCTTTTGTAATAGATTAGGCTTGTTAACAGTAACACCAATATACCCAGTAATGTAATGTTTTTAATTTGAAGTATTCTTTTGAGTTTATAGTTGATAGCAGCAGTAAAAATTTTCAGAAAAAAATTGATACAGACTCGTGATAATCGTTGTAGGTTTATTGATGGTTCGATGATGTTGATAGCAGTCGATTCTGGAGTTAATGTCCAGGAGATTGATGTCAATCTATGGGTGTATAGCAATTATTAATTTTTGAATAGAAGATTTTGTACAATTGCGGCTAGACGAGACAACAAGTTTATTTATAATTACGTTGACTTGCAAAGAGGAGTACAGCAGGTTTAATAAAGGCAGTTCATTTATTGGTACGAATTTTGTTGCAAGTACGAAAGATTTCCTATAGGGTGTTACAGCTGCTGAAAATCTCAAATGCATGTCTAGTGTTGTTGACTTTTCTGCACATAAAAATACGATGCTCAGCTGACTCTTTCGTGTGACACTTCTTATAAGGCGATGTCTATCCAACCATCGTTAAACTAACTTTGTCAGATGTATGAATGCACATGAGTCTGTTAACTACTTTAATCTACAATGTGGTAAAGTTGGCGTCCAAAAGAAGTTGAAAGGTGAAAGTGAAGAGACAATCTTAATTTGATCTTTCTATTTTACGATTTTTGCCTTTCCAGGCTTGCATGATATTATTTCGAATTATCTTTGGGGAGATATTTAAATGAGACCAGATGGAGGGGGGAGAAACCTGTGCATTATTTTAGTAGTTTGTTGTGAAAACTCTGTACTCTTCTGGTAAAATTGTCCTGAAACTGGTAAATGGTGGAGAAGGAATATACTTTTTTTAATCGGATATATTATTTGTAAATTTTGAGCGCTTTCTTTGGAGAGAGCCCCGTTGAAAGGCAAGTCATCGATTTAACAAAGTTTGTCGTGGATGGAGAGGCGTTAAGAACTTGAGATTAGTGTCAGCAATCGTAACGAGGAACTTATAATTGAAGTTTAGGTTGATGTTTGTACAAGCTTCAAAAAAGAAGATTAGAAGTCAGATCCCATAATAACGTTGCCAGTTGAGAGAAATTTTAAAATCCCAAGCCTAAAGTGTAGGGATCCACACAGTCATAGGTGATGATGTCAAGAGAGAGAGGTTTGAAGAGTTTGCGCATTGTACATTTTTTTTTTTTTTTGTTTTGTTTCGGTGTGTTTGTTTATTTCATCAGATAAAAGAACCGGCATTTGCCATAATTTGCATTTAGCATTTAAGCCGATTGACACAATGAGGCTTAATTTATTCCTAGTTTCGGGATGAGATTCCAACTTTGCCGATTTTTTACAAACATTTATGGGAATTGAATCATACGCTTTTGCTTATATACATACAAACACAAATAAAAAAAACAAAAAGCTTATTTGTTTAATATGTGTTTATCTTACATTAAGATACACATTTTTTATATCACGTGCTTTGCAATTTTGGTTTATACCATGCATTAATTTGTAAGAAATGAAAAACAAGCAATAAAGACCATTTATTTCAAATTTGAAATTGTTCTATTAGAATTAAATGGTTATTTCCAAGCTATAAATCAATTTATCACGAAAAGATGAATATTGTTATAAAATTTAAGCAGGTTATGAAAATTAACAAAATTGTTTTTTTTTTTGTAAATTTGTTGTCTATGTTTACGTTGATTTCTTTATTTTTGGTTTTAAAACCATATGTTTTTGTTTACATTTTCTGTAAAATATTATGGTAGCGCAGCTGCCCCTTGTGTTTACCACTTGGGAGTTTTTAATCCGAAAACGAAAATGACGCCTCATTGTGCCAGCCCCCTAAGGCTTGACACTATAATAAAAGCCGAACAAAACCTATTGTTGACCATTCTTTTTTGGGTTCGAAGCAAAGGTGATAGAAAGATTATATTGAAGGAAACAATTAACCATTTGTTTAGGTAGTGTGATCGCATATTGACATATGCATCCACTTTGAAGTGCAGACAGAATTATGCTGAATCTGCATAATTCTGCATAATTATGCTGAATCTGCATAATTCTGTGGGAAAAATAAAATAATAATGTTGTCGCACTTCAACTGGCTGGGTATTGCATTACGAAATGCAATACGATGCCAGGCGCCCTAATTAATTAATTAGTGCTTACGATAGCATTTGAGACACCTGTAAATATTAGTATAAATAGAGCATAAGAAATTGAATAATATTAATTGTTATCTTACAATTCAACAACAAGCGTTTTACTCGCTATATTTTATTAGGCGTTCAATCTGCCTATAGGAATAGCTAGGGACTGCTTCCTGCCGATCTGATTGGCATTACAAGAAGCAGATTGACTTGGCGCATTGAAGCCGAGCAGGCAGTAATATAAATATAATGCGCCAATCACACGCATAAACACTATCATTGCTCCATAAACGAATTACGTTTATTACAAGGTACTAAGAAAAACGTTTTTTTTTAAAAAGTAGTTATTGGCTACCGGTGCAATCCTCGTGAGGCATCTTTAGTTTAAACGGCAGAGAGTGCAGCTAGTCCGAATTGCATTAAAAAAAAACACTTAATATATGCTTGTAGTTTCGAAAACAAGTAAAAGAAATTCGCATTATTAATGTTTGTATGATTGGGGAATATTTGAAGAAAACAGTTTAACTTTCGACCAAAAAAAAAATCTTTTGTTAATAAATAATGCTTAAATTAACTTATCGAAAGTAATTTAAGTATTTCTCTTTAAAATATTATTTTGAAGAGATTGTAAATTTTTCAGATGTGTCATGGTGTACACCGTTGTGAAAAACCGTGCACAAAATTTCAAGCATCCGTATGCTTATTTAAGGGATTACTCAGTTCAATAAGGAGAACATTGATTTCCTAAAATATTTATAGTGGTGTTATCGTTTAAGTGTAACGAAAAAACTACCACGCCAACACTTTTCTCACCACAAATACTAAATAATTTCACTATTACACTAGTTTTCACTACCCAAAATTTAAGTCGAAAATCCTTGACGACATTATTGGTTTGCTAGCTCTGCGATAGGAAATAAAAATAGGTACAGGCTTGTACAGGTATGCGTCGTAATTCATCTAATGGGGCTAATTTTCCATAAAAATAATGTGTCTTCAAGAGCTATTACTAACACGAAACCAAATCGTACTTAAATTCGTAGCATTATTAATTGTATATGTTCTCAGAACACAAATATTCCCATTTATTTCATCAATGTCGCTAAAACTTAAACTTCAACTGCAATGTTGTCGATATTAGAGTAACAATTTCGCAAAGATGCTTTGACTAATTAATTTCTCGTAACTTTTGACTAAGGGGTGTTTTTATAAGTTCCTTTTACATGGTAACCCATGCATGCCAAATTGTTACAGCTGCTACTTCTCCCGTCTCAAAAAACTAAATAAAGACTTCTACCTTGTGTTATTGTACCAAAATGTGCATGAACGCAACACTAGGTTAAATGGAAAATTTCGTTCATCATCTCCTGGTAACCCTGCACGAAATAAGACGCTTCTTTTTTCTGTGCAGAAAATTTTGTGAAAACTTCTAAAATTAATTAAGGAAAAAATCTTCTTCGTTCATAAACTTTTTTTTTTCGAAAACTTCTGAGCTGTTTAAAGACATACATAGTCGATTTGCGGCATTTGGACAAAATCGACAACATTTTTAAGATTTTTGTGCTTCTACGCAGGGCGTGCAGCAACACCTGCTGTCACTAATCTCATTTCGTGAAAAATATACATAGTGTTGTAGCGGCAACTTACAAATCAGCAAAAGTCTCGAAATCTCCGTGTTTCTCCGTAGGGTGCATATGCTGTATTCATCATCATCCCAACAAAACTTTCATTGGACATCGACGGCGAGTGGCGGCGATTTAAGTGGAATTCCTAAGCCTATTAACATATTTTCGCTGTCGCCGTTGGTTTAAATAGTATCTGTTGATTTCCATATCTCTCTTGTTTCACGATAAGTCAGTTGATTTCTTTCTTTTGCCTATAATCCAGGACGAAATTTAAAAGTCGCCCGCCCCTCAAGGGGGCGAGGCTTACAAAAATCGTTTCCAAATGGTTTCCAATGATGAAGATTTTAAAAATTTGGTGCGAACTACGCATAGTGGAATTTCTGTTAAAAGAAAAATGTTAAACTAAAGTAATAATTCCAAAAAAACTTCCATTGATAAGGATATTTCATCCATAAAAGACCTGACGGTGGATTTCAACACCATCTCATCTAGCTCTCCGATCCCTCCTTCTAACAGCAAACCAACTTCTTCTCCCAATAAGAGCGGTGCTGAGCACAGCAACAAAAACAGTAGTTCAATAACAGAAAAGAATTCTCACCCATCAAGTCAAAATCTTTACGGTGATGACGTGACTGGTGAGTCCTACGTTTTCATTGAAGCAAATATCAATAACTCAGACAAGCCTTTTCGTCTCAACTCTGGCTTATTCTTCTTTAAACACATCAAAGACCTTAAATATGATGGATTGACTAATATAAAAACCATCAGCAATGGCAAAGCCAAACTCTGTTTTGCCATTGCAGCTGACTCCAACAATTTCATCTTAAACAACGATTTCCGCTCTGAGTCATGCAAGGCTTATATACCCAGAATGTTTACCGAAAAATTCGGAATTGTTAAAAATATCCCACTCACAGTCAAGGAAGACGATTTCCTTAAGTCAGCTAGCTCGGATATCGAAATCCTGTCGGTTACAAGACTTCACAGAAGAGACCCTACCAATAGAGAAACTTTTATTCCAACTAATAGCCTTAGGATTGGCTTCAAAGGCAAATTGATCCCTAAATCTATAAAATTTAATTTTTGTAACATCCCGGTTGATTATTTCATCCCCTCTGTCAAACTGTGCTATTTTGCCGTTTTGATCACATCGCAAAATTTTGTAAAAGTAGGGAAGGCAGATGCCTTAATTGTGGCAAGACACCGGCCTGTCCTACAAGCTCAGGCCTTTCAGTTAAATATTTGGGTTGTAACGTAACCTTTCGCGCATGTCCTAAAAGAAATAGAGGAAAATTTAAAAAAGATCCTAACCATTCAAAACATACCCTTTAGAGAATATAAGGAAAAATTTTCCTACAACCCCTACAACTTATTTGATAACTATGACGTAAATTTCCCAGCAATGAAGGATAGCTCTGCATCCAGCAACATTAGGGATTCTACTCTCGAAACAAACAATATTTTCGTCAAAAAAAAATTTTAAACGGGTATTCCCAAACCTATGCAAAAAACTCCTCACAAAATGCTTTTAACTCATAGCAGCAAAACATACGAAAAAAAACCCTCCTCCTGCTGAAAAGCACACATTCATCAACAATTACACAGCTACTAAAATGGAAATGATATTGGAAAAAATCTTCAAAATTCTTTCCACCACTCATCACGAAGCAAATTTCAAAATCATCCAGGAAGAAATATTTACCCTCAAATCAGATTTTGATCTCTTAAAACAAGATTCATCTGAGCTGGTCTTATTATGCCCCAATATCTCTCAATAACCTCCTTCATACAATATAGCATACAAAGTTTCAGGCGTAATGCCCATTCGCTGGACTAATTTATCAATTCTAGCCGAACTGATATTGCCAGTTTGAGTGAAATCTTTCTGTCCGACGACAACATTTCCGACCTCGAAATCCCAAATTACAACGCCGCTTATAAATATAAAAGTGACGGTTATGGAGGTGTTGCCATCCTTGTTAGGAAAGGCATCTCCTTCAAACAAATCCCCTTTAAATCAGCTGCTGACATTGTAATTGTCAAAACTTCTGCCCTAAAACCTAATGTTGTCATTGCTGCTTGCTATTTCAAATCTAACACTCCCATTCAATCTTGCCGGGATGATATTATTATTTATCGTTATTATTATATCGCCTCCGCGATATGCTCGATAACATCCATAATGTCATCATTGCAGGAGATTTCAATGCAAGATACCCTTGCTTTGGTGACTCTGTGACAAACAATAAAGGCAAAGCTTTGCACGAAATCATGGAATTCAGTAATTTCTACTGTCTAAATGATAATACCCCAACCTATGTGCACTCCACGACCAGCAACGGTAGTGGCAGTGCTTTAGATTTTCCGTTCACTAACTCACACGGTATGTGTCGAAATGAAGTTCTTTTCACAATTGCAAGTGAGAAAGCAAATGGAAACCAGGTAGTCATGCTTCGTTTAGAAATCAATAAAGCTTACGACTGCGTTGACCTAAGCAAACTAGATCAAATTCTAACTGATTTCAAAATCCCAACACAATGTAGTCAATGGGCTCTCAACTTTTATTCCTCGTGAACTCTCGTGTTGGGTTCAAATGCAGCCAAAGTCTGTGGAGGTCTACCTCAAGGCACCTGCCTCAGCCCAGGTCTTTTCAATCTATACACAGCCGGTTTACATCGATTACAGGACAATACAACCCATGTATTTCAATATGCTGACGACTTCCCCATTATTTCTGCCGGAAAATCGTTAGTAGAAGCAGTCTATAACCTCAACATTAAAGCCAATCTTTTTTACAGACATTGTGCGGATTTAAATCTACTTTTCAACCCGGAAAAATCAAAACTCATCCGGTTTGTTAAGGGTCTCAAAAAAATTTTCTACATCATAGTCAACGGCATAAAAATCAGACAATCCTCCAAGTTAGACTATTCGTGAGCATTACAGAGACAGCCTCAAAAACTGCCACACAGGCTCAAATGTCATCAAACTTTTAACCAACATTCACAACGGACTCGCACCGAGGAAAGCCTTAAATGTTTACAAATCTATTGTTCGTTCGAAAATCGAATATTCATACTCCACATCGTGCAATGCTCCTGCGTATACAATCAAAAAAATACGAACCTTTCAACACTCAATTCTAAGACGCTGTACTGGTTTGTCCCCCTCGACACCAATATCAATCTTACGTTCCATTTCATATGTAGCCAAGAGAAGTTTTCTTGTAACTGTAAGAGAACTTCTCAAGGTAAAAATCTTTAAACCTGCCCTTTTTGACAAAGTCGTCTCCAAACATAGTGACGTCTTCAGTAGTTACTCTAACTGTCTCAAAAAATTCAGTAATATCTTCAATAATGTTAACTCAATGCCCTCTTGAAATAGTATTATTCACGATAGGTGCCTAGTGAAATTAAACTTACTTAATTCAATCACCAATTTGAAAAAAAATCGGTCAAGGTCTTGTCTTCGAACTGCATATCTGCAAAAACTCAACTACTTCATCGAAAATGACTTCAACGGATGGATCTGTCAATTCGGACATTTCTAGTTTCTTAATCATAGAGTATCCAAATTTACTTTTAGGAAAATTCAAAGTTCTACAAGAATTATCATCCCCGTTTGTTGAACTTGTGGCCATCAGGCAGGCGATCCTCCTCGCAATTGAGAATAAACTGAAAAAAACTTGTGTGTTTCTCTAACAGCAAATCGGCTCTGGCGTTAATCAAGAATAAAGACCCATACAACATGTACGTTTTCGGTATTTATGACCTTTTAAAAAACCCAAGTATTGAAGAATGCCATCTCATCTGGATCCCAGGTCACTGTGGTTTCGGCATCAACGAAAAAGCTGACTTTTATGCACCTGAAGCCCGGTTTGTTGGTACGGTCTTGTCTATAAACTAAACATTTTCCCTTGCATTGACTCGTAGGGTCTCTTCAAATCTGAACGGTGAAGCTCTGTCGGGGAGTTGGTACAGGCGTCATTTCATCGCTATGTGATTGCCTGTGTCGGTCGGACAATTTACGCGTTGGTACAGCAGTTGTCTAAGCAGTTTGCAATTTATGTTCCAATAATAAGTAAAAGTGGCAATTGAAAATTTACCATCGCTTTAGTCTTCATTAAGAATAAAAATTTACAATATATGTACTTATTTTTGTAGATATGTTGAAATTATGTTAATCTTACAATGGTTTATCAATATATACATATTGACATATATCCGTATTTAGATCCATTTTCCAAATGGCAGACCTAAAATATGTTATCTTTTCAGTCTCTTTGTCTCAGCACTATTGCCTGGTAAGCCTGCTGCGAGCATGATGGCTAAATCGATCAAGGTATCGAAAACTGCAAGTGACAATTTCGTTTTTTACAGTGAAAGCGGTTAAATCCTTATGAACATCGTAAACCATGGATGTGGTGTAATAATCTTAACGTTTAAATTGGCAGTGCTAAAGAATTTCAATGTTGCTCACAGTAACTCAGAGTTGTAAGCCATACATTCAAATCAGTTCCAAATGCTTTATATAATAGCAATATATTTTTCAGGCTTAACTGTGAGTTTTGACCAATCGATCAATATAGACGTTTTGTTTTTATTTCCAAATGCGTTTTTATTTTTTGGATTTTGTGATTTTCCCAGATCAGTCTTCTATGTAAATGCATGTTTAGGTATTTAATACAGTTCGACTCAGTAATTGCGACGCTATGAAGAGATTCGATAGTTATAGAGATATAAAGATTTTATTAAGGCGTGTTTTGATAAGAGGTCAAGCTTCGGTCCTTTTTTTCGTTTCGTCCGCATATTTAACAATAGCGACGTCTTCTGCCGTTGGCATACCTCACGAGAACATATTTTAGCGCACAAGGCTTAACAGACTGCCTTGTTGGGTCCGCGCATTGATTGACATCTGATATTTTTTTATTTACTTTAGGAAAACAGGAGCGATTTTGTAAATGCGAACGAAGAACTAGATAAAAAGGGGCATCAAAAGCTTGCTTCACATCCCAGAAAATTGAAAAAAAGTACTGCTAATCTTCTAAAACACTGTTCACTTCTACCACGTTTTGATGAAACTGTCCAGGCATGCCATGCGTATGGCAAAACGTAAGCTGATATTCAGGCATTATTTTATTTATATTAATATTGGTTGCAATTTTCGTAGCCGCAGTTTTCTAAAGATTTTCGAAAAGGTGGACAGAGAACTGATTGGTCTGTAAGGGTTGATGTCATTCGCTGATTTAGTAGGTGTAACCAACACCATTATTTCAGCTGCAGCTACTGAAATGTAAATGTCAAAGTCAATAACATTACACCCTTTTAAGCGTATGATTTAGTACATACCTTACGGTAGTCGGGCTTCATTCCCAGCGCTAGCAAGTTTTGTTTTTTTAACTTATCTTGAGCCTTTTCAAATATCAAAGCTTTTTTCAATTCAAATTTGTCAAGGTCGATAGGAATTTTATTCCTTTGTATTCACCATTTCCTTTTTGTATTATTTAATACGTGTTGGTACCGATCACCTCAATATTGTTCCATAACTAATAAACAATTTCTTCTATTTATTAATTTTCCAAAAATCTCCTAATCCCGTTAAATATTGTCTATGTCCTTGGTATTTTTTTCCCTTATTCTGAGAAATTTGCAAAGGACGCAAGATTATTTCCTTTGTATATACTTTTCCTTTTTTTCGTTTACATATGGCCATATTTCATTATTGTTGCACTAAATTAGATAAAGTGCAGTAGTGATGCTGTTCCTTTTGTAATTAATTATTGTTGTAGTTCATAGTTTTGCTTTTCATTTTCAATTCTCCTCTCAAAGTTTTGCATAACTGAAAAAATTTTCGCTGTTCCTTGTCGAAATCTATTGTGTATAATGGAACATATATTAGGCGGACCCATAAGTAATCAATTATTTTCGCAAGATACCATTTCTCATTAGTCCTGCGGCAACCAGACAAGTGTAAGCATACCTTTTTTTGGTGTTATTCTTCAACCAGTGGAGTCCGATCCAAGGATATCTATACAGGAACTATCAAGAAGCCTTGGGTCTCCCTGGTCCACCGTACAAAGGCATTTAAAAGAAATTGGCAAAGTACATAGACAAGGTAAATGGATTCCACACCTGTTGTCTGAGGCCAATAAAGATCTTCGGCGAACAATTTGTAATTGCATGCTCACCAGACTAAGCAGAGATCCTTTTTCGTCTAGGATCGTAACTGGAGATGAAAAATGGATCCTTTATAATAACATAAAGCGATCGAAACAATGGTTGTCTGCAAACGGGAGACCTCTTCAAATCTCTAAACCAACCCTATCCCTGAGGAAGGTGTTATTGTGTATTTGGAGGGATTGTTCCGGTATAGTGCTTTACGAATTATTGAAACCTGTGGAGACAGTTACTGCTGACCTGTATTGTCAACAATTACAACGGTTACAGTTCGCACTCATAGAAAAAAGACCAGCTTTAGTGAAGAGAAAAGGTGTGATACTCCAACAAGATAATGCCCGTCCTCATGCAGCGACGATTACTCAAGAGAAAATTAAGCAGTTAGGCTAGGAACTTCTACCGCACCCTCCATACTCGCCATACCTAGCACCGTCGGACTACCATCTGTTCAGGTCACTGGAGCATTCGTTACGCAATAAAAATTTTAATTTCTTATCCGATGTCCAAACGCACCTTGAGTTATATTTTAAGTCATCCCCACCCCACTTTTTCATGAGGGGGGTCGAACTTTTGCTGGAACGATGGCAACAAGTCATCGAAAACGACGGTGATTACATAAACGATTAAAAAATAATAATGTCATTTCAAAAAAACATTTTGTCTATGAATGCAAAGTAATTGATTATTTATGGGTCCCCCTAATATATTTCTAGTGTATAGCTAAAAGCAACTACAATTGATTTGTGTTCCAATAAATATTCGGTAACTGAATTTCACCAAAATAAATGTGTCAACAAATCGTTATGAACAACACTTAAACACGATATTTACATAAAATATGTTTCATTTTTTTTATTATAAAATTTTATTAAAGTTGATTCGTACAGTACACACTAGCTTGAGCTTTACTCAGTTTAAAGAAATTATCATGCATTCCCTTCTTCATAAGTTTTTGCTAATTCTTTTTAAACACTGCTTGGTTGAAGTTTAATCTTTTTGTTGCTTACATGGTTATTGAAGAATATTACACATTTGCTTATTTCTACATCATTATAATTCAAAGATTTAAAAGAGTTTTAAGATTATTTACAGGGAATATAACGTGCGTAGCGTAGGAAAATCAACAAATAAACACCTCCCATTAAAATTAAATGTCACAGACAACTTGTAAAATAGGTTAGAGCTTACAAAATGTTAATTTATAGGAATGTTGTTAGATAAGTGACAATTAGTTTCTTTTTTTTTTTGTAGGGAGTCTAAATTTATTGTTTCACCCAACTTTTTAGTAGAAAAGTCCCTAAGCAAATTTAGCATAATTTTCAATCATTTATTACAGCATATTTGTAAATTGTTAATATGGATCGCGGCACTGTTACCTGTTACCCATACTGAACAGGCATACAATATAATTGATTCAAAAACAACTTTACGTACGAAAATTTTATTTACAGTACTCAGTTCAGTATTCCTGGATATTAAACTATACAGCAGTTTTATGGCAATATTGTATTAGTTTTTGATGTTCTGAACATGATCACGGAAGATTAACTGTTTATCTCTGATAATTTCTTAGGACTGAACGTGATTAGAACGGAGGATTTCGTGAACTTGGATTGTCAAACTAGGTGAAGGAAGAAAGCAAGCAATACTTTTTCGACCAGAAAAGGTGATCAGCGTCGTCTTTGTACTTAACTTAGATAATTGTGAATTTATATTAACCGCAAATTGCAAGTTTTTTACTAACCTACAGTCAGTTCGCAGACTAGCTGAGTAGTTAAGAATCATGACTACCAAGTCGCGGGTTGAAATCGTAAATGTAGTAGTTAACTGTGTTCGGAGCTATAATGAGTACTTAGCCGGTAAAGACGTAACACGTCTCGACTGCCCACCTCTCTACTAGGCTGCGACCACCATCAGCCTATCTCTTTCTCTCTCTTAATTTCTTTGTGACCGTGACCATGTTAAACCATGTTAAAATCAGTATGTCTTGCCAGGTATCTCAGCGGCTGTTCTTACCTTCGATGTTCATATTGATGAACATGAATAAACAATCTTACTGACCAATTACATGTTATAACTCAACTTCGTTTATTTATAATGGAAAATTAAAGAATACTCTTATATTCTATGGATAGCATTCAGTTCACCTAACTCAATGGCTAACCGCCACTGTATATATATCTGATGAACATCAAAAGGTTATGCTTCTAATAAAAACTTATCTTAGAATTCTACAAAACTACGAGTAATCATATAATCTCACGAATTTAAATAAAAAAAGGTATCTTATGGAAGTTAAATGATCAGACTTCATGTATCTCGGGCTACCGCCTATTATTGTCAGTTTATTCGGACGGTCATCTACCCAACGTGGGATTCTCTTACGGATGGTTACGGATTACTCCTCTTTTTCGATGATGTTATTCAAACGACTGTTCAATCCAGAGAATGTGCAATTTTCTTCTCCACTGTGCCTCTGTGGAGATCAAATTGGCGTTGCCAATTGATTAATCGGTCATATTCGATATATGTTAACTGATTTATCTCGATTCTGACAACTCTTCCACATTCCGCTTCGGTCCTAATTGAAATCTTAAAACAAACAACTCTACGCCTGCAATTGTTAACTAATAATATATGTAAAAAAGTTAACAATACATCAAAATAATTTAAACTACACTTAATTAGTAATATATATAGAAAATGACTACAATATGTAAAAAACAGAACCAGAGTCTTGCGACCTTGGTCATCACGCATTCTTCTTTCCTCGGGAGCCGATGCGACGAACATACAGCGTAATGATAGATTTCTCCGCTTCCATCTTTTGCAATCTACCTAGTTTCTTCGCACAATATATAACCTTCCTCCGTATTGCAAAGCAACCACAGCATTCCACTCATTGTAACGCCCATCTCCTATCGATTTTCTAACAGCATTCATAGGCGATCATCTTTATTTCAGTAGCACTAGTCTAACGGCTTCTTAACATATCAGCTATTCTCTTGATTACAGCAGCAAATATTATCGCCATTTTACCACCAACAACTTGTCAAATTCTTGAGCGCTTAACATTTTCTTGACAGCCTATGGTTTTTACAACATCTTACGTACGGACAGCATCGAGCCTCACCTATCGACTTTCTAATCATCACACCGTCGCTATCTGCGTTATCACATATTTCTAGATTTGCATTTCTTATTGTGATCGGCAGATTATTTGCTGTATCACATTTTCCTCAGTTTTTATTTATTATTATGATCGGTGGATTATCTGTGGTACCAGATTTTTCTAGGTGTCAGATTTTCCATTTGAATTAATGATATGACTTTCATCGGCAAGGTGAATATCACGGCTATTTATTAATCTGTGTGATGTCTTTATTTTAGCGATTATACTGTTTGGATTATGGGTAGATTTGCCATCTATGAGCAACGACATCATCAGTATGACAATGAATTAGTAATTTCAGTTATTTGATCCGGTTCAGTTGCGATTTACAATGACTGTATTGGATAACCGGTTTTTTTTTCTCGAAATAAAGACTTGTTTCATGTGTTTCCGTTTGGACTGTTGATATTATTGCTGATAGTTACCGTCCTTCAGTCTCATAGAATCTTTGTTTTTCGAACACTCCCTGACTACTCTGTTATTGTCGTCTGGTTCAAACGATTGTTGCCCTTGACGATGAGAGCAATCTTTGATTGTGATCTTCGCCCGGACATAATCTGGACAGGCGAATCAAGCGGATTTGTACTGTCTATTTCGGCGGTTCGCTCTTTTATTTATTTTTTTCGTGTTGCAGGGTATGATTTTGACTTTTGGCGGTTGTTCCGGAACAGATTCAGCATATTATATCTTATTTGTTGGTAAGGCTTACAATGAAACTAACTAACAATGTTCTTTTAATTGTGTAAACGGGGTCGTCCTATGCTATTGCAGACTCGCGAATAGTTTATTTAGCGTCAATCTTTTGTGTAACAATCAATACATGAGCTACAATACACCTTCTTAATACGATATAAAAATCTCACTTTTAACATGTTATTATAAAGTAGGATATTCAAGTTGATGCACTAAGCGGGAGTTAGGTTTCGCGCGGTAAAAGCCCAGTACGTGCTTTTATTGGTATTAGTGTTATTATTATTAAGAAATAATTTTTTTGCTTTTATAACCTTTAAAGAAAATCGGATAACTTATGTGCAGGTTATAGTTTTGATCTCTAAATTACTCATGTATTTGAGACACTAGGTCTGCGTGACCTTATTTAATGTAACATGGTAACTAAATACTTTAATGAGATAACCTGACGGATATGCTCTATGCATATCTAACTTATAGACTGGGGATAAATCAACTTAAGCAATAATATATTTAGTTATCTATCTATAATGCGGTAAATTTTTTTTTTTTTTCATATAGCAATACGATAGTAAATTGATTCACACGGTCCTAAATTTGTTCATATGTAATATGGCGATAATGCAATCGAAACGGTAACGAGGCCCTTTTGTATTCCTACGACACTGCGATAGGGGGGTCGAAAAGATAAAGACCTCATCTAAATAAATAGCAAAAAGGCAATGTATAAGTCTAAACGGCGCGGTAATTTATATTTTGTTGAATAGCACAGCGATCTGTACATCAAAATACTAAAATGCATGTACATATTTATGACCCGGGAGATCTACACGGTAAATTACTCTGTTCGGTAATGTACATAATACGACGGTATATAAATTTGCATTCACATAACACGGCGGTAAATTAACTTATAAAGTAATCACTTCGTTTATATAATTGAAATGGTGGTAAATTTATGTTAAATTCGAATAGCACGGCGGTTAATCGGTATTTCGATGCTTTTTTTTTGGTAATAGGAATCTTTTATCTCATTCGATAATCTAACCGATTAATAGATATTTAATTCACTTTCGAAAACTCAAGCCGTCAATCAGTTTTCACTAATACGGCTATTGATCGGTATTTTTAATTCGGTAAATTGATCTTTACATGAGTCTACTAAAAAACCCGGTAAGGTCATGTAAACGGTCATAAATTTGTTTACTTGTAATTGATAGAGCAATGACTAAATTTCGACACAACCAACCCATCCTGGAATTGCTTACAGGAAAATAGCTGATCAATAGTAAAACGCACTTCCATAAGCCATACGCCTATTACGTAATTACACGCATAAATTTTATGTGCACAAAGAAACTATAACATAAGTGAGTATATAAGTTAATTTAATGGCTGGTAATGTAATCATCTTGCTTCATAAACTCCGCAATCATGAGAGAATGTGCAGTGGCATGTTTTATCTTTACAGGCAGATATAGATTTAGATTGTACGGTTTTCGGAGCGTAAGATAAACTTTAGCAAAGGCATTGTCAACGTAGGGGCCAAAGTTGACTTTGTGATCGATGGTTTCTCCAAGACATTGCATTGAATCTAAAAGATCAATGAGATATTCAGATATTTTTATATTGAGGTTAAATGATCCAGCATGGGGAGAATTGAAGAATAAGGCTTTAGTCTTACTGAAGTTAATGCAAAGCATTTTATCTATCATCCAAGATTTAACAATTGCTAAAGACTCGTTAATATTGCTTTCGGATGAATGCAAATTATTTGCATTATCTCTATAAAGCAGAAAGATGTTATCGGCAACCAAATCCCCAAGGTCATTTACGAAGAGATTAAACAGTAGGGACCACAAAATCGAACCTTGCAGTACACCATACATAGTCTTATTTAGGGAAGTGTTAGAGTCATTAACACAAACAAACTGTTTGCGATCCGAAATGCACGACCATATAATCTTATAAGCACTCCGAGAAAAGTTGAATTTATCATATAATATAATTTGCCAATAAGCTTAATGTGGGACTTTTGCAAATGCTCTTGCTAGATCGAGAGCGACAAGGACACAACGCCTAGTAACATTAATGTTATTCCTAATAGACTCCGTGAAGGAGATTAATACTTTCGAGGTGCAAAGTGCAGAGGAGAGCCAAACGGGGCATCATGCAGGGCATTACTTTTATTCAAGAATGGACCAAGTTGTTCCTTCATGATATGCTCCGTAACTTCGGAGCGACAGCGTAGGATGCTAGTCGATCGAAGATTATTACGTGCAAAATATGAGCCCTATTTAGGGATGGGTCTTATTCAATTCCATTTCCCATTTTTTGGGAAATTTCAAGGTCATTAGCACCGTATTCACGAGCTGTAATGGATGGTTAGATATGTATGAAATGATCAAGTTAACAAGTTTGATAAATACTCCATCAAGCTCAACCGATGTAAATTTTACTTTTCGAAATGCACTATAAAGAATGTTTTCATCCACATTCTGAAACGGGAAATTTCTATCTTTAAAATTATTGAAAAATTGCACAAGAAACGCATTAATAGCGTTTACATCTACCACATTAGGGCCGTCTCTACTACTTACCATTACACCTTTATTACGAAGCATGTGCCATATTTGTTTGGGGTTATCATTTCCGAAGAAGTTAAGATACAATTACTTGTTTTCTTTTCTATTTCATCATATTACCCAACTTACGATAGATTCGTCAGTTAATAGCGTCAAGAGACCGAAAATATTGTTTATAGCCAATGTACTCGAGAAATCTTTCTTACAAGATGTTACGTAAGTATGTCCAGTTAAGAATACCTTTACCAGATGAATATTTAGAATCGAAAACAAGGTGGTGAATGTTGTGCAATATACTGGTTAGAAAATCAAGATGAAAGTCCACGCAATTTAAAAAACATATTGGTCTCCTCGTAAGTAACTAATAATCGCGTTAATAAGTCTTAAAAAAGTTTTTATAATAGACTTCGTGTCCAACTCTGATGACGTTGACAGAAATCGACGATGAGATTAACGCGTGATCCGAAAAATCAGGGGCAATAGCTTGACAAATTGTACAGAAATGAGAATCTCACTTATTAGAAATCGATAAGTGAAGTGGTGAATATTAAAATGCTTACCTGATTTCCTAGACCTGTTAGAACGAGTAGTACTTTGGGAGTTCAGATGTGCAGCGTTAAGATTAATACCATCATACTTGGAGTAGTTCCAAAAGAGTTTGTTTCTGGCGATTGGATCAATATTGAAGACTAGCGGCATTAAAATATGAGTTACAACCGAGCAAGATGGTTATTGCAAAAATTCAGTATAACAATATAATCTGTGTAATGAAAAGATTATTACAAGAACGCCACCAAATCAGATTAACTTACATTTATGAGGTTATAAAACCGTATGTGTTCCAAAATTCACTTAAATGTTATTTTAACAGTACTACAATCAAGCACATAATAAAACCATCTACAATAAATATAACACGAAAGGCTGAGATATAATAAAAACGATAAATAAAATATTGGTGAAAGACTAGACCTCACTGTATCTGTTTTGGAACTTGTAAAAATCATTCGAAGCCACGGCGCCACGATTGGTGGTAAGATTTAATTTGGGCAAATCCTTCTTGAAGATCTTGAGCTTGGTAATTGTACCATTATTCTCTATCTTTCTCCATAAGGAATTCAACTTCAGGCGAAGTGACGTTGATGTAGATTCGAGAACTTATCTCACCACCAATGACTTCCGAAGGAACCATCCTGCGTGTAGTAAGCTAATTTTTGATAACACGTCTCCTACAACCACGCTGTTAAATTTCATCAAGACGTCACTCTTCTTATTTAGGTAAGTGCAATAGTTGATATAATATGATAATGTTAGTACGACTATAATTTCGAGAAAATCGACTCTATATTATTTCCAATGATTGGTTTTTGTTTGCAGCTGATGCTCCATCACCTTCATGGTCGCTTGTAAGTCGTTAGCGCGTGAGTCAAACTTCTCCGCGAGTTTGATTCCTACTTTCTTAATCTTCTCCTCAAGGCTAGTACAGAACTCTTCAAACATTGTGCTCTTCAAATCCGTGTGATTTGTTCGACGGTCTGCTGAAACTGCTGAGTTTCCTCTCCCCCTCAATTCGTTTAAGCAATCCTAGTAGTGAAAGAAGAGCCAAATTTCCAATCAACATTGCATGTTCTTTTTGTGAAATCTTGTCACTATCCGTATGATAATATTTGCCATATTAGGCATAGCGGACAGTTAGTTGCGCTGTTTTAAGCCCCTTCTTGCACAAACATGAAAACATGCTCGAATACTGACGAGTAGGGTTCCACAGGTCACCACAACAGCACAAGCAAGTAAAATAAGAAGGGGAGCACGGCGTTGTGGTATGTTCACAGACAATTGTCACAATGGAGAAAAAATATACAATTTATGCACAGCAACAAAGAACTGTCAGGAAATTTGGAGCAAATCACAGTAGACAGATTTAATAACTAGCAAATTTATCTTTCTTAAAAATTAAAAGTAACTGGCCAAAATTTTCTTAGTTACACACGATAGAGTTGTCAACAATGTTTCCTTTCCCATTTGCTCCTTTTTTGAAGAAGAAGAAACGGCCGTCTAACTAAAGTTTTTTCGATATGTTCATATTTAAGTTTCCTACGGCAATGTATTAAAAGAACTGTTAAAATATATAAATTATTTATTATACTCCATGTATCAAACTAGTGAACAGAATTAAAGCATTCAACATATACATTGGATAGCTTGTGTCCACATATATGCTCCACCCGTAATCGGTTGTCAATTCATATATTAAGTTGTGAGTCGTGCCCGGACGTAATCTAGCGCTGGGAAATTTTGCTTGGATTTATTGATCAAAGAATTTTAGAATTTTTTTATACCCGGGAAGGAGCCAATATGCTTAATGCATTTTCTTTTTTTTTTTGTTCACTCTTGACCACCAAAGGGAGAATAGACTGGAACGGTTTGTGCAATTTAGATATTTTTACAACGAAAATGTTTTTCTTCAATTTTGTTTCATTTACTAATTTGCGTACATACGCACGACGATAAGTTTTGTGTTCGTTCTAAAATTTCGCGGAATCTATATAAATTGGTTACTTACAATTTGGCAAAGTCTGACCCTTCATTGCAGTTGATTTTTTGTACCGGATGTGTATCTTCATCATAATTTTTTTAGCCATGTCGGGGTGTTTGATGAACGCTGGCAACTCCTTCAACCGGACGGCGATGTATTAACTGCCGTGAAAGTACTTGAGCGTCAAGCCATACTCGTTCTTTAACTATTTTCTTATCCTTCAATTGCAATTTTTAACGTACAGGTATATATTTGTATTTTTAATTTTTGTCTGTCCGGCATAGTTTCTTTTTATGAACTTTTCTTTTTCTAACTTCTGATTGGATATCCTGTCTTCTTTTATCAACTATATTTCTATGCACGTGGAGGTTCTTTTTTATTTTTATCTGTTCAATTTAATTTCTCCCAACTCAATTCTTTTTTTTAACATTTTCCCACAACGATTCTTTTTTTTTTTTGTAATATTTGTCCAACTTGGATTGTTTTTGAGCCTGAATTTTAGTGACTTTTAAGGATGCAATTTTTTCGATACACACTTATTGGATATATTTGGTGACGTGATTATCTCTCTGCATGATGCTTTTTGCTGTTTTTGGTTTAATTTTTTGATATTTGTGTGAATATTTTAATTTTGTTAGTTGTAGCACTTTTTCCATAATTTACTGTATTTTATGCCGCTTTAGGTTTCTTGTATTCAGATTTTTCCCTTTTTTTTAACTTTTCCTTTCCCTTTCTACACACGTTTTAACATTTCACCAGAATTCCTTTTTTTTCTCATATTTTGCACATATATTGTTACCTCCTTCGAACCGTCCCTAAAGCTTCCTACGTATTGTTCGTCTGTGTTAATGCTTCCTTTTTATCTATTGGCGTAATTTAAGTCTCTGCTGAAGGTTGTTATTTTACCTATTCTAAAAAAACGTAATTGTTCCTATTGCCAGGGTGTACGTTAGCGGTTGTTCCAGACGTTCTTATCTTCGATGCTCATATTTCCCCGCATGAATAAAGAATCCTACTGCCTGATTAAACGTTATTACTCAACTTTGCTCATTTGTAATGGAAATATTAAAGAAGAGGTTTATATTTTATGGACACCACTTACTTCCCCTAATCCAATGGCTAACCGCTATGGTATATGTATCCGAAAAAAATCTAATGATTGTGCTTCTTATAAGAAATTATCCTAGAACTTTACGAACCTGTGACTAATTATATAACCTCACGCCCTAAAATAGAGAAAGGAATCTTATGGAGGCTAATAGACCAGACTTTATACTTGCTTTCACATGTTTTTTGTTTACGTTTCTTTAATTGTACGCGCACGTTTGTGCTGCTTTTATTACGCTTGCTTTTATTTCGTGCTATTACTGCGCTTGGCTAATTATGTTTGCTAAGCTGACACTTATTTATAAAAAATTGGAACATTTGAAGTCTCTCATTTTTTTTCTTTGATTTCAATTTTGTTTATGTTCGGAATCGATGATACATTTCAAGTGGGCGCATATCCGCATCTGGAATTGTGGAAAATGTAAATGTAACAATTTATACAAAATAGTTTTATTTTTTCGTTTATTTTAGTGTTTATTACATAATAAAATCTACATTATTATCAGTTGCGATAAAGCTTTTTTCTGGCATAATTTGCCTGGTTTTTTGATATTGCCCCCGATGCTCTTTCAGTTAGAAGTGCTGAAAGGTACCAAACCTCGAAGTTAATACAGCTAAAATGCAATATTTGAACTGAACACTATTAACGATCCTCTTATTAACATTTTGGTGTCACCCTCGGCGTGATTTCTGGTTGGCGATTATAAAATGCCCTTAATCTTTAACTTCTGCGATTTGGCAAATCACTTAGTTATGATGCCCTAAATATTCACACCGACGTTGTTTGTGACATCATTCGAATGTAATAAATTCATATTAAGTCAAATCTTCAGTCGTCGCTTACAATCAAGTCGGCGCATTCTGACGTGCCTGCAACAATCGGAAACGCTACTCGACAAGTTGTCGGCAATTTCAACTCAACAATAGTTCAGAAATCTTATTCATTACGGACATTTGCATACATTGGTTGTGCATAGTCCTTTGAAGATAGGCTTCTAAAGGAAAAGCTATTCCAGTTTTACGATTCATAATAAAGGTGTCATCCTCAAGCAAAATACCATCAGCAACGTACCTGTTCAAGCAGCAGAACATTACTGACGAAAATATACTGCGCGTTATACGCAAATTTGAAAAGGATTCCGCTTACAGGAAAACTAAGTCATCGTACTTCAAGGAACGATGCCAAAATTTTAATTTTTAGAAAGTTGACCATACTTGTAAAAGATCAATCATATATTAATTATTTTGAGAATCAACATTATACACAAATTCAGGCATGACACAAGAATGCCTGTCTACATACCAAATACAAAATACAGTAAACCTCATGAAATACAAACGATTCAGCAACAGTTTGAGATCAAAAAGTCACGTCAAGTAATAATGCAGCAGCATTTAGTAACTCTGCACATGGATTGATTGGCAAAGTCAATGCTTGCATGACAGCATTTTCTGGGATCAATGGGGTTGGGTACCAGCAATTCTACAAGATCTGAATTGACACTATAAACAAGTTGTGAGATCAATTAGAGGACTTGAATGATCAACCGAGGAAAAGTTTGCAAATCCATTGGTCAACTTTTAAAAGTTAATGAACTGTATGCTGTGGTTATTGAATCATTAACCAAGCTACAAGTAACATCGTCCCAAGGGACGAGTGGCAGCCCGTCAACTCATCATACACCCACGACGAACTCTTTGTCGCTTGCAAAAATATGTACTCCCAAGTTTGACGGCAACTACAACAAGTGAAAGCAATTTTATGATTTGCCGATTTCTAATGTACAAAAGATGTGATATTTCAAGGCCAATCTATCAGGAGAAGCTGAAAAACTGATCGTTCACCTGCCCACAACACAAGACAATTACATGTCCGCTTGGAACATTTTACAAGAACAGAACTTTACCTTAAACAATATTGGAATCGAAACAAAGACTTGGAAGTCTCTTCTCTTTCAAATATTAATCAAAAAGTTAGATCATAATTTTCTTATCAACCATCCAAAAGAGTTGCTCTACGTTGACGATCTATTATCATATTTATAATTCCAACACCAGAACATGCGAGGCCACCACATTTCTCACACAAAACAGTATCTTCATCAGTACGTACAGAAAACAAGGCTGATAAATGCAAATGCTTCAACATCGGGAATCAGGTTCCTTCAGTTATCAGAAGTAGACAGATTGAAGTACATTCAATCAAATACTTTAATTGCTTGAAGAGTGACCATTTAGCCAAAAATTGTTCATCAGGTTCCTGTAAAAAATACTATAAAAAACACAACGCATTGCCAAATCTCTCCCTGTGTCAAAACCAATTGCTGAAGCAAATTCAATTCCTAAAACCCAAATTAAGCAAGACTTCAGCCCTTCGCCAAATAAGGGTACTTCCAATGCATCAGCAAAAGACATACCATCGTCACGAAAGAAAGGAAGTGATCCTTGTATCTGAGCGCGCGATGAAGAAGTTGCCCAAGCATTAACATTTTGAAGATGCGTGAACGTCAAATTGGTATCAAGAAATAACGATTCCGTAACAAATGTAAACCAATAAAGATGACCTCATTGTCAGGGTACCATTTTGTAAAAACCCATCTCATCACATTAGAATAATCAAAGGAAATTGGTCACAGAAGATTTCTTAGCCTTGAATGCCGATTGCTTAAGGACTTTTCCACTACTTATCGAACCGGCAGATCATAAGTGCTGGGCTATTCTGTACCTTACCCTAACTATTGTTTCCTTCGGCCAATTATTTGCAATGAGAAACCTCGAAGTTGGGTCCGATGACAGCTCTAATCTACATTCCTTTCATAAGACAAATAAAAAATGTAAGCACATTTTTATATAGTACCTTTTCGTTTCATTTTAATTCATATCACTTTTAATAACAAAAAAAATTTTAATGTCTCTATATTAATTAGCAATGATTGGAACTCCAAGTTGTTGTTGTTTACATTTTAATTATTACTGCCTCTTATATGTATATACATTTGTATTGTAATGTATATATTATTTGTATTGTAATTGTATTGCACTTTAAGTGCAAATACGGATGATTCTGTTTAAATCTTTTCTTCTTTATTTTATTTGCCCCTTTCTAGAAATTTTTCACTATATTTTTTCTAGTTATAAATACATGTGAAAAGAAAATGTTCTTGCGTTTGCTTAACATAGTTTTTTACTTAAGTATAGTAAAAGTTATCATAATAAATTAATAATTTATTGTTTAATAGGAATTGTCACTATAACTATTGCAATTTTCAAATTTGTTTTTTTGCAGCTTTGAAGTGACCATTAGAACAACAAAAATTAATATCCAAATTTTTGTTGTTGTTCATTTACGTTAAATAATGAAACATATTGTTGTACGCAGTCACATTCACAACAAACATTATCGACACTCCTCCAGTAATAATTACAAACCAATTTTTTTGTTTTCTGAAATATTGACAACAAATAAGCAAATTTTTAATCGTTTGCCATCAATGGCTTTGTTATTAAAAAAATTACCTCTGACTAGACATTGCTGTACATTCCTTTTGTGATCACAATTAACAAAAATCACTCGCGAGTTTATTATTCATTGTTGATGGCATTTTTAAACGCCATGACTGTAATTAAATTACACAGACTTCCAATAGAAGACACGGAATGTCTGTTCAATTGCAACTCCTTGCTGTCCCAGTACTCTAACACTTTCTTTACTTCATTTTTCTTTTCTTTTCAAGTTCTTGTGTAAACCTTGCTTTGGTAATAATGGTTTTGATGTTATTAAATATTTAAGGAATCCTAGGAAAGATAGTTAATGTTTTCCAAATTCGCACTTTACAACGTTTATTGTGAAGCCTAGCATCTTAATCGACTAACGAGTATTTTAAGGTATTCTTTGTGCTCTTCCAAGTTTGTAGAAGTGATAAGAATATCGTCAATGAAAATATAACGTATTGGAAGCCTTTTACGACTTCATGCATAAACCGTTGAAGTGTTTGTGCAGCGTTACACAAACGAAATGTCATCCTCGTAAATTCGAAAAGTCCTATTGGTGTACTAAGGGCTATTTTGGGTATATCTGCTTCTTGAACGGGGATATGGAAATAAGTTTTCAACAAATCTATTTTAGAAAATATTTTCTTGCCATGTTAATTAGTTGAAGAACCGTGTAAATGTGGTACAGTGTGTCTCTCCGGACCTGCAATTTTATTGAAAGCTGTATAGTCACCGTAGGGATGACATTCGTTGTTAGATTTTGGAACCAGGTATAAAATATGTACCTAATTGCATGATATAGTTAAATTCCCTTTGCACAACTTTAAGTTTAACCTCGTGTTTAGCCACGAGTAAAATGCACGATGATTATAAAAGGGTGATTTTTCAAAAACTGAGCAGATTTTAATAGAGAAAATATAGTTCTTAATTGACATAAAACAAGATGTGCTTCGCTTTGTTGTGATAGTGGTAAGGCGTTTTCTTTTAACTTCCACAAGCAATCAAAATTGTTCTAGAAAGTTAGAACCGACAATTTTTATCACCAAGATGAACTTTTGCTAAGAATTTTTGCAGACGTTTTTCTTCGGAATCTTGAAATCCGCCTAATAGTTCGGTTTTTAAAGTTTCGTTAAAATTTTGATTCGGTGGATTTTGAATGGTGTGGCTTACTGCGTTAAGGAAGTCGGTTTCAACAGAGACAACTAGGGCGTGACCGTATCCAGAGTAATTCCAGCTTTAAAAAATTGCCTCCACAATTGACTGAATCAAATGTGGGGGTTAATCTTCTAGAAAGGTGGTACTTCGCAGCAACACGTAAAATGTTGTTTTGCCACAGCTGTAGATCACTTATTTCTTCAGTTTGTGGTATTTTTGATGGTAATTAATAACTGCAACAATAATTAACAAAGTTTTTCACGAAAGCACAAGCATGTATAAAAATATATGTTTTAAGTTCAAGCACAAAATGTAGTTATTTATTTCTTCGTTGTTAATTTGTTGTTAATTACAAATAGTGAAGCAATAAACATTTACAGTAATAAAAATATTCCGTTACAAAGACGTAACTGACCGCAATTTATTTTTAGAGATTTCATGACAACATCAGCACGGTAACCAGTAAATCATTCAATCCGCCTATTCAACTTTAGCAATCATTCATTTTCATGGAACCAAGCGTACCAATATGCTTTTATTTCACAATTAGCTTGAGCGCTTTCAGCTGAAATAGTGATTCAAACCACTAAGTCTCGAGAGGTGGGTGCAACTCTTTCTACACCTACACGCTACAAACAAACATTACAAGCCTTACATTATACAATTAAAAAATGTGAAAATTCGTTGTAAGAACAAAGTTGCAATTTTTCGAAACCCATATGGAATTTTATGAAAATTGTAAAGGTTCTGGCGTACCGGAAATTAAAAGCGAAATAGAATTGAGATTGGGTTCTGAGAAACCGTTCCTCTTCTCGCCACGTAAGTTAACGTTAGGGGGGCATGATTTTTTTAGGAAAAGTGTAGGTGCTTGCATGTATTTTAATCGATGATATCTATAAGTGAAAATGATAAAGTAGTGCGTAGTATTCATGTACACAATGGGCAAATTCGATGATTTTGACCTTTCTTTACATAAAATAACAGTTTTCCATTTAGTATTGTTAAGTTATTCAGTACATGCAAACGCTAATCTTGGCACGCTCAAAATTTCATTTTCAAAATTGCATTTCCCATTCATTACTCTTGTTGTTTAATTTGAAGCCATCTGCTGCCGAGGCCTATCAAACACGTTTAGAAGCTTATGGTGATGCTGCTCCATCATATCCCTATTGTCGACTTTGGTTTCAAAGGTGATGTCAATGACAAAGAAGTACCTGGATTACTAAAAAAGTTCGAAGGCAATGAGTTACAAGACTTATTGGAAGAAACCCCAGTTCAAACTCTCAAGCAACTTTCGAACAGTTTAGCAGTTGGTGAATGAATTATTTCTACACGTTTACATGCAGTTGGAAAGATACAAAAGGAGGGAAAATGGCTACCATATGAGTTGACTGAAAATGCTACTTCGAGCCGTTTTACTTGCTTGTTTCTGTGATGTATTGTGACTGGCGATAAAAATTGAGTCGACTCAGACAATCCCAAACGCAGAAAGTCATGACTTAGTCGAAGAAAGCCATTCACACCGACACTGAAGCGGAAAGCGGAATTATGGCATGGCCATAAAATTCTGCTGCTATATCGTGGGTAGTCTGTTACGAGCCGCTAAACCCCAATGAAACTATTACTGCAGACGTCCGCCGACGTTGAATTGAACATATTGATCGATGTATTGTTGCAAAAAGACCAGCCATGGAGGTTAACAGATGCAAAGTCATCCTCTTGCATGACAGCGCTTGTCCACACGTGGCAAGAGTTGTCAAAGGTACACTGTTTCAGCACGATAGCAAATCTGCCGCACCCAGTTTCCTCACCATACATGGCGCTTTCTCATTACCTTACCAATAAATGCCTTTTTCAAGTGAGAAAATGATCAAAATACGATTCGGGATGTTTCTCTCCAATTCTGTTAGTGTGGAAAAAGACAGGGATTTTCGTTTATATGCTCGCTACGAAAACTTAAATAAAATTATATTGAAAGATAATTATCCATTACCTCTCGCAGAGACTCCTTCACAGGTTGGCCAAGTGCAAGATGGATCTGAAGAATGGTTTCTATCATGTCCATATGGAAAATAACTCGAATAGATACACTTCATTTGTGATGCCAATAAAACAGCGCGAATAGGTTAAGATGCCTGCGGTTTGGCTTAAAAAATTCTACTTCTACTTTTGAATGTTTCATGAATCTGGCTTTTAGTGATCCGATTCGAGACGGAAAAGTACATATTTATTTGTTGGTCAAAGCGACTGAGTGTGTCGGGGAGCACAAGAATATCCTGCGTTGTAGTCACTTTTTGGTTCTGTGCAAGAAATATTTCACTTTCTAATTGTATATCTTAGCTTTTTTTTTTTTTGCTTTATTCGGGTCTACAATATAAAATTCTTTAATAGAATAAAGTGTATAATTGAATTTATATGAATAATGAAATAATGAAATGGTAAAAGACTCTCTTTTTGCTGTTAATCTGTGTTTACAGTTTGTTTTGCTTCCGCTCTATATTTACAGTGTCAACGAAAGTGGGAAGTTTGGTTTAATTTGGTGGCAATTTTTGGGTCGTTGAATTTTTTAGTTTTTTCTTCTTTTTTTATTTATTTTTTCTTCTCTCTTCATAATCGCCTTCTGCCGTGTTTCATAGGCTATGGATAGTCTATTTACACCCGCCCTGTCCTTGATCCCTCCAAAGACTTACGATGGTCATGCCCTGACTGTAGGAGGCGTGACATAGCTTTCTACAAACTTCTCCACGGAGAGTTCCTCCCAGAAAGGCAATATTTGTATCACCACTGGAACCTGATACATCCGTGGATAACATAAAAAGTTATTTGGCGGCGAAAGTTCCAACAGTGAATTTAAAGCGTGTTAGTATTTTCAAATTAGCTCTTTCTGAATCTAGAGCAATCTCTTCTTTTAAACTGGTAGTTTCGACGGGAAACATGGATATTTTATTAAATAAACTATTGCGGCCAGTTGGATCCCTAATTAAGGAATTTATCCCTCGCCCCTTTGCCCTTCAAAAAACTAAATGTTTTTTCAGGATCATAGTCTCTCATTTACTAAAATGTTAGGGGTCTAAATTCGAAAATTCGTTTACTTTCCTTAACTCAGTGAGCACGGAGTTTTCCTGTTTGGCCTTCACTGAAACTTGGTTAAAACCTGACGTATATTCGTCGGACATTTTCCATAATTCTTTCCAAGTTTTTAGAAATGATTGAGTGAATCGCATTGGTGGTGGTGTATTAATTGCCATACCTGCGTCAGTCCCGTCCAATTCAATAGAATTTCCCACTTTTGCTGACGTTGAATTTATCGCCATTCGAGCGAAAATGCCCAATAGACAGCTACTTATAACCTGATCCTACATTCCCCAAACCTCTGATATCTCCATATACAAGAAACAGGCTGCCCTCATTTGTGAAGTGGCCAAGCGGTCTAGACCCACCGATATGGTCGTTGTCATGGGTGACTTCAATTTGCCTCAAGTCTCTTGGTGTAACAGTGATAATTCTGGCTGTTTGATTCGTATTTCAACATCTGATAGAGCTGTTGTGTTTTTTAACGAATTATTTGATCATAATTTAGTTCAATTTAACCGTACCCCTAATTGTAATGGTAGACTGCTTGATCTCTGCTTTGCCAATTTTCCTGAGATTAACGTAAATCGTTGTCCACCTTTTAGTTTATTTGAGGATCCTTATCATCCATCGATGTGCATTTCCTTTCATCCCAAGAATGATAGCTCGTTGAACTGCCTTAAGGTGCCAAACCAAACTTTTTCAAACAAATATTATGATTTTCATAGAATCAACATTGTATTGCTAAAAAACCCTCTTTCACATATGAGGCTTGATTTCCCAACCGGAAGTATTGAAAGCTTACTATCATCGTTCTACAATACACTAAATCTAGCTATTGCTGCATCTGTTCCGATCAAG